>JARQOC010000001.1:146892360-147298761 GCA_033576535.1 Allobates femoralis
CCTTCCTTTAAAACACATGTGCGTTTTAACTTCCTTGAACTGCTGATTTGTCCGCACATCACTTTAAAGTTGGGGTTTTTGAGTATGCATCACCCCGGCGAAACAGTCTTCTTAAGCTCATCTGTCTAGGTAAAACCCCTCACATGCAACGAGCTGTGGAAAAGGTGTTAAACAAGGGGACAGTGAGGGGTGGCCCCACTGAAACTAAAACAGGTCTTGTTGTCAGTGATAACGGCAAAACCTTGTTGCAGCAAAAAAGCTGGTAAACTTAACACGCCCCTTGAGGCTCACGTATGAATTTGTAGTTCAGAAATTTTTAAAAAAACCCCAGAGTTATCTGATTACTGAGAAGGTGGTAGAAATTGCGGCTTTTCCCGACATTCATAAACGGCACTTGCAAATTACCCCCCCCTTAAACGCTTTTAATTTGCCCAACCAGATTAATTTTGGACATGCCACAGATGGAATTCTACATTCCAATGTTGGTAGGTTCAATGTGCAGCAGAGGGCTATAGCGGAATATCAGTGCAACATCCCCGTCCCCCAGGAAGTATACAAGAACTTTGGGTACGATGGAGTGGGTCTGGTTTCGCTGCCCTTTGCGGGGTTCTAGGAACTTCGATTACTGCACAAAACTGGTCAGCGGTGATGAGTCTTTAAATTAGTCTCCCCATCCCCATGCTGTGTTTGCTTAAGATTCTCTCTGAATCTTAAAACAGAATCATTGGGGACAGCAGGGGGCTATGGATCCACTTTTTAAAATCCAGGATCAGAGCCAGCAAAGCCAATTTCACCCGGCAACATTGGCTGCAGAAAAAACAGTGATGAGGAAGGGGAAGACGATTTATTTCTCCATGGTACTGAGGTGCACCTGATGGAAACCCCCAACCCCAGTTTTATGTCGGTAAGCATGGGTGGGTGAAGAGCAGGAGGCGGAGACCGATTTTGAGACCATGATGCCTATTGTTCATCGTTGGTGACAAAAGAAGACTGAGTTTTGTAGCCTAGCACACATGTGACTTCATGTTCAATGTCTGTCAGGACCCACGCGTCATTAACATCTATGACAGCGACTTATGGTTTGTCAAATTCCTTGACCCAGCTACAAAGACAAGTTTCCAATCGCTGCTGTTGCAGGTCACCAAGGGGGTTAACGATGGATTATTTCAAAAGTGTGGTGGTTGACAATTTAATGTTCTTTCACCATCTGACTCGCATACAGAACAAGCAGCTCTTTGCCACAGCAGCCTTTGGTTCGAACACAAAATGCCACATTGTCAGAAGGGTGGTGGTAAGATGTCCACCAACTGGGCGATGTTCAACAGACTTCAATCTGCAACGGATGTGTGCTCGGTTTGTTAAAGGGGACAAACATTGTCAAACATGTTGAACGAGTAATGTGTGTGACACTACCCGCTTTAACCGACCCCTCTGTACCCTTTAATTATGGGTTTCCAAGCTTCACGCTTGGACTGGGTGGGCTTTGTATGCCTTGGAGTTGCTGGGTGCCAGCTGCTAGTGTGACATCAGAGCGTGTTTTTTAGTGCGCTGGGGGGAAATTTTCACTGATAGAAAGGGCACGGCTGACTTTAAAAAATGCGACAGACTCACTCTCATTAAGTTTAACAGGATGGATATCATCAAAGTTCTTAAAACCCCTTCGACGAGAGTACCCAAACCTAGAGGGACATTTTCAAAATTTGTTCGTTTGGCTCAGTGCGGTTTAAAAAATTATGTCCTCTTCTTACACAAGGATAAACATGTCCCTTGCTAAGAAGATTGGGATATAATGTTCCTGCTACACTTGCTGCATGACAACAAAAAATACACAATCAGTGTCAGTAAAGTTCTTTAATAATCATGCACTTGTGATGTTTTTTGACGTTGAATTATGTCAGACAATCCAAAAAAGTCTCTTGGCTGAATTTTTTAAGGCAACAAGCCTATGCGCATTGTGGGCATTTTCACTAAATTAAAAATATTGTTTGGCCCAAATGCCTTGATAAATTTTAAAAAAGTTGATCTCGCCTTGGGCTAATTTTTTGAGGCTAAAGCCTATACCTGCACGAATACGTTGCTTGTACTATGCCCCACGGACAAGCAAATTGTTGGGAACGCGCCCCTCAACTTCCCAAAAAGAGTTGATCTCGCCCCTTGGGCTAATTTTTTGAGGTACAAGCTATACCTGCATCGAATACGTTGCTTTTTATATGCTCTCAGGACAAGCAAATAGTATGGGCCGCGCCTCCTCAAACTTCCAAATACAGTTGATTGCCCCTTTGGGGTAATTTTTTGAGGTACAAGCTATACCTGCTCGAAATACGTTTTTGTCTATGCTCACAGGACAAGCAAATAGTATGGGCCACGCGTCCTCAACTTCCAATAGAGTTGATCTCGCCCTTGGGCTAATTTTTTGTGGAACAAGGGCCTATACCTGCATCGAATACGTTGCTTGTACTATGCTCTCAGGACAAGCAAATAGTATGGCCACGCGCCCTCCTCAACTTCCAAATAGAGTTGATCTCGCCCCTTGGGCTAATTTTTTGAGGCTACAAGCCTATACCTGCATCGAATACGTTGCTTGTACTATGCTCACAGGACAAGCAAATAGTATGGGCCACGCGCCCTCCTCAACTTCCAAATAGAGTTGATCTCGCCCCTTGGGCTAATTTTTTGAGGCTACAAGCCTATACCTGCATCGAATACGTTGCTTGTACTATGCTCTCAGGACAAGCAAATAGTAGGGGCCACGCGCCCTCCTCAACTTCCAAATACAGTTGATCTCGCCCCTTGGGCTAATTTTTTGAGGCTACAAGCCTATACCTGCATCGAATACGTTGCTTGTACTATGCTCACAGGACAAGCAAATAGTATGGGCCACGCGCCCCCCTCAACTTCCAAATAGAGTTGATCTCGCCCCTTGGGCTAATTTTTTGTGGCAACAGGCCTATGCCTGCATCGAAAACGTGGCTTGTACTAAGATCCTGCTGGAGCATGGCGAAGGGTCCCACTGTACGCTACGGAGATAACGCGTAGACGCGCTCTGTTGCAAGTAGACGTCCCAGCCTATCGCATCTGTGTTCCAGTGTTGTTGCCATACCGAGTCATTAAGTCACCCCCCCACAAACACAGGCACTATTTATTTGTAAGCAACATTTGTATGTGCAGTCATGATTTTCCACATAATAACCAAGGTGCCTTCATGCGCCATGCGGGCCGTAAAGTACTTGCTAATGATGATGACTTTAAGCCCACCACAAAAAAAACCTACACATCCATTCCCTCAAAAAAGACAGACACAAAGCAGTTTTTGTCAACTGGGTATTATTTCGCCATAATGGCAAAGATGTCAGAATTTTTTTTTTTTTTTTTTTTTTTTTTTTGGGGTTTAAACTTAGTAAAAAAAAATAATAACATAACAAAGAAATTGTGCAATGCACAGGAACAAAAAATAAACAAAAAAAAAAGAAGGGGTCTACAGCTGGTGGAAGGTTGCCGCATCCTCCGGCCTTGGCTGTAACGTGGCACCATCACCCTGGTCGTTGAGTAGGTCCAGGGCCCCATGCAGTACCTCACCCAGTGGTTGGAAGCCTGTAGGCTGGGGCATCTGGGCCGGTTGGCCTTGGCTTGGTAGGCCATGATTCTTGGACACCACCTCTGGGTCGCAACATACCTGTCCCGGGGTGTGGCCCTGTCCAGGATGTTAGATCTGCTGAGCGCCACTCCTCCAAAAAATCAAACACTGCCCAGGATGGTTTGGGGGCCTACACGCATCGAGGACAATGTGTATTGCTGACCATGCCGCAGTCTTCTCTCGAATGGAATGTCATCCAAGAACGGTATGAGACTGCGGGCAAAGTCAGCACTACACTGTCCTCTGCGGTCTTGTGGTGCCCCGGGATCAGAGCAGGGCTGCTGGGGTTCCCGTGACTCCCCACACTGCTGCTGGCAGTCGGCACTGGAGGGCGCTGGTGTGGCCCTTCTCCTCCTCTTCTTGTATCTGCGGCCCAAAGGTGGTGGTGGTGGTGGCGGCGGTGGTGGTGGTGGTGGTGGTGGTGGTGGCGGTGGTGGTGGTGGTGGCGGCGGTGGTGGTGGTGGTGGCGTGTGGTGGTGGTGGTGCTACTCCCTCCTCCTCATCTGGTGGGGTTGAGGGGCCTCCTCCCCTCCTCAGGCAGCTGTGGTGGCGGGTTCCAACGCCGCCTCCGAAAGTGAGCAGCTCTGTGGGTAAATATAAAAAACATTTGGTGAATGGGTTGCCTTTGGAAACAAAACCATAGGCCAAACATAAACATGTGCACGCTTTTTTGACTCAGTGTATCTGTGTATTCTGTGTCTTTTCATTGTTGCCTTAAGATGGAATTGCAGCAAATAAATTAATGACATTTTTGGCTCATGCCTCAAACTATATTGTATGTGTGGGTACTGTTGCTCCACGATTTTTTGCCATTACATTACAAATTTTAAAATTAGTCTGCACTATTACACTGTGCCATGACTTAGGCAGGACAGCTATGTAGTCACTTGAAGACATATTAGTGGCCACAACTAATGTTTTGACTTTTTGTGGAAACTTTATGTGGACAAGCTATAGCCTGACACTGTGAGGCAAACACATTATTCAGGGTTCTTTGCCATCAGATGGACACAAAAACACACAGTGTGGACGGCCTTGGTCTCAATGCACATAACCCAGATCTATAGGGCAGGTGAGCAAGACAGGAAATGGAGTCCTGCAGCATAGGTGACACATGAGCATTTGCCGTTAGTGGCCTACACTCCTTGTTGCTGCCATGTATGCTAATCAGGAATGTCTTGGTAAATAAAACACAACAAACAGATGGCTTGGGATTTGAAACGACTGTAATGGACATAGAGTATGGGGTTGTCTTTGAGCAGCAGGTCACACATCGTTGGTGCCAAACAAGGTGGTATGCACAGATGGACAGTTTTAGTTACTCCAACGGAGCCGAACCAAAAAACGGGAACAGCAAGGACAAACCTCGGGTTTCCTAAAGGACCTTGGACATAAAAGGCTGTTGCACTTAAAATATGGCCCTCTTTAGTTTGATTTAATACAGCATTAATACGCTATGTTTTCCGGAGGATTCGTAATGTGGCCATGAGTTAACGACAAAAAAAGTACAATTCACATGTGGGCCCTAATATCTACACCATCACCTTGCAGCCCCAAATAAACCCATGGGAAAACTGAACCACACATATTTGTAGTGATACAGGGTATGTTCTGAAATGTGTGTGAATGTGTCAGCAATCTGGGATGGTGTACAAACAGTTTAGTGCAAAAGGGGTATATCCTTGCAACGTTATTTTGCCGAAAAAAACACCCACAACTAAATGTGTAGGGATGTATGTGGCCCTTATGCAAGTCGAGGCCATTAGGAACTGATACAACTGAGGCTTATGACAGGCAAACCAGACAGGGCCACAGACCTTAGAGGCCATTGGAGGGAAGAACATGGCTTTGTTCCACAAACATGCCAACAATAATAGCTAATTGTGAGGTCACGGAACATTGTGTCTGACCACCCTGCAGAACATTGCTTATTTGTCCAAACGTCACAATGTGACTATAAATGTGTATGTCCTGGATCATTGCCAAAGGTGATAGAATTGTGTTGCACCATGGCAGAAACAAACCCCTGTGTGGGTATGTAAACCAGCACACTCATTATAGAGCTTCATACGTACATTGTGTGCCCTCGTGGACAGGGTCCTCTCCTCTTGTACCTGTATGACCTGATTGTCTTCATGGACTGTTTTTTGTCGTTAACCCTTATCCTCATGTAAAGTGCCATGGAACCTAATGGCGCTATATTAAAAAATAATAATAACAATAATAGTAAACAACAGTGCGGCAGACACATACCTTGGCATACGGGCCACCGGTTCCAGAAATGACAGCCGTTCATAGTGGCAATATATTATCCCGTGACCAGCTTCCGGGCCCCCCTCCAGGATCCTCCGGTGTTGCCGCTTAAATTGGTCGCGGCAGCTCCTCCAGCGCTTCATAATGTGGTCAACTGTGAAATGATTTCAAACCGGGTTTAGACCTCTTTAACATTTGAAACACTAAAAGTATGTGTACAAATCAACAATAACATTTTAATCATGTTGTGTGTGAAATGTGTATACAAGGCACATGGAAACGACAGTGTGGAACATCATCAACAGCATTACGGACATTGAGCTCACGTGGCCACAATCACAAATGGGGCAGGGCACATGTCAATGCATAGAGAATGTAATAGTGCGGGCACCAGACTCCGCTCATTAGTGGTATTTATATACACCCAACCCCCTGGCCTTCAGAGCCAGGAGGAACAGCCCTTAAACTAAGTGTACTATTGTGAACCCATCCAAATATAGGCAACCATGCAACGGCGCATTATAACACATTGAGGGCCCTGTATACCCTACTATGGGGGCCCTGTATGCCCACGGGGGCCCTGTATACCCACGGGGGCCCTGTATACCCACTGCTGTGGTCTTGTATACCCACGGGGGGGCTGTAGACCCTACTATGAGGGCCCTGTATAATCACTGGGGGCCATGTATAGCCAGTGCTGGGGGACCTGTGTACCCACGGGGGGCTGTATACCCTAATATCGGTGGCATATATACACACTGGGGGGGCCTGTATACTCTGCAGGTGGAGCTGTATACTCTGCTGGGGGGATGTCTAACAGTGATAGCCGCTGTATACAAGAATGGCGGTCAATATGGTTTCCCACTTTTTTGGGGCTAAAGTAGGGGGGTCGGCTTATACACGGGTCGGCTTATACACGACTATATACGGTAAATGCAATATAACGTGTGAACACATTTAACTCACCCATATTGCTCTGCACATCATGGCCACAACGATGAAACGTTGGGAAAACGCTCTGTGCGATCTCCCTCCAGGCCGTAGTCCGCTGGACATTATCCCCATATGCAGGGTCAGTGGGCAGCCAAAGCAGGGGCCGAGCCTCCACCAGAGCAATTAATTGCAGGGTGTCGACAGGAGCCATGCTTCCTCGCTGTGACTTTATGCGCGTCCAGCCAGGAAGCTCGAGTCGGCTTATTTCCTGTTTGCACAAAGCATGTGGTTTGCTGCAGAAAGTCGCTTGCCTCGCCTCCAACACATGCGACTTTGGCCTCGGAGACAGCAGCAAAATACAGTTGCCAGTGGGGCTTCCGACACGGCAATGCGAGCGCTTTCCGACACACATCTGCGATTTTTAAATCACACATTACTCGCTATTATTCGCTTCCCCATTCATTAACATTGGACTCGCTAGACTCGCAACGAGTAGCGAGTCCCGGGCTCGGACTCGGTAGAGTCAAGCGAGTCCGAGTAATTTAGGATTCGCCCATCACTAATTAATATAAATGAAGCAGTTATGTTTTCTCTGCATACAGGATAACCATTCTTTACATATTTAGTGGTTGTGCCATATTGTCTCTGGCTCCTTTAAAATGTTGTGTACATTATGTTAAACTCTGCATTAATCAGAATCGCCATCTGAAATTTCTGTATCCCATTCCTGTTTATACAGTGGCAAACACAGAGTCTGACAAAGCCTGCAAAATGTTCTATGAAATCTGCTGCTTTGCACTAAGTTATGCTCTTGCTGGTGGATATGAGCCCTTTAGGTTGGAAACACACTGTCTTAAGGCCACTTCACATGCTGAGATCTCGTTAATGATATCCTTGAAACGTCACGGATTTGTGTTCGTTCAAAGTATATAGTTTGTGTGCGTCGTTGCGTGTAAACGAATGAAGTAGGAAGGAAAAATTATTGGAATGTTCATTAAAAATTTGAGATCCGGACCTCAAATCTATCGTTCGTCGTCCAATTAACATTCTGAGAAGCAGCAGCATCATTCAGTGTGACACCTTTTTGAACGATGTCGTTCATAATTCTCCTATTCCAGCCGCTCTTTTACATTGTTCAAACGTTCTTCACAAAATAGCTGGCGCGTTGCCAAATTTAAGATCGTTGCGTGTGACAACGCACTAACGATGTCGGAAGGATTGCGGTCACGTGACATAGCTAATGATCTCGTTCACCTATTCTAGCGTGTGACGGTACCCTTAGTGACATGCGAGTTAGTTGCATGAGTCTCAGATCATTCACCCGAGATGGCCTCCCCCTCTCTGGACGGGAGCTACATAGAAATAAATCCCACTGACAGTATCCCGTCCAAAGAGGCAGGGGTTGTGCTGGGTGAATGATCCGAGACTCATGTGAGTAACTCGTTTGTCACTCGGACAGTGTGTTTCCAGACTTAATTGTCAACTAGAAAGGTAATATTGACTAACATGACTGATTAAAGGGACTCTGTCAGGGGATTGTTGTTTACCGTACTAACAGTATACTGAAATATGGCTTATGTAACCCTTTTAGGATATATAACTTTTATTCCTCAAAGTGGCCTCACCTTGCTATAAGCCTTTGAAATTCTAGTGTTTGGAGCTGCGGTGCACCGTGGAGTTGCCTTCCAGAGAGGTTCCAACAGAAAGGACATGTTCAATTAGTGCAGTTGGTGCTCCCAGTTAATCCAGATAAAAAAAAATGTTGCTATAATTTAAAATTTTGCTTGTTGCTTTAAATATCTAATATAATGGAAAAATATAAACAGCATGCAGCTACAGTATGAGCATAGATACAATGCATTCCAGCTTTCTAGGTAGCCTTCATCAGGTGAAGTCTTGGCCAAAAGTATTGACACCCCTGCAATTCTGTGAGATAATACTCAGTTTCTTCCTGAAAATTATTGCAATCACAAATTCTTTGGTATTATTATCTTCATATAATTTGTCTTCATTGAAAAAACACAAAAAGAATTGTCCTAAAGCCAAATTGGATATAGTTCCACACCAAACATAAAAAGGGGGTGGACAAAAGTATTGACACTGTTAGATGCTTCTCTAATTTGTGTCTAATTTGTGTAATTAACAGCACCTGTAACTTACCTTTGGCACCTAACAGGTGTTGGCAACAACTAAATCACACTTGCAGCCAGTTGACATGGATTAAAGTTGACTCAACCTCTGTGCTGTGTCCTTGTGTGTACCACATTGAGCATGGAGAAAAGAAAGAAGACCAAAGAACTGTCTGAGGACTTGAGAAACTAAATTGGGAGGAAGCATGAGCAATCTCAAGGCTACAAGTCCATCTCTAAAGACCTGAATGTTCCTGTGTCGACCGTGCGCAGTGTCATCAAGAAGTTTAAAGCCCATGGCACTGTGGCTAATCTCCCTATATGTGGATGGAAAAGAAAAATTGACAAGAGATTTCAACGCAAGATTGTGCGGATGGTGGATAGAGAACCCTGACTAACATCCAAACAAGTTCAAGCTGCCCTGCAGTCCGAGGGTACAACAGTGTCAACCCGTACTATCCGTCGGCGTCTAAATGAAAAGGGACTGTATGGTAGGATACCCAGGAAGACCCACTTCTTACCCCGAGACATAAAAAAGCCAGGCTGGAGTTTGCCAAAACTTACCTGCGAAAACCTAAAACGTTTTGTAAGTATGTTCTCTCTGTTTGGGCAAAGGCATCAACATAGAGTTTACAGGAGAAAAAAAGAGACATTCAAAGAAAACAACACGGTCCTCTACAGTAAAACATGGCGGAGGTTCCCTGATGTTTTGGGGTTGCTTTGCTGCCTCTGGCACTGGACTGCTTGACCGTGTGCATGGCATTATGAAGTCTGAAGACTACCAACAAATTTTGCAGCATAATGTAGGGCCCAGCGTGAGAAAGCTGGGTCTCCCTCAGAGGTCATGGGTCTTCCAGCAGGACAATGACCCCAAACACACTTCAAAAAGCACTAGAAAATGGTTTGAGAGAAAGCACTGGAGACTTCTAAGGTGGCCAGCAATGAGTCCAGACCTGAATCCCATAGGACACCTGTGGAGAGATCTAAAAATGGCAGTTTGGAGAAGGCACCCTTCAAATATTAGGGGCCTGGAGCAGTTTGCCAAAGAAGAATGGTCTAAAATTCCAGCAGTGCATTGTAAGAAACTCATTGATGGTTACTGGAATTGGTTGATCAGTTATTTTGGCTAAAGGTTGTGCAACCAAGTATTAGGCTGAGGGTGCCAATACTTTTGTCCGGCCCATTTTTGGAGTTTTGTGTGAAATGATCAATGTTTTGCTTTTTGCTTCATTCTCTTTTGTGTTTTTTCATTGAAGACAAATTTAATGAAGATAATAATACCAAAGAATTTGTGATTGCAATCATTTTCAGGAAGAAACTGAATATTATCTGACAGAATTGCAGGGGTGTCAATACTTTTGGCCAACACTGTATGTAAAAAGCGCAAAGTGAGAAGTGGAAAGAACATTGCTCCTTATATATGATCCCTTTGTGATAAGGGAATCAATCTGGGTGGGTGTGAAATAAACAGGAAGGGTAGCGTAGTAGATAGGTTAACCCCTTCATGACCAAGGATGTATATCTACATCCTTGGCCATGTCCACACCCCTGCTGCAAGCTCACGCTGTGAGCTTGCATCTTCCGACAAACATCTCAGCTGATCTCATCATCTGAGATGTGTAGCTAACACCACCAATCAGATCAGTGATGATTGAAGTGTCAGTGAATGACAGCATGATCCAAAGCCCCACAGTGGGGATTGCACTGTTCCCTGCTTTAATGGTAGGTCCTGTGAAGCGATCATGGGACCTCTGCTGTTACCTGCACAGTCCAGGGTCCTGTATTGACCCTGTACGCTGTAAGGAATCACTACCTGCTGGCGATGACCCAGTGACATTACCAGCAGAAAGTGATCATCTCCCCTGTGGTCAGATTGGCTGTAACCCATGGAACACAGGGGAAGCAATCAGACATTGGAGTGCTGAGGCCCTCTAGTGGGCAAAGTAACATAGTGAAAACGTTTTTAGATGAAAAAAACACAAATCACTGCCCTTTTGCCCCATTGAAAATATTGAAAATATAATTTAAATAAAATAAAAATTATACACACATTTGGTATCATCACGTTCAGGTTCTATGCTAGGGACGGGCTGCACCTCAATGGGGAGGGTGCAGCTGTGCTGGGGGAGAAAATGGCTAGAAGGTTGGAGGAGTGTTTAAACTAGGGATTGGGGGGGAGGGTATTCATTGTATAGGAGGGAAGATAGTGTAAACAGTAACCTGGGCACAAGTAATAAAATTGGGGGTGGCATGGGGGGTGGGGTTAGAACAGTCAATCTAGTAGGAAGGAATAGAGGTAAAGAGAGATGCATAAAGTGCATGTTCACTAATGCCAGAAGCCTCACCAACAAAATGGAGGAATTAGAATTGATTTTGTTGGAAAATAATTATGACATGGTGGGGATTTCGGAGACTTGGCTGGATGAGAGCCATGACTGGGCTGTTAATTTACAGGGCTATTGTCTGTTCAGAAATGACCGTACAAATAGGCGAGGAGGAGGTGTTTGTTTATACATAAAATCATCCTTAAAACCCATCCTGCGTGATAATATAGGTGAATCTAATGGAA
Source organism: Allobates femoralis (assembly GCA_033576535.1). NCBI lineage: Eukaryota > Metazoa > Chordata > Amphibia > Anura > Aromobatidae > Allobates > Allobates femoralis. The sequence goes on from JARQOC010000001.1 coordinate 146,903,879, forward strand.
ATGTAGAGTCTCTGTGGGTGGAGATAAGGGGAGGGGGAAAAAATAATAAATTACTGATAGGGGTTTGTTATAAGTCCCCAACAATAATGGAAGTGGAGGAGAATATCCTCATAAAGCAAATAGATGAAGCAGCGACTCAGGGAGAAGTCATTATTATGGGGGACTTCAACTACCCTGAAATACATTGGGGATCAGAAACCTGCAGTTCTAGCAAAGGTAATAAGTTTTTGAAAACTATAAGAGACAATTACCTTTCACAACTGGTTCAGGACCCAACAAGAAGGGGGGCACTGCTGGACCTAATATTAACCAACAGGCCAGACCGCATATCAAATATACGGGTTGGAGGTCACTTGGGTAATAGTGATCATAACTTAATAAGCTTTCAAGTATCCTTTACTAAGACGTGTAGTAGAGGGGCCACAAGGACACTAAACTTCAGGAAGGCAAATTTCCAACGGTTGAGAGATGATCTTAGTGCAATAAACTGGGACGATGTCCTGAGACATAAAAGTACACAACACAAATGGGAGATGTTTATTAGCATCCTGAATAGGACCTGTGCACAATATATACCCTATGGGAATAAGCATGCTAGAAATAGGAGGAAACCACTATGGCTAAATAAAGCGGTAAGAAGTGCAATATGTGACAAAAAGAAAGCATTTAGGGAATTAAAGCAAGTAGGTAGTGATGAAGCATTAAATAAATACAGAAAATTAAATAACATTTGTAAAAAGCAAATCAAGGCAGCAAAGATTGAGACAGAGAGACTCATTGCCAGAGAAAGTAAAAAGAATCCCAAAATATTTTTTAACTACATAAATAGTAAGAAACTAAAAAATGATGGTGTTGGCCCCTTTAAAAATAGTCTGGGTGAAATGGTGGATGAGGATGAGGAAAAAGCAAATATGCTAAATGACTTTTTTTCAACAGTATTTACACAAGAAAATCCCATGACAGACAATATGATCAGTGATAACAAAAATTCTCAATTAAACGTCACCTGCTTAACCCAAGAGGAAGTACGGTATCGTCTAAAAATCACTAAAATTGACAAATCCCCGGGCCCAGATGGGATACACCCCAGAGTGCTGCAGGAATTAAGTACTGTCATAGATAGACCATTATTTTTAATATTTAAAGATTCCATAATATCAGGGTCTGTACCACAGGACTGGCGTATAGCAAATGTGGTGCCAATATTCAAAAAGGGGACAAAAACTGAACTTGGAAATTATAGGCCAGTAAGCTTAACCTCTACTGTGGGTAAAATCCTAGAGGGTTTTCTAAGAGATGCTATACTGGAGTATCTGAACAAAAATAACCTCATGACCCATTATCAACATGGTTTTACGAGGGACCGTTCCTGTCAAACTAATCTAATAAGCTTCTATGAAGAAGTAAGTTCTGGACTGGACCAAGGAAATGCAGTGGATGTGGTGTATATGGACTTTTCAAAAGCTTTTGATACGGTGCCACACAAAAGGTTGATACATAAAATGAGGGCAATGGGGATAGGGGAAAATATGTGTAAGTGGGTTAAGAACTGGCTTAGTGATAGGAAACAAAGGGTGGTTATTAATGGAACACACTCAGAATGGGTCACAGTTAACAGTGGGGTACCACAGGGGTCAGTGTTGGGCCCGCTTCTATTTAATATATTTATTAATGACCTTGTAGGGGGCATACAGAGTAGAATCTCAATATTTGCAGATGACACTAAACTCTGCAGGGTAATCAATACAGAGGAGGACAATTTTATATTACAGGAGGATTTATGTAAACTAGAAGCTTGGGCTGCTAAATGGCAAATGCGCTTTAATGGGGATAAATGTAAAGTCATGCACTTGGGCAGAGGAAACAAAGGGTATAATTATGTGCTTAATTATAAAACACTGGGCAAAACTATCACTGAAAAAGACCTGGGTGTATGGGTAGATGACAAACTCACATTTAGTGGCCAGTGTCAGGCAGCTGCTGCAAAGGCAAATAAAATAATGGGATGTATTAAAAGAGGCATAGATGCTCATGAGGAGAACATAATTTTACCTCTATACAAGTCACTAGTGCGACCACACTTAGAATACTGTGTACAATTCTGGTCTCCGGTGTATAAGAAAGACATAGCTGAACTAGAGCGGGTCCAGAGAAGAGCGACAAAAGTTATTAGAGGACTAAGGGGTCTGCAATACCAAGACAGGTTATTAAACTTGGGGTTATTTAGCTTGGAAAAACGAAGGCTTAGGGGTGATCTTATAATAATGTACAAATATATGAGGGGGCAGTACAGAGACCTTTCTAATGATCTCTTTACTCTTAGGCCTGAGACTGGGACAAGGGGGCATCCTCTACGTCTGGAGGGAAGAAGGTTTAATCATAATCACAGACGCGGATTCTTTACTGTAAGAGCAGTGAGACTATGGAACTCTCTGCCACATGATGTTGTAATGAGTGAGTCACTACTAACATTTAAGAAGGGCCTGGATGCCTTTCTTGAAAACTATAATATTACCGGTTATATATACTAGATTCTTTGATAGGGCGTTGATCCAGGGAATTAGTCTGATTGCCGTATCTGGAGTCAGGAAGGAATTTTTTCCCCCAATGTGGAGATTAGTGTTGCCACATGGGGTTTTTTTTGCCTTCCTCTGGATCAACATGTTAAGCTATGGGTTGAACTAGATGGACTTAAAGTCTTCCTTCAACCTTAAAAACTATGTTACTATGTTACTATGTTACTAAATGCACAATATAGCAAAATATAAAATCAACTGTAAACTGCATAATCAAAAAAACATCCAAACGCCTAAATGAAGTTTTTTAGTCGCCCCTACATAGCACTAAAATGCAATAGCAGGTGATGAGAAGAGCGCATCTACCCAAGATGGTATCATTAGAAATGACAGCTCAAGGCACAAAAAATATGTGGTCACACAGCCCCAAATATAGAAAAATGAGAATGCTGTGTCACAGAAAATGGCCCAAAAGCACAATTCTTTTCCTCTAAAAATTTCTGAATTTTTTTCACCACTAAGATAACAGTAAAATCATACATGTTTGGTATCTACGAACTCATGCCAACCTGAGGCATCACACCGACACGTGAGTTTTACCATATAGTGAACATGGTGAATAAAAAACCCGAAAAACAAATGTGTAATTGCACTTTTTTCAATTTCATCACACTTGAATTTTTTCTCCAGTTTCCTGTACATTATATGGTGAAGTAAATGATTTCATTCAAAGTACAACTCGTCCACAAAAAAAAAAAAACAAGCCCTCAGAAGTCTATATTGATTGAAAAATAAAAAAAGTTATGGCTCTTGGAAGAAAGGGAGGGAAAAATGAAAAACTAAAAACAGAAAATCATCCGGGCGTGAAGGGGTTAATTGCTATCCAGCTATCACTGGATTAACTCCTTCATGACCAAGGATGCACCGATACATCTTTGGTCATGTCCTTGACTTTGATGCAAGCTCCCGCACTGCGCTAGCATCATTCCCCTAACTTGTTAAATTATCTGATCAGCCAAAATGTTCAACTAAAACTTTCACATGGATTATATTGTTCTATGAATCATATCATCCAGGAATCTATAACACCCCTAGATCTATTAGTGTCATTTCATGGAACCATCATCATTTTAAATGTAATATGTTAAATTACTAAGTAAAAATGATTAAATGTTATTATAGCCAGAAGCTAAATATATATGACTAGATGGTGGGCCGATTCTAACGCATCTGGTATTCTAGAATATGTATGTAGTTGACATACTGTGACTGACAGAACTTGTTCAGTCAACATGAGTGAACTACACCGCTCCTCCTGTCACCTCTCCTCCGTCTCTCTTCCTGTCACCGCTCCTCCGTCTTTCCTCCTGTCCCCACTCCTCCTGTCACCGTTCCTCTGTCTCTCCTCCTGTTCCTGTTCCTCCATCTCTCCTCCTGTCACCGCTCCTCCGTCGCTCCTCCTGCCCCTGTTCCTTCTGTTACCATTCCTCCTGTCCTTGCTCCTCCTGTCAGCGCTCCTCTGTCGCTCCTCCTGTCCCCGTTCCTCCATCTCTCCTCCTGTCACCACTCCTCCGTAGCTCCTCCTGTCCCTGCTCCTTCTGCTACAATTCCTCCTGTCCTTGTTCCTCCTGTCAGCGCTCCTCCGTCTCTCCTCCTGTTACCGCTCCTCGTGTCCCCGCTCCTCCGTTTCTCCTCCTGTCCACGCTCCTCCGTCTCTCCTCCTGACACCACTCCTCCATGTCTCCTCCTGTCATCGCTCCTCGTGTCCCCGCTCCTCCGTCTCTCCTCCTGTCACCACTCCTCCTGTCCCCGCTATTCCTGTTCCCACTCCTCTGTCTCTCCTCCTGCCCCCTACGCTCCTCCTGCCCCTTCCGCTCCTCCTGCCCCCTCAGCTCTTCCACAGTAAAAGTAAAAATAAAGAAAGCCTCAGTGAGGATACTCACCCATTCGCCGGCTCACTCCACCTCCCATGCATCTTGTAGCTCCCAGGGCAGGACCTGTCATTGCCTGGAAAACTGATCAGCTGATCAGTTACACGACCGCAGTTAGTGGTCATGTGACCGATTAGCTGATCGGTTTCCCAGGCATTGACAGGTCCTCAAGCCCTGTAGGAGCTAGAAGACGGAGGTGGAGCGAGCCGGTGGACGGGTAAGTATCTTCACTGAGGATTTTTTAATATTTACTTTTAGGGTATGTGCCCACAGGCAGGTTTTGCTGCGTTTGAGATCAGGTTTTGCCTTGGTTTCATGTAAATCTATGCTAATCTAATCCTGAGTTTTTGGTTTCCAGAAAAACCTATGTGATCAGGGAAAAGCTTTCACACACATTGGTTTTTGTTCTCTGGAGACAGTGTAGACACCACATGATTTGCTGCATTTTTGTTTTCCAGCAAAACCTATGATTCTAGTATTAGCTGTCCCAACACATTGGTTTTTGTTTGGTGAAGAAAGTGGAAACACCTCAGGTTTGCTGTGTTTTAGAAAGAATGAGCATGTCAATTATTTGCTGAACTTTTGCTAAAGTGGAAACACCTGTGGTATTTCCATTTTCTGTTGAGAAAAAAAAAACAGTGTGTGTGTGAAAGCTTTTCCCTGCACACATAGGTTTTGATGGAAACCAAAAACTCAGGATTAGATTAGCATAGATTTACATAAAACCAAGGCAAAACCTGATCTGAAACACAGCAAAACCTGCCTGTGGGCACACACCCTTACTGTGGAGGAGCGGGGGGCCAGAAGGAGCAGAGGATCGAGGGGCTTTGAGGAGAGGCGTGCAAATTTTGAATTGCATACTGGACACTTCCGTCTGTGGCGCGCGATTTCGGCCTCAGACGGAAGTGGCCATTAGACAATTATATAGTAGATTAGATTTTAACCCCTTCATGACCCTGGAATTTTTCATTTTTCATTTTTGTTTTTTGCTCCCCTGCTTTCAAGAGCCATAACTTTTTTATTTTTCTGTCAATATAGACATATGACGGCTTGTTTTTTGCGGGATGAGTTGCACTTTCAGATGCAATCATTTATTTTACCATATAGTGTACAGGGAAATTGCAAAAAAAATTCCAAGTGCAGTGAAATTGCAAATAAGTGCAATCACATGTTTGTTTTTTGCATTTTTATAGCTGCTATATTCACTATATAAGGTAAAACCAACTTGACGGGGTGATAACTCGGGTCGGTACAAGTTCATAGATACCAAACATGTATACCTTTACTGGTATCTAAGTGGTGAAAAAAAATTCAGAAGTTTGGAAAATAAAAAATGCACTTTTTGCGCCATGTACTGCGACCCGTAGCTTTCTAATTTTACTATCGCGGGATCCCTGGTGCAGATGGGGAACAGCAACTTGGATCCTGCTGTCAGTGATTGACAGCAGGATCCAAGGGATTAACAGCACTGATCGGATCCTGGATCCGATCGGTGCTGTTACCCTGACATCTCAGCTGATGAGATCAGCTGAGATGTCGGGGCTTTGATGTGAGCTCCGCGCCGAAGCTCACATCAAACACCCCTTACTGGACCTTGACGTTGTACAATGTCATAGGTTGAGAAGGGGTTAAAAAAGGGTAACTAAACAATTATTAGACCTTTTTCTAACCTTTTGGTTGTTTGTAACAACATTCTTTGTGATTATTGTAAGTACAATTAAGATGATCTAGAATAATCCTTTTATATGCATCTTCTTAAAGGAAATCTGTCAGGTCAAAAATCCATATGCAACTGCAATTTTTTTTGTCTGTGGGCAGCGGCACAGACGATTCCGACACAAAACAGGATCAGAGGGCAGATTTACCCTCCGGTTCTGTTTTGCCTGGGGATGTCAGGTTCTGTCTGGTGCATCCTGCAAAACACCAGACAGAACCTGACAGTGAAAAACCGTGGTGTGAAGCCGGCCTAAGTCAGTACGAATATAAAGATACCTGGCAGAAATAACTAGATGCAGGATGAATGGATATATAGTGAGATACAATTAGAAATGGCAAATTATCATTACAGACACCAAGTTCTTGGTTATGTTAAGATGTTCAGAAAGATTGCAAAGGGTCATCTAACTTGCTGAGCTGTCGACTTTGACAAAGGAAAATAAATAAATTCACATCTGATTTTTATGATTTTTATTTATGTTATTTTATTGTTAGAGATGGAAAAAAAACTGTTCAGTATAACAAGATAATTATAAGTTTTGGTAATAATAATAATAATAATATTAATAACATTATTATTATTATTATTATTATTATTATTTCTATAACACCCACATATTCTGCAGTATGTTACAAATCAGATGAGTGAGAGTCCTGCTTGTATGATAACAATCTATAATGAAATAGGGGTGATATAAAAGGTAAACAGCAATTGTATTGTATGGCCAAGAGATCATTGTATAGTAAATAGTGGTGTTAAAATAATGCTGCCCGGATAGGTCATTAGCCAAGATCTGTATAATTTCAGATACAAAGAACTATTGAGTTCATAGAGAGTGTATGGCTCTATGATATTGCTTATTTCAGGTGACAGGAGTAAAGCTAAGTGTTGAGAGTATATAAGCAGCAACATGAGATATGTATAGAATTTTTTATTTTCCTAAGCGGCACCCTAGGATCAAAAATAATGGCTTATCCAATGGTAAATAACCACTTTAAAGGGCTTTTCCATCTAATCCGAGAAGAGCAAAAAGTGCATTACTGCTTGCTGCAGTTTTGATAAAATCCCTGTTGTGCCTGCAAGAGGTTATCACTTCAAGAATAGTAAATGTATAGCCATATAGTCCTTCATCTTTGTGAGCTCAATATATTCTTGTCCCCAACATGGACTAGCAGATTACTGCCACTGCACAGCCTACACGGAAAGATGTCAATAAATGTTTTGGATGTGACTATACATTTTTCAGAGAACTGGTAGATTGGACAGCATTCAGACTGGTGATACATCGCTGGAATGAGTTTCTCTGACTCTACATCATCCTGCTATTAGATGGGGAAGGATATGTTATGAACATAAACACTCTGACACAAAGGTAATGGAAAAAGGGAAGACCTACGTCAGGGAGGCATCTCACTAACACCCAATTGACCCTTGTACTGTATATAACAGCACAATTCAAAACCCACCTTGAACCTAACTTCTTAAAAGGCCATCAAGGGGTTTCTTGTACCCCCTGAAGGACAGAAGGGGAATCCTCAGCAAACTGCCAACAAGGGGAGAGGAAAATTTGCAGAAAAACAAAAATACCTCCAGTGAGAAAACTAAAACACGTTCCTGTCAGGTAGAGAGGGAATGCTAAAGAGAGCTACAAATAAATATATTGAGTAAAACCTTCCAGCATATCTAATAGAGGTAAAATGAAAAGGTGATTAGATATTGACTCACTGCAGGAACTAAACTCGTGTTTATCCAGTGGGGTAAACCGTTAAGCTGAAGTCCTAAAGTCCTAAACTCAAGTACACCTAGAAGTATAGCCAGCAAGGAAGTGTAGTGAAAAGTGAACATCTAAAACCCCACCCAGAATGTGCTAGAGCAGATTAAAATGGGAAAATGAGAAACATCTGGATAGGAGAGTACCAAGAAGGGAGAAGAAAGACAATTGGAACTATCAGGAATTGGACAGAGAAGAAAAGTCAATAGCCCAGCGGACCATGCAGCAACAGGTCACTAGATTGAATCCTCAAATTGAGTGATAACATAAGTAGAGGGTGAATACTGCATGGGAATATTGGGGCTACAAGGGGATGATGGGGATATTGGGGGCTACATGGGAATATTGGAGCTTGCAAGGGCATGATGGAAAAATAAGACATCTCTTGAAAATAAGACACAGTGCATTTTTTTGGAGCAAAAAGTAATATAAGAGAGTACCTTATTGTCAGAGACACAGGCTAGTGAATATTACTTTTAATATTCATACATACAAACAATATATCCCCTTTTTCACGTTATGGATAAAAAAAATCTCTAATGTAAACTATGTTAGATTTTACATTGTATCAATAAAAAATGGAACTGAAGGGGTCGATTCCTGTGCTTCCTGGAGAAGGAGACTAGTAACAGATGGAGTCAGAAATCTATGAGAATTAATTGCTGCCTATTTTCAATGCATTTCGAAGTGTCATACTTCTTCTTCAGGACAAACCATAATAACAAGTACAAGTTACACATAAAGATTTAAACAGCATATTAAAAAATGGAAATGTAAAAAATGGACCTCCTGGAGTGTCGAATGACTAATCTCTTGTCAGAGTAAATACAGCTTCTTAATAGAGAAGGAACACGGATAAATCATAATATAAAAATAAATGCATCAGTATAAATATATATACTGACAAGTATAATTAATAATATTTTAAACGTTTCACTGCCAAGCTCTATATCGCACCATCCACTACAGCTAGCTTCATTTTATAGACAATCATCTTGATTATTTCATACAAAAACATGACTTGCAAAGATTTATCATATGATAGGTTTTGCAGATTCTTCTCATGACACTGCACTGTTACTGTTTTGCTCTTGATGTTTAAAAAATCTTTTTTTTCCTTCATACTGAAAATTACAACTTGTTCTCATATTTCCTAATAGCTCAGATTGCTATTAGGTTTATTCCCAAGTAAAGGGTCACTGGTTTGAATTGAGGAGCATCCATGAAGAAGATTTCCCAAGAAAACAGAAACAGCATCATCCAGCTAACTGATAGAGTTTGATATTTTGCCAAACTGCATCACATGACTGCTATGATAGTTAAAATAGTACAACTTGAAATCCATCTATTCAAAAGTCAAGAAGTGGACGTCCAGGCAAAATATCAACGTAAACAAATCAGTTAATTACAAGCTCTTTCAGTTCTGGCGTGACAATCAAAGCACTTTTGTAACTCATATATTTTGCAATTGTGAGATCACAAATGTCCATGCAAGCAGTTTGCGAAGCACATTACACAAGTATAGAATGGTGGTCTGAAAAATGTTGAAGAAGCATCAACTTCTATATCGTCATAAAAAGCGCCAGCTTAAGTCTGAAAAAAGTGGACAGTAGAAGACTCAAAACTGGTGATTTGGAGTGATGAAACAAAAGTTAATAGACTAGGCTCTAACGAGTGGAAATTGATATTGAAGAAACAAGGGAAAAAAGGTCTAATCGATTGAGAAATTGAAAGAGATGTCAAGTTTGGTGGGAAAGGCCTGATGATAAGTGATTGTTTCACAGCTAAAGGAGTTAAATACTTGACCAGGATTGATTGTGATCTCAATACTGATCTATACATGAGTATCTTACTATGTTACTGTGGAGCCAACTGGGACAGGGCATTCGGTACAGGATCGGGATATCTCGGGGGTTATCACGGCGGTCTTGGTCTGGACCGTGTCCCGAGCCAACAAGTAAAGGGAGTTATTTACAGGGATTGTCGTGATGCCACCCATGGGTTGTGGTCAATGCGGACCACTGCTGCTGCCTACTTCTGCCAGGAGGATGGATGGTGCTGCAGCTGGATGGATGAGCCCGCCATGGATCGGGCTGCTCCTGACAAGGTGAATGAAAGTTTAGCATGCAGGAAATCACACATTGGAGACACTGGGAGGGTTCGCCGGGTTTTACTTAAGCTCTTCACACTTCTTCAGCACAGTCTACAAAGTTGTTTCAAAAAGTTAACTCCATACTTTCTCCAGTAACACTACTGCAGCCAGGTTCCTGCTCATAGACCATTCTCCTTCTAAATACCATTCAGGCCCTTCTACCTCCTCTTGTTCCTATGTGCTGTATGATAGGTCACTCGGGTCCTTGATGTCTTAGCCCGGTGTACGGGTATATCTAAGCTCTGGAGCCCTATGGGCAACTGTATCTCCTGACTTGTGGTGGGAGATCAGACATAGAATCTGTGTCTCCCCGCCGGTATGTCTGTGATCCGGCTTGTAGCTGCGGTCACCTCAGAGCCGGCTCTCTGGTCCCGGCCTAGCCTTCCAGTGCCCCTCTATTTCAAGGTTCCACCAGGCCCCTTCCTTCCCGTGTGACTGCGGAGTACATAAGGGGATCCTCTCCTTAAGTCATTCTCTGGCACCGCTGCCGTTTTCCCCGGACCCAGATGCACTGGTCCGGTGTCAGTTCTCCTCGGTCTTTACTGCTCGGCACCCTCTGGCCTACTAACTACTACTTCCTGGTTTTCCCCTTTTGTACCCGGTCCGTCACCTTGCCTACGTCCCACCCACTGTTACTGGCCCTACCACCCCTTGTCCACCTAGAGTCCCGGGCTCCGGGTTGGGTCCTGTGTCTGTGGTTGTGTTTATGAAGGTGTTTGTAGAAAACTGTCTACCCTCTTCCTGACTGCAGTTCTTACCTGTGGCTACCCTGTCGCAGGGGTGCCACACTCCCTCAGAGTTAAACTGGCGTGTCCTCACACCGACCGGCATGGTTCCCCCTGAAAACATTTTTAATTTTCAACAACATTAAGCAGTTCTTTTCTTCTGGTTACAGAGGCACAGTTCTTAAACATTGCATCAACTTTAAATTAACTATTTACATTTCAAATCACAGGGTTTACACGTTTCAACTGGCTATAAGTGCTGAGGCCTCCAGGCCCTCGGGTCACCAGCTTGTGGTCAAGGTGTTACTCTCCGTACCGGCAGTTTATACCACACTTTCTTTAACCCTTTCGGATACGGGTTACACAACTGCAATTTTCAGTCTCAAGAGTCCTGTGGTATACCATGATGGATCTCTAATTCTCTAAGCACACCTAGTTAAGTGCTAAAACTTCAAAACGTTCAAATGTAAAAGTCACATTACTTTCTAAAAGTATACAAAATCCAAAAACTTGTCAAAGTGTTTCAAAAGCATACTTAGTAGCCTCAGTTCAAAGTTCTGGATCAAAAGTACAAAAGTTTCACTGTCCTGATTGATTATAAAACCAATAGAGAGCACACAAAGCACTCTGAACTATATACAATGAACTTTCGTATCACTCACTGTTCATGACACTAATGTCTTTTTAAGCATAAAAGACAAACAGGAAAAGGTTATTCATTCAGGGATGGGATGGGGTCACTAAGGTACACATCATATTCACACTTACAGTTCTGATGAATCCGGGTTCTTCACTCCTTTTTCCATGGTAGGATTTCTGGTGTTCTCCTTGGGACCGGCGTGGTTGGCGGTGGTGCATATTCCAACAGGTGCGTGTATGCAGTCTGTGTCCCCGTCATTACCATGGTCTTAGCAGTGTCGTCCGACATGATTGCCTCTGGGAATTCTTCCTGTGGTGACTCTACGTTGTCTTCAGGTCCTGTGTTAGCTCCAGATCTGAGGGCTAATCTCCTTATTCTAATACCGTACAGACCTCTTTCTCCAGGTACAGTAATGTAGGATATCCACTCTCCCACTTCTACTTCCCTGTTCGGGTGATCTCCAGGAAGGTACTCCTCCAATTCATAAAGATGTTTGCATCTATCTCTCCTTCCCGAGCAAAAGTGTACCCTCGCTCTGCTTTCACTTTCACGACTTGACCCACACGGCGCCGGGATCGGTTAATACTGGGATCTCGCTGGGCAGCTGCTTTGTCACTTAGGGTATGGGCAACCAGTTCAGTTTTATGGGCCGTTCTCTCCGCATCTTCCATCTCCCATTTTTGGAGGCACCTCTGCAGATATTGGTCCCAGGTTAACACTTCTACTGAGCCTACTCCAGAATCGGGGTCCCCAGAGAGGCCCATCAGATCTTCTTCTTGCCCGCTATGCTCCCACCAGCAACAGAGCTGCTCTCCACTAACCTCCATGGATGCAGGGGCCGGAATCAGTGGATCAGGTAGTGGCAAACATCCCTCTTCCAGGGCTGCGAGAGGGTCGGACACTGTGGCAGTACTCTGGGGCACAGATTCTAGTAGCGACACATCCACCAACTCCTCTGGCATATGATCTTCTCTGCTCTGAGTAGCATAAGGGGTATGAGCCTGGCTAGGCTGCGCGTCTGGAGCTGTTGGTACTGGACACAGTCTATTTGGATTAGGTTCATAACTCAGCATGAACCCATGTTGGCTGAGGGGGTAACAACCTCAATACACCCCGCAGGGTGTCTCGGTCCTCCAGGATCCTCCTGCCGCCTTCTGCCATGGTTCCTCGGTTACCGGGAATCTCTCCCTCTCCGAGTTCCTCCACTACTGATTCTTGTGGGTCCGTCGGGATCAACTTGGGTCTTCCTATAGCACCACTCAGCCTGGGTCCTGTTCTTCCGTCCGGATGTCTTGCAATCGCACACCTTTTTGTTCTCACTCTGCCTTCTTTGGGCGTTCTCTTCTGCTCCCGCCACATCATCATTGGCTACTGCAGTTTGGGGCAGAGGTTCTTCTTTTGGATTGATGGCTGGCTCCCCCGGAGTTAAGGGGAGCCAAGGCGGGCCTTTCTTTCCTCTCTCTGGACCGGATCGGCCCACAATGGGGGACTTGGCACGCCTCCTCTGCACATGGCCTCAGGCTTCTATGGCCGCCATTAGGCACAAATTTAACAAGACAGTCCAAATTTTAAATTTTAGGTGCACGTGGTCTGGTTCTGTTGGTTCGGGTCCATCCTGTTCGTGACACCAAGTTGTGGAGCCCACTGGGACGAGGTACTCGGTACCGGACCGGGGTATCACAGGGGTTATCACAGTGGTCTTGGTCTGGACCGTGTCCGAGCCAACAAGTAAAGGGAGTTATTTACAGGGATTGTCGTGACGCCACCGATGGGTTGTGGTCAATGGGGACCACCGCTCCTGCTTACTTCTGTCAGGAGGATGGATGGTGCTGCAGCTGGATGGATGAGCCCGCCATGGGTCGGACTGCTCCTTACAGGGTGAATGAAAGTTTAGCATGCAGGAAATCACACACTGGAGACACTGGGAGGGTTCGCCGGGTTTTACTTAAGCTCTTCACACTTCTTCAGTACAGTCTACAAAGTTGTTTCACAAAGTTAATTCCATACTTTCTCCGGTAACACCACTGCAGCCAGGTTCCTGCTCTTAGACCCTTCTCCTTCTAAATACCGTCCAGGCCCTTCTACCTCCTCTTGTTCCTGCGTGCCGTATGATAGGTCGCTCGGGTCCTTGTTGTCTTAGCCCGGTGTACGGGTATATCTAATCTCTGGAGCCCTATGGGCAACTGTATCTTCTGCACTTGTGGTAGGAGATCAGACATGGAATCTGTGTCCCCCCGTCAGTATGTCTGTGATCCGGCTTGTAGCTGCGGTCACCTCAGAGTCGGCTCTCTGGTCCCGACCTAGCCTTCCAGTGCCCCTCTATTTCAAGGACCCACCAGGCCCCTTCCTACCCCTGTGACTGCGGCGTACATAAGGGGATCCTCTCCTTTAGTCGTTCTCTGGCACCGCTGCCATTTTCCCCGGACTCAGATGCACTGGTCCGGTGTCAGTTCTCCTCGGTCTTTACTGCTCTGCACCCTCTGGCCTACTAACTACTACTTCCTGGTTTTCCCCTTTTGTACCTGGTCCGTCACCTTGCCTACGACCCACCCACTGTGACTGGCCCTACCACCCCTTGCACGCTTAGAGTCCAGGGCTCCGGGTTGGGTCTTGTGTCTGTGGGTGTGATTATGAAGGTGTTTGTAGAAAACTGTCTACCCTATTCCTGGCTGCAGTTCTTACCTGTGGCCACCCTGTCGCAGGGGCGCCACATTACTTTGTATACTCAAGTACTATATGAATGAAAAGAACACCATAGTGTTCCAGAAGTACAATATCCCAAAGTATACATTGACATTGGCGAAGAATAGCTTCAATGACAATGAAGTAGAGGTGCTGTAATTGGCCCCAACAGTCCCCAGACCTCAACCCAATTAAACACTTTTGCGCAAAGTTGAAGAAAAAGCTGTATTTATACCCCAAGTTGGTCGATCAGTATGCACCATCTTTGGAAATGTGTAGTAGAGCCCTGGGATCAGATTTCAGTCAAGACAGGCTTTAATCTGGTCGAGAGCAAGCCCAGAAGGATTTAGGCAGTCTTAAAAGCCCAAGGTGGATTTAGAATTTACTAACAAAATAATAAAAATGTGATTTGTAGGAGCAAAGAGTAACAGTGCAGTGACATGATTACAATCTGCCTAACTATTCAAATTAATGTATAAGATAGCCAAGATGATTGTCTATGAGTGAGGAGCGAATGTATTCATTACTATTTGCTATTCACACGGACAGTATGATATTCACGTTACTCGTTGTTCTATGAGTATTTGTTTGCTCACCTCACTATATTCAGATGTCCCTCCCTACAGTTTTGGCGCCTTTTTTGTAGCCACTAAACATGCTTGGCTTTTTAACCAATCACAGTAATGCCGCAGACATCATGGTTGTGGCCCTACTGTGATTGGCTGGCCGCCCAGAGTCATAGGGTCTGTATAAGCCCTGCTGCCACCATTTTGCCCACTGCATTCAGAGCCAGCGTTGGAGAAGCATAGTGAGAGATCGCTGAACTGCTAGGGAGAATGTTTAGGCCTCTCCATAACACTAAAAAGCCCTTTTGAGGGCTGCTTCTAGTGTATACTGTGTTAGTGTAAAGTAGATAGGGAGAGATACTCCAGCAGGGACAGATTGAAGGAGTCGCTCCATAGCTCCATAATACCACTAAAACAAAGCTCTATTGAGAGCTGACGACAAAGAGCAGAGTCAAAGTACAGGGAGGAAGAGATATTCGGGCAGGGACAGTTTGATGGAGCCACTCAGTAGCTCCATAATACCACCCAGAAATAGCTTTTTTGAGAGCTGAATACACAGAACAGAATCAGAGTACAGGGAGGGAGAAATACTCCAGTAGGGACAGTTTAAAGGAGCTGCTTACTAGCTCCATAATACCACCCAAAAATAGCCTGCCTTCTACTGTCCACATTACTACACTTAAAAAGGCAGTTATTGCCCAACTCAAACAGTAGTCCAAACATTTCCTACTACCTGCTACCAAGCACGCACCTGACCCTTTTCCATGCTGTTTTTGTGGTCACAGCCTGCCTTCTGCTGTCCACATTACTACACTTAAAAAGATGGTTATTGCCCAACGAAAAGCAGTAGTCCAAGCATTTCCTACTGCCTGCTACCAAGCACGCACCAGGTGTATCTCATGTATCGGGAACCTAACCTGAAATGCCTCTAGATGTGATTAAAAACCTGCTAGTATAGCAGAGAAGATCCTGGTTATATAGGAAGGTGATTGTATTACAGGTAGCAGCTGGGGGTGCACAGACAGAAGGAAGATATTATTTTGATATGATGATATTGATGAATGATTTTGATGATGACTGGAATCTCCATCCTGTTCAATGCAATCACAACAGTAAATTAGCATGATTGCAGTGATATATGCCCCAATGTATCTCTATATGGTTGTTTACCCAGAGCAGACACAATTTGTTTAACATGTATTAATTAACGTACACTAGATTAAAAAAACCTGCTCATAAGAGCAGTGAAATGTACAGCTATATTTTTCACATTTGAGAACAAAAGCTCAATGTGAATCTCTGTTTGATGATTAAGGACTTGAAAAAATGTCTCCATGTGAACAATTAATTATACATAATGAAACAGTATAGTGCTGAGTTTCTTTATAGAATTTCTTTGAGTCTGTACATCAAAGAAATGTCAAGTAAGATACAATATTTGGTTTTATGTTTAGCTAAGCATTTATTTCACAAGTTGTAACAAAAGGTAGTCAGCAGTTGAGCTAACTCATTGTAACGTTTGTCGGCAGTAGTCAACTTAACCCAAATCATGTGTGTTTCCAATTGAATCAGTTCAACACGGTACAAGCTCACGGTGGCAAATTGTAACATGCCTTATATTGCAGAAAGTAATTATTTTGTTGGCAAAATGTGATCTATTAAAAATGGCCCCAGTATTGTCTTTAAAATCCTTATGAAATATTACTCATCTATGAATATTGATAACATTAATTAATTATACTATTGTGTTACAATATGGTACAGAATGGTTATAATTTTCATAATATTCTAGCCATGAGTGGATCTTTTAAAATTTGCATTCGCTGACTTTGCTTAATTTTCTCAAAATATTTCATTTATAGTAAACAAAGTTGTGTGAATCTCAATACTGGAAAGCTTGTGAATGCCCCAAAAATATATGTATGGCACAGAGAGACAGGGAAACAAAGAAAGAGAGAAAGAGAGAAAGAGAGGGAGAAGATCCTGGTGGCCAAAAAAACTTACAACCTACAAAGAGAGATCTTGATGACCTAAGAGCTTACAGACAAGGGAGATTAAGAGGACCCCGTTTACCAAAATAACTTACACTCTAATGGAGGGAGAGACTTACCCAGTTTCTCTGGAGATGGAAAATTATTCTGTAGTATAAAAGCGCTCCACTGGGAATCGTTAATCTGTGAGGTCTTAGGTATTAATCACGACTGTACAAGGTATGATAATCCATAAGATGTCATAGCTGCAAAGAAATATGGTGCGGCTCACATGGCAATTCAAAATTATGAATGCCTGTTCTCTAATGTCTCAGCAATGTGGGAAATGAAGCCAAGTTTTGAATTGAATCTAAAAATTTTCAAATTTACACTGTGCAGAATTACTAGGCAAGTTGTATTGTAGAGGATTATTTTTATTGTTGATCAACAACTATGTTCTCAATCAACCCAAAAGACTCAAATATCAAAGCTTAATATTTTTGGAAGTTGGATGGGGATTTTTTTAGATTTGGTTATCTTAGGAGGATATCTGTTTGTGCAGGTAACTATTACTGTGCAGAATTATCAGGCAACTTAATAAAAACCTAATATATTCCCATCTCACTTGTTTATTTTCACCAGGTAAACCAATATACCGTAACTGCACAAAATTTAGAAATAAACATTTCTGACATGCAAAAAGAAAACCCAAAATAATTAGTGACCAATATAGCCACCTTTCTTTAAGATAACACTCAACAGCCTTGCATCCATAGATTCTATCAGTTGCTTGATCTGTTTACGATCAACATTGCGTGCAGCAGCCACCACAGCCTCCCAGACACTGTTCTGAGAGGTGTACTGTTTCCCTCCCTGTAGATCTCACATTTTAGGAGGGACCACAGGTTCTCTATAGGGTTAAGATCAGGTTAACAAGGGGGCCATGTCATTATTTTTTCTTCTTTTAGACCTTTTTTGGCCAGCCATGCTGTGGCATAGTTGGATGCATGTGTTGGAGCATTGCCCTGCATGAAAATCATGTTTTCCTTGAACGATATGACTTCTTCCTGTACCACTGCTTGAATAAGTTGTCTTTCAGAAACTGTAAGTAGCTGTGGGAGTTGAGCTTCACTCCATCCTCAACCCGAAAAGGTCCCACAAGTCTATCTTTGATGATACTAGCCCATACCAGTACCCCACCTCCAGCTTCCTGGCATCTGCGTCGGAGTGGAGCTCTCTGCCCTTTACTGATCCAGCCTCTGGCCCATCCATCTGGCCCATCAAGAGTCACTCTCATTTCATCAGTCCATAAAACCTTGAAAAATGAGTCTTAAGATATTTCTTGGCCCAGTCTTGACGTTTTATCCTATGTTTCTTGTTTATCTTGTTTATGTTTATCTTATATTTCTTGTTTTTCAGCCTTTCTTACCTTGGCCATGTCCCTGAGTATGGCACACCTTGTGCTTTTTGATACTCCAGTAACATTGCAGCTCTGAAATATTGCAAAACTGGTGGCAAATGGCATGTTGGCAGCTTCACGCTTGATTTTCCTCAATTCATGGGCAGTTATTTTGCGTCTTTTTTGCCCAACACGCTTCTTGAGACCCTGTTGGCTATTTCCCATGAAATGCTTGATTGTTCGGTGATCACACTTCAAAAGTTTGGCAATTTCAAGACTGCTGCATCCCTCTGCAAGGCATCTCACAATTTTGGACTTTTCAGAGCCCGTTAAATCTCTCTTCTGACCCATTTTGTCAAAGGAAAGGAAGTTGTCCAACAATTAAGCACACCTTATATAGGGTGTTGATGTCATTAGACCACACCCCTCCTCATTACAGAGATGCAGATGACCTGATTTACTTAATTAGTAGTTGGCTCTCAAGCCTATACAGCTTGGAGTAGGACATGTATAAAAAGTATCATGTGATCAAAATACTCATTTGCCTAATAATTCTGCACACAGTGTACATTAAAACATGAATTTCAGGAAACTGAACTAAAACTCAAACGTCTGTGGTTTGTTCTACTCATTTCTAGAAATTTTTTCACTGCTAATTAATAATTGAACATTATGCAAGAAAAAAACAAATGAGTAGAAAAAGTAAAATTTGGGTGAGGTTAAATATATTTTTTCATATAAACTTTATTGCCAATTGTATTTTTTTCATATCATATTCGAAATGAAGAGAACTTGAAGTCTTGCCATTTTCACACTGGCAACTGGGTCTATTTTAGACATGATTTTTCTGTTGTTCCAGGAATTTTACATGTATGTTAGTAATAATAAACTAAAACTATAAGCCATGATTAATCAAGACTGCCCTTGATGAGGGGGCATAGGGAAGTCAAACGATATTGGATCAAGTAGAAGTAGCAGCATTGCTGCTACTAGAGGGTGATGCGACATTGATATGCCAAACTACTGATGTAGCTAAAAATATTCTTAAGTGAAAAGACACAATAACAAAAACAACTAGCAGAATATTCCAATAAGCACTTGAAAAAAATGTTTTTGGACAATGTATCACATATATGGCAGAATATATGGAATATATGGAACCTGAAAACCAATCTCTTCAAATCAGCTTAAACACTGCAATAACCCTACCGCCACTAGAGCTGGCATGCCACCACCACTTAACCTGGTGCTCCACCACCACCTGAAATGGTGCTTCACCATCACCGAAGCCGGTACTCCACCCCCACCATAGCTGGCCCACCATCACTATCGGAGCTGACTCAACCTACTGTCTCTCTCCCCATTGCTCCATAGAATGTAAGCCCACAAACAAGGGAAAGATCCCTTCTCTCCTCTGTACCAGTCTTTCACTGTTAGTTTGTTCATTGCATTTTTATCTTGTTTTGTATGTAACCCTTTCTCATGTACAGCACCATGGAATCAATAGTGCTCTATAAATAAATGACAATAATGTATAATAAATAGTGAAAAAAAAAGTAAAAAGCTTGAGTGCTCAGTACTTGAATCGAGCAGGCCACCGAGTATAATAAAGGCCAATTGGGAAACTTGATATTTGGACTGAAAATCTCTCTCCTGTCCAGCAACTTGAGCACGGGACTCTTGCCCCAATGAAACTCAACTGAGCAGTAAGCATGCCCAGGAACACCACCATGCTCGCTTATCACTAATGATAAACAATCATGGTCAAAAGTATTGAGACTGACACAAATTTTGGTTCCGAATAGATTACTGATACACTATTTTTACAATTTTTAGTCAAATGTTTCCATGCTTATTGAAGCACAATTATTACCAGTTTTAACATTTTATTGACAATTATATAAAGTTTATGCAAAGACTTAATATTTACAATGTTGACCCTTATTTCTCAAGACCTCTGCAGATAGAGCCCTGGCATGCTGGATATCTGCATCTGGACTAAATCCTGACTGATGACAACACAACATTGCAAACCATTAAACACAAATATATTTTTATTTTTTTTAGCTGAAATCATTAAAAATAGAACTTGAAAATCAATTTTTTTCTATATAAAGTACACATTCAACATATGGATTAAATGTATTTAGAACACTACTAAATTGAATTAAAACAAACTTTATCCAGGAACTCTTTTTGTATAATCTGCATAACAAACGTTGTTGTTCCCTGTTTTCATAATTTTTTTTTACAGCATTGTAATTTATCAAAGACATAACTTTAATTAATCTCCTTTTGGTTCATTGATGCTATTCCCTTTAACATGCAAGATTACCGAAAATAGAATTTGTTCAAATGAAAGCAGTGAAAATGTACAATCTCTGAAATCACATTTATTTTCATTAGGAATAAGGAATAGAACCATTTGAAGATAAATTGTATATCCATGAGTACATTTTATCAAATTGCACATTTGGAAATTAAAAGGTTTTATATCACATGATGCAGAGAGAAAAGAAATACAAATCATTGCGTCTTGCAGAGGAATTCAGAGTTATGAAAGTTTTACTTGAAATTGAAAGTTTCTTTTATTTCTCATCTACCATCTTGTCAGAAGATATATGTTTCTCCCTCAAAAGAAGAATAAATCATATAAGAAAAATGAAAAGTGTTTTCAGATTCACAAAGAATGTGTTTTGATGACCATGCATCATTGTGTATCGAACAAGAGCTTACACATATCAGGAAATGGGGAATTATGGAGGTCTGGAATCATGCACCAGTAATAGAGAAAGAACTTGTATTTAAACTTGTATTGCCCAATAGTATGCTCTGCTGAAGAACAAAAAAATGACTTTTCAAAGTTAATTAATAGCCTTAAATTAAAATTTATATTCTTCATTCTTCCCATTTTGTATGTAGATTGCATAAATCCATAGCACACCTCTTGTTAAAAATTATATTTATAGATTGTAGAGTTTCCTCCATAAAGCTGTTATCTTTTCAGTCGTTGTAATTGGTTGTAAATCACTTCCTGTTCATTTGCTATACATATAAACAATTTGCTTGTATTGTTCCCCTACTGCCTGATGAAGGTGCTATTCAGTTGCCGAAACGCGTTTTGTAGTAATCAAAATAAAGGTCTGTGTTAGTACATTAACCTTCTGCCCCCTTCTGTGGGCCCAGTGCTCAGTCTGACCGCAATTCTTTCTTCATTTGTCACAACCCCTCTCTGAGGGCTGCAGATGGATCAGCACGGGCATTGGCACTCGGAGACCTGCAGGACCTTTGGTGACGTGTTTCCTGTAACATGACTGCTGGGAATCCATGCCCCACAGCTTCTAATCACAGGCTTCCTCTGAGTTTTTGCAAGGGTGCACAACCTGGGTAGGAGAGCGGATCCCCACCCTAATAGAAACCCCAATAGACCACCAGGTTTTACTCTATGAGTGCCTTCCTGCTCTCTTTGTTCTCTGTTAGCTTTTCAACTGGGATCCTTTACAAGCCAGGAAAATGCATAATTCATCCTCAAACTTGTTTTTTTTCAAAAAATTGGGACAGTTGTTGCAATTTTGCGACTGTTGGAAACAATGTCTAATGGCTGCCCATGAGTACAGCTTCTCATGTACATTAAATAACTTTCAGCCTAATTGTAATCGCTTCAATTTAAAGAAGCACGCCTGTATTCTGTTTGAAGGCTGCTGTTGTTGGACTCCTGTGACTGTGTCTTCCAGAGAATGAAAGGATCGGCCTTTGGAAATCCAACATGCTTTACCTTTCTCTCCCCAGACATCATCTTTCATAGAGAGAAATTAGTAAGGCTTTCTTAAAAAAATATTGGAATCTGAGAATCCTCAGTGATTAGTCATTTTACTGAGCATCCGATGCCAATGATAAAGGCAGCTTGCAGCCAACTTTAATCTAATATGTATGAGAGTCTTTAGAGGGATAGCCATCCTCCATTTGATTTTTCTTTACATCTCAATATTAAAGTCCTGTGTTTATATTAATGAGCTAAGCAAGTTTGGTGGGTTAAAGTTTACCGATCACCTCCTTGTGGTTCCTTTTTAATTTTAGAAAAGTAGACAACACATACAAAGCAATTCTAAAAATATGATTAATTTAATAAGATATACCAATCTAGAAAAAAGTACTACACATTTTTTTATGACTGAAAACAGTTAATGTTACATAAATAATACATAGAAAAATTACTGTCATCAACATTTGATGCATATTCACATGTCAGTAATAGGGATGAGCAAGTAGCGAAATTTTTCTTAATCACTATGTCTGTAATGAGTTCTTTTCAATACTCGCATATTCGTCCAAATAGCGAGTCCAATGTTAGTCAATTAGTCATAGGCTACACACACATCTGGCCATAAAACGAGCATTTCAGAGACAGGGCATGAGGGTGGGCTTGTTTGCGTTTTTACTGCATGAAACACCTTGCTGTACTCCCCAGTGAGAGCCTTCCTTTCTATCTGCCCTCACTAGGGTGCCGAATCCCTTTGTGTACTGAAGGAAGCTGCAATTTGTGTCAGATCATACACGATCGACACATCGCTCACAAGCACCAGCAATACTTGCCAAGTAATGAGTATCACGAATACCGTACTATCCGTGTGAGTAACGATTAGTAATGAGTATATTGAGTATATTCGCTCATCACGAATCAGTAAGTTAGGTCATCTGCTGTGTTTGATTTATGAATGTGTATAATAACTAGAAACTATCTTAGTGGATGTTAAGTGTCTACACAACTATGCAGAATATCATGGAACTTTCCACCTATCTTTAGATGGAGTATCCTGAAACAGTGCACCAAATGTGCAGATACTGAACTTCAACCAGACTCTCTTCAAATACATATATATGGATTTTACAGTTGATTAACAAAGTAGTAGATATAGAAATTAGTAGATATAGAAATTCTGCTTAGCTATGTGAGAAACAGTAACTGAGAGAATTTGCAGCATGGCATGAAATGGATTTATCTCCTAAATGGTACAAGACTGTAATACTCAGAGCACCGAAAGCAAAGTTGAAGGTATATGTTGTAGGGCTGGTTCTGTTTATCGGTTATTGTTGTCGGTTATGACTACAATCACCGATATCCAGAATCTTCCCTTCCTTACCACTTTCTGTTCCTATGCTGATTAACTATATATATTTATGTATATACCGACTACTTAATGAAAACAAGTCTGTTCTAATAAATGAATATTTATTAAACACACCCAAAAGTCTACAACAATAATTTATATATATTCTAGATAGCACAAAAACTAAGACACAATCAATTACTGTTACAATGATGTAAAACCCCCAGAGTTACTAATACCCACGTTGCCAAAATATACATGCACACTATATTAGTGATCTATCTATCCCTATAGAGAGAGATATAGAGAGAAATATACAGAGGGAGAGAGAGAGATATATAAATATAGGGAGAGAGAGAAGAGATATAATACTTAGAGAGAGAGAAAGTGATAGAGTTATAGGATGATACTTATGCCAGAAGGTGCTGTCTTATTCCATCGTGCGTCCAGGTAGAAGATAGAGAGGGTCTTGAATTCACCTCCTTTTATAGTCACATTCCCACCCACATGCAACCTACAACTCCGCCCTTCTCAGGTATGTTTTGTGGCAACTATTTCCAATCACCTCCTGTAATATGCAGTAATAATTCCCTGCCTGCGGATGGCGTACTTGTATCAGGGAAGAAAGTCTTGTGTTAAATAAGTTTTAACACTCTTTGATATATCCTGGAGCCAATCTGAAGAAACAATGGTTTATCAGTCAAACATCACCAGTATTGTCTTAGCAATATACATCTCCATTGGTTGGAGACGGAATGTCTGCCTGAGTACTCCAAACCCACAAAGGTTGTATACATATGTAAATGACATTGGATTTAGCAAACAGCTTCTGCATTCTAATTAGGAGGCTGTAGGGCCAGAAACCATTTAATATGTATGCAACCTTTACTACTAAAACCAAAAAGACCTCACACAGAAGAACAATGCTGTGCATGGTTGAAATATTCAGATCATTAAATCCAATATGGAGTTCAGTGATTCATAATAATTATGCCATCACTTCCCCCTCAACATTCCCCCTTTTGTCGGAAAATACGACAATAAAATGAGTGGGAAGTGTGGAATATATTTGCCTACTCAATCCTATCACCAATAACCGTTCAGGATGAAATGAAGTAAAATTTTGCACTTAGGTATCTAGACATCACCCATCGCCATCACCTCTCCCCTGCCGTTCGCCGTAATCCAGTGTCTCCATCCATAGATTACACCATAGTCATCTTTGTGGATCTTCTTGGTCTCTTTGGTTCAGGAATAAAGTTCTCTATTTGTCAGTACACTTCTGATCTTGTCATTGCCAATCTCGAGAAACACGTCTATCCCCAAGTAGTCTTCTTCCAAGCTTGACTGCTTAGACTCTGGAGTTGCTGCACCTTCGTCTCTTGATCGGCCCACAGAGTTTTCGCCCCTCTCCCTACCAGATTTTTTTTTTTTTTTTTTTTTCTGGTGTGTAGGTGCCGGGGATCAGACTCTGTAGCTGGGCCTCACCAGGTGGTTTCTTGGAGCACCTCCTTCTTGGGATTAGATAAAGGGGATCTGGTGATTCTTCTTAGCTGAGGCACGACTTTCAACAGAGACTTCTCCTGTAAACTTAATTGAAGCATCTATCGTTAATGTGGTTCTTCCATGGATAGATAGTTGAATCTCTACTAGGCAGGTCAGAGTTTATTGGGTAGGGGATGATATCAGCATACCTAAGTTGACTGTGAGAAGAACGCAGTCCAACCGACCTTCAATCCATCCCTTATGAACGTTTACCGACTCAAGGGTTGAAGTAGCAAATACCTTAGACTCTTTCCTCATTCATACAAAAAAAACAAACAAACCTATATCCCAATGTAAAAATTAAACAGTATATAATGATACCATATTTCCCTCCCCCATCCCTTAACCATGAATCAAAGTAAAAGCCAAACAAAATATACAATGTTATGAGGTTTCAGGGTTGAGTTGACGTAATGTCCTAAACACTCTTATCAAATATAATATCAAGGTTTCAGGACTTTTAGTGCTAAGTCCTGGACCTTCTTCAGCGGTTAAATTCATGAAGTTCTGCCTGGTTCTCTTGTATCTGGTGGGCAAGTCTCTTTACTCTCCTGTAAACTAGGCACAGTCCAATGTACATAACAAGAACAAGAACCAGGAGAACAATCACAGGGTGGATCATGAAATTAAAAAACGATGTAGCTGTCGGACTATAGCCAAATAAACTTTCCCACCAGGACACCTTAGAGTCTGTATCTAAGGCATTGGTAATCCTCGTTATCTTGGTTTTGTCATGCTCAAGCTGAATAGTGGCTTGATTCTCAGCCTCATGAAGATTTCGGAGTATGTCGTCTTCTTTGCTAAAATCTAACAAAGAACGCTTGAGCTCACGACCAAAACCAAGAGGAATCTTTTGCAGTCTCACAGGAGTGTCAGGGCGAATGTCGAGTCTCTTCTCCGGTGTTATCGGGGTCCTCCCCTGCTGATCTGCGACATCTAAACCTAAAACGGGACTAAGGGTACAATATGCTCCTGGGAGGAGTATGCCTCTTTCGGTGCAATTAGTGCCATATAAAGAATACGTTACATTTTTCCCTTGGTACCAACACCAATACCCTTGACCCAAATATTTCAGACGAGAGGAGGGTATTGTGTTAGTCTTCATCTCACATGACCCCTCAGAGTCCCAACACTGGTGCCTAAGCACCCTATCTTGACTCCCTTGACAGAGGATAGCATCCTCTTTCCTCCAACATCCCTCTGTATCAAACAGATAAGGATGGCCTCGCTCATAGGTTAGGATGTCTGAGGTGAGCTGTGGATGAAGCACCGTCTGATTGCTAACAACAATTCCTATATTCATGGCACTGTACCCCTTCTTGATATTACCAGATACAGGTGCCAAAGAAGATGCTGTGCAGGTGAGATTATGACACCCATGCCATTGAACCAGCCACCAGTTTGTATGGTTGGCTGCAAACGGGGAGATTAGGGAACTTACTCTTTGTCTGAGGTTGAATGGGAAGTGGCCCTTGTATAGAGAGGGCACTATATGCTTTAGGTTGTCAGAGAGTTCACTCTGGACCTGCGTACATGCTAGGGAAAACTGAACTCTGTCTTGCACTTCTACAAGACCTGCAACTAACCTTCTAAACTTCTCTCGTAGAGCTGAAGATAGAGAGGTAGTGGCATCAATGTGCGAATGTTGCAAACCCTCTAAGACATGGTTTACATCAAGCTGAGTTCTGAACCCTTCCCCAGCATGTCGCGCAATGTCCCCGAGCTTACCTCTCAGGACTTCCATATCCATAGTGTTCAGGGCACCTACTCCCAATGCACCTCCACTAATTCCCATTTCTATCAAGTCTCTCCTACTCCTGAATTTCCTGTGTCGGGGATCATCTTTTCTCACTTCTTGCCCGCCTCTACCCATCCTCTCATCATGTCAATTTGGTTCCTCACAAACTCCTCACATCTGTGATCCCAGTGATCTACTCTGAAGTCATCTACAGAAATTCGCCATGTATATAGGACGAATTTAGTTCCTGTGATGATCTTCCATGGGGATGACAGTTGAGGAGCTATGGGATCTGCCAATTGGTGGGTAGAAACATTGCAAGAATCCAGGTGCGGTTTGACTGGTTGGAGACCTTCAGCCTCATATGGGACCCTTACCACGGTCACACATACTTGTCCTCTACCACTGAACTGGTACCACTGATAGCTATCTCCTGCCTGTAACGCTAGGTTTCCTATTGGTTTGGATTTGGACAGATAGACCCACTGTGTAAATGACCAGCACCCTTCGTCCACCGCCTCACAAAAAGGCCACTTAAATGGACCGTCTATATTGATGTCAAAGTTAATGTCCCTGCCTCTGGGGTCTTTCCAGTCAGAAGACACGTATTTGCTTCGGTATTCCTCAGTCATAGGGGCGCCATCCATCCATACATCCACAATTGGGGTGTCCACCCCATTGCATACTAAGTCCCATCTCCAGGGATTAGTATCCAATTTTACCATCTGTGTATCCGGTTCCCAGTGGGCATAGGTGATGAAATAGTATCCAGTCACCTCCGATACACAGACTTCTCTCATGATCGTAATCATGAAAAACCGTATGGATGGCGACCCCTCTACTCGAGTATACCTCAGATCCTTGGCATCAGTCCGTACCTTTAAAACTGTTGCTCGGTATAAGCCCTCCAGTTTCACTGGACCACTCTGATCGTTCCATAATGCCTGGCCAGAGTTACTGCAGTTTAACTTTAACATCAATACACTAGTCCGTAAGTAATCTGTGGACACATGTCCTTGGGCATATTTGGATTCCCTGGTGATGGTCATCTGGGAATCCCTCAACATACAATATGCCTTAAGGCTGCCTTTTACAAGTACGGGTCTATCAAAGTGCGTCCTTACCCTCAACCCATCTTGACTATCCTTCCTAGTGAAGGTAGCCTGTAAGATATACCACCCGCTATACTCTGCTCCAGTGACATCTTCAGGACTCAGAATGCCTCCTTTTAGTTTGGTTTGCCTCACTGCAATCTGGAATGCAGGGATCTGCTCAGTTCCTGGTTCCCGAAGGACACCAGACACTGCTGCAAACTTGGCCAGTTCGTCGGCCTTGTTATTTCCTATGGTCAAAGGCTGTTCTCCTCTTTGATGTGCTGGGACTTTTATAATGGCTGCCTCCGCTGGATGTGCCATGCCCCAATCCCACAATTCCTTTAGGACTGTAACGTGGGCCAGAGGTTTATTCTGGCTGTCCACAAACCCTCGTTTTTTCCACGTGTTCAGGTGCAGGGTGAGAGATCGAACTACATATGAGCTGTCACTATATATAGTTCGATTCCCTGGAGGTTGAAGGAGGAGGGCCTCCTTGACAGCCTCCAGTTCAGCCCGTTGTGCTGACATTTGACCAGGCAGCCAGACAAGACTCTGGGTGCCTGTGGTCTCATCCAGCATTGCAAATCCGGACACACACGTGCCGTCCAGACAGAAACGAGAGCCGTCAACAAAGATGACCCTGTCTTCTGGATGTCTGTCGGTCCTGACTATTTGTGATGTACTGGAGAGTGATTGTTGACCACAGTCATGTTCAGTCCCTGTCATGTTTAACAACTGGGACAGAACATACTTTGCCTTGTGGTCCACTTTCAGATTCCAGCCACTGAGGTCCATGATCCATTTCCCGAATCTCTGTTGGGAGACTCCAGGGAGTGTATCTCTGAGTAAAAGAACCAAAGGGGAATGTGGTGTCTGTACAGTCAGAGATCTGAAACCTACAATATGCTCAGTGGTTTTAACGGCATAGTGTATGGCAGCCAGTTGTTTGGCACATTCGTCGAACCCTCGTTCGACCGGCGAGAGTAGTCGGGAAAAGTATCCCAGTGGTCTACTGTCATGTCCTATCTGCTGTAGAAGGACAACAGAGATAGACTCCTTCCCAGCATGTGCCTGGATGGCCATTTCTCCATCTGGGTTGGGGGTGGCTAACACAGGTGCAGAGGAGAGGTCTCTTTTCAGAGTTGAAAAGGCCTCATCCTGTGCTTCTGACCAGCCCTGGAGTGAGGGTTCTTGTCCTCTGAGGAGTTCATAAAGGGGTTTCGCTTTGGCAGCAAAATCCTCTATGAATTCCCTCATGAAGTTAGCCACTCCCAGGAACTTCCGTAAGTCCTGCAAAGTGCCAGGCTGAGGTAACTTGACCCTAGCGTCCACTCGGGCTGCCACAATTCCTTTGGCTCCAAAAGAGACCTGCACCCCAAGGAAAGTCACCTCTGTTCTGGCCAAATTTGCCTTGTGAGGACTCAGTTTGAGTCCAGACTGTTTGTTCCCCACTGTGGAAGCAAATTTGTACCTACAGTTTTCTGTGAGTTCAATAGAGAAGAACCCATTGGCGACATCAATGGTCGAGAGTATGCGGCTTTTGCCACTTATCCTCGCCATTATGTCAGGAGTTTGTGCAACTACGGGGGCAGACATCGGAGTGTACTTATTAAGGACACGTAGGTCTATGGTGAGACGCCACGCATCAGTGTCCTTTTTCTTCACAGGCCATAGAGGGTTGTTGCACCTTGAATTCCCCTCTATGACCACACCCTTGTTCTCCAATTCTAGGACAGTGTTGACTATCGACTGTGTCGCTTCTGGTGGAAAGCGATATTGACGTTGAGGGGGTGGGTCTGGCCCCTGTATGTCCATCTGGACACCAATCAATCTTCCACAGTCATTTTTACCCTGGGCCCACAGATCAGGATGTTCGTACACAATGGGTTCAAGGTCTATATTATGAGAGACCTCTGGCCATTTGTGTTCGAGCATATCAGCTGAATTCTCCATTGCTGGCAAAGGTGGTCCCAGACACTGGCGTTGTATGACACACACCTTGGATTGTCTGGGTCCCTTCCACACAATGCAGTTTGCCAAATCCAGGATCCATCCATTTTGGGTCATTACATCAGTTCCAATGATGTTGTCAGAACCAGGGTAATACCACATTGGGATCTTGAGGGTTAAGTGTTTGGCAATCTGGACAATCACTTCCTCAATTCTGTGGGCCTTCATCCCCCCTTGTTGGTGATCAAATCCGATCACCACACACTGAGGGCTGTTTGGATGCAAATCATGTTTGATATTAGTAATGGAGATTTCCGCACCAGTATCAAGCATAATTTGTGTGTCCTGATCTTTAATTCTGGCTTTTATGTGGGGCCTCCCTGAAGAATCCAGTATGACAGGACATACTGGAGCCAGCTCTTTAGGGATCCCTAATTGTCAATCGATGTTGACAATATTTCCAGTAGGTACCTGAGAGGTACATACTGCAATTTGGAGATCCTCAACCATAGTTCTAGTTGTGGAATCAGTAGATTCCACAACCCCTGAACTATCAACTGGGGCATTTACAGTGGCAACACATTTTGGTGTCTGCTCTTGTAAATATCCCCGAAACCCATCAGCCTGTTCCCCCACTGTTCTGGCATAATTAGGTTTCATCTTGAAACCATTATTATTGCCAGATTTTTCAGGGCTGTTTCGGCTCCGTACCCACTGAGGACAATTTTTCTTCATGTGCCCAAATTGCAAACATAGAAAGCATTGAATGCTCCCTGTCCTCTCAAATGGTGGGGCCGAGGGGCGAACAGCTGACTTCTTTCTAGCATGGCGCACACGTTCATCTTGTGATCTAACGTGTACAGGCACATGCTCCCTAACCTTAACCGACTTTTTATTGTGCAGTAGATCTTGTCTACACTGCTCAATAATCATGGCCGCATCAGTGAGCGATGGTTCTCTCGCTGCACTCAACCTAATTGCAGTATCAAGGTATGGGAATTTTTCCACAAACATGCGGATCATGCCTTGTGGAAAACCGATACCTTGATCCATAGTGACCTTCCTGTACATAGCTTCAAACCGACTACACAGCGATAAAGGTTCATCGTGTATAGTTGGTCTGAATTTCATCAGGATTTCTGGAGTCACGTCCCCGTGGCCCGTTGCCAGTGTCATTAGTAAGGAAAGGTGTTCTTCCTTATCATGAAACTGTCCATTACTGGGTTCCGTGCTCCCCATTGCCTCATACCTCTGATTGAGGTGTGTAGGCAACCACAACTTGAATAGCTCCATACGAAGTTCTGGAGCTACAGAATATTTATTGCAGTGACCTTCAAAGATATCACATGCAGTAAACGCATCTAGACTGGGATCAAATTTTGGGATCTCCTTGCAGATCCGTAACAGAAATTTTATCCTTTCCATACTGTTACGGTTAGGATAAAATTCATCTGACCTTACTGAACGATTTGGCGGATTGGAAGTGGTGTGATCCCTTTCCCACCTACCTCCATATCCCCAACTCTCGTCCTGACCCTGGAAGCGGTCGCTACGTGTATACTCCCTTGGTGTTTGAGTGAAATGTAGCGACCGTTCCACCTGTCCCCTGGACTCTATAGCTCCGGATCTCTGATCCATGGGAGACGTGGACCATGTTGCCGTGGTCTCCCCATCCTGTGCAGTACCCGAAACACAAACCTGTTTTGTGGGCAAAGGCACCATGCTAATTGTACCAGGCCGTGACAGATTAGAGATGACCTGTTGCAAATTCACAATCGTTTGCGACTTTGCAGCCAGATCCTCTCTAAGTGTGCTTACTAGTGCATCCATGGATGCAACTCTACTCTTGAACTGATTTATCTCAGTATACAGACTGAGGAGCTCTCTATCCATGTCAGAATAATAGGTTTCTTTCTCTGATATCCTAGATTCTAACACACAGATTTCCCGGCCCCTGTCGGCTGTACACTGGGCCCTTTCTTCTAGCTCAGTTTCTAGAGTGTGTATACGTTTTATGCTTTCCACACAACAATGGCAGTGTAGGTTATCCGATGTGGAAACTTTGTCTGCTTTTCTTGTGGTAGCAAGTGTTTCCACATGCTCCGGCCTACAAATGCTGTCCTCAAAAGTATACACTAATTTTGCCAGCATTTGGAGGCGTTTCTTTGTTTTGTGGAAAACACTTTTACTAATACAAACTCTATCATGTGCGTATGCCTGGTCCAGTAAAGTTGACCAGAGCATCTCTGTGGACTTATATGCGGTGGGCAGTATTGGGTTAAATGTGCTATTTCTACACAGGTGTTTAAGGGTGGAGAAGTTCATACTCACCTGTTCAGAGGCCATGTTGCTTGGTGTCGACTGTTCCTTCGTCCCTCTTGTGCTGCTTCGAAAAAGGTCCTTTACTCCGGAACGCCTTCTTTCCCGACCAGCTGGACTCCTCAGATGAACCAAACGTTGATGGTGTTTGAACGAAGTGACGTGATGATCTGCCTCGCCGATAGACGTGTATCGTGTAAAGGAATCAGAAAAATCATTAAAATCAGAAAAAGGTTCTCTGATGAGGACTGTGTCCTGTGTCTTACTAAGACTGAAAACTGTGTCACCGTCTGAGCTATCAGGGCACTGAACGCACAGAATAACGGATCACTTCACCGTGCCTCCTGTTATCTGTGTCCACGTTCCTCTGGCCTGATCCGCTCCAGATGATGACCACAGGTTTTCAGTACAAAAGACACTAGAACAACCTCAAACAGTGGGCCTAGGCTCGCCAATTTGTTGTAGGGCTGGTTCTGTTTATCGGTTATTGTTGTCGGTTATGACTACAATCACCGATATCCAGAATCTTCCCTTCCTTACCACTTTCTGTTCCTATGCTGATTAACTATATATATTTATGTATATACCGACTACTTAATGAAAACAAGTCTGTTCTAATAAATGAATATTTATTAAACACACCCAAAAGTCTACAACAATAATTTATATATATTCTAGATAGCACAAAAACTAAGACACAATCAATTACTGTTACAATGATGTAAAACCCCCAGAGTTACTAATACCCACGTTGCCAAAATATACATGCACACTATATTAGTGATCTATCTATCCCTATAGAGAGAGATATAGAGAGAAATATACAGAGGGAGAGAGAGAGATATATAAATATAGGGAGAGAGAGAGAGAGATATAATACTTAGAGAGAGAGAAAGTGATAGAGTTATAGGATGATACTTATGCCAGAAGGTGCTGTCTTATTCCATCGTGCGTCCAGGTAGAAGATAGAGAGGGTCTTGAATTCACCTCCTTTTATAGTCACATTCCCACCCACATGCAACCTACAACTCCGCCCTTCTCAGGTATGTTTTGTGGCAACTATTTCCAATCACCTCCTGTAATATGCAGTAATAATTCCCTGCCTGCGGATGGCGTACTTGTATCAGGGAAGAAAGTCTTGTGTTAAATAAGTTTTAACACTCTTTGATATATCCTGGAGCCAATCTGAAGAAACAATGGTTTATCAGTCAAACATCACCAGTATTGTCTTAGCAATATACATCTCCATTGGTTGGAGACGGAATGTCTGCCTGAGTACTCCAAACCCACAAAGGTTGTATACATATGTAAATGACATTGGATTTAGCAAACAGCTTCTGCATTCTAATTAGGAGGCTGTAGGGCCAGAAACCATTTAATATGTATGCAACCTTTACTACTAAAACCAAAAAGACCTCACACAGAAGAACAATGCTGTACATGGTTGAAATATTCAGATCATTAAATCCAATATGGAGTTCAGTGATTCATAATAATTATGCCATCACTTCCCCCTCAACAGTATACATAGAGCAGGCTGCAGAAGATATAGAACAATCACAGCTTTGTCATGCATCGTATCAGAATTATTAATCCCAAGTTTTACCCTAATGAACCTTGTATTAAGGTCCCACTCTAGTTTTTTCTAATTACATCAGGTAGAATGATGCCACTAACAATGTAAGGTTCCCACTTAGTCTCATACTTTCAAGCCACCATCTTAATTTTTTATATGTCTGAAGCAGTTTGTCACCTATCTCTTGTGTTTACTGGTTAATCCAGAAGTCACAACTTAATGAAAGTCTATGAAGCAAGAAGGAGGGTCTCATAGACTTGCATTGAGACTTCCGGTTAGTCAGATATTGCCGTCTCAAGATGGATGTGCGGGAGTGCAGTGAAGCGGGGAGGAGATTATGTTAGTAGCTCCACTCCAGTGCTAAAACTAAAATAAATGCTGGAGTGGTGCTATAACGACTTATCCTGCCAGAATAGATCATCAGTATGAGAATTCTTGAAAACCCCATTAAATATACAAACTTTTGAGATATGTTTTAAAATCGATATTATTATACAAATGTAGTCAATATACTTGTTGTCAATTAACAACTGCGTAAATTGGTAAGTGCTGAGAAAATGGACTGAACTGGATGACATGAAAGTCAGTGGAAGAGATCTGCGGATCACTCCACGGAGGATCACATTCAAGTCAAATTTCCTAAAATTTTTTATTTCACATTTTTAAATTGTATTTGTGTTTCATAACAAAAACATACCCAACTCTATTTCCCACACTGCTGAAACATCAGAAAGTGGATTAACAGGGTCTTGCTTTTCCACCTGGGCCTACCTGTAATGCTCTTCAACTATGATATCTTGCATATTATAATATCTTAGACAAGTGTTCTTCAACATTTATGATCTTTAGCACCACATTGAGCTCTTAAGGCTCACAAGCCACATCCAGCTCCTGCCTCTTCACAGTAGTGTCACCCAAAGTTCCCATTACTGGTATAACAACAGCAAAAACATTTCCACAAAAATCACACTGAGGAAGTATTCCAAGATCCAGGGATTCTCATAATACCCCCATTAAGTATCCACGCTACAAGTGCTCCCAACACACTGTCACATCTGGCTTGAAGAATCTCCACTGACTGATAGGCAGTATAATCCTGTCTCCAATGCACCATACTTGAATTAAATCTAAACCCCCCAAACCCCCTGCTCTTTTGTGGAGGGCTACTCATAATTCACCATCTAGAGACCTAGTCTTCATAACTGTTTGCTAGGTCAGATGCTAGTACAATAGGCTGGCAGGCAGCTGTGAGCCACAGATCAAAGGCTTTTGAGCAACTTGTGGCTCCCAAGCAGTAGGTTGGGGACCCCTGCGTTAGATATTGGTGGCCAATTACTTGGTCAATGGATCCCAGTGGAGCACATTTTTTACTGCAGAGTTGTTTTCCATCTCCAGAGTCACTGGGTGAGTCTCTATTTCTCCTGTAAAATGTAAGCACTTTGTGGTTAGATGGGTCCAATATTTTTTTATTCTGTTGTTTATAAGTTCTCAGCTTAGTCTCAAGCCTCTGAAGTTTAATCTTTAAAAGTTAACTAGGTTATTTTTCTCACCTGTAAAGTGTAACCTCTTATGGTCTTATGGCATTCTCTCTCTTTCGCTCCCCTCTCCACTATTGTATGTGTATTTAGAGTATTGAGATTTGCACATATTTAAGCACTGCAAATTGATTTTAGGAAAGGGATTTGGTGAGATGGGCAAATAATTTCCTCATTTTAGTATTTCTCCACGAAAATACAAACAGTATACTTGTGGTCATGTGATGGCAGCTTGAACCACAAAGCAGAGACTATTCCTAACTAGGGATGGACGAACCCGAACTGTAAAGTTCTGGACCAGTACCGAATACATACTGTTCAGTCATGTGGTCCAGAACAGTTTGGGTCCAGTTCGGATCCTTGGCTGTAAAAGAAGAAAATAAAAACACATAATTATACTTACCTTTCCAGCGATGCATCCTTCCATCTCGCTGTCCCTGCCTCTTCTGCTTCCGGGGCCGCTCATTAACTTCCGGCGGTATTCACTGCACTGCCAGCGCTTGTCAATTTCCCTGCTGGCGTCGGCAGTCTTCGGATTTTTCCGGCCATGTTCAGGCCGTGACTTCACGGTTCATTGTAGTTTATCCGAAGTCATCACCAAAATCTTACAAAGGGATCTGCCTCTACATGTCCATGGGACACAATATGAAAAGAGGGAAAGCAACACGTAGAAATAGGCAATCACAACAATATAAACAGTAAACCTTTATTAGAATGCAAATGTCACCCACAACTTAAAAAGGTATCTTGAAAACAATTAAAAATAGGGGGCCAAATTGCCCCCCAATGGAAAGAGGTCACCTTAGACAAGATTCACAGCAAATTACATGTAAATGGTAAATGCTGGATGTCGACATCCAGTAATGCATTTCCGATTCTCGGCTGCTGGAAAAAGATGTGGCGGTCACTAGGACACACCTGTGTGCCTCACTTACGTTCATCAAAGGTAATATTATTGATTATCTACTTATATAATTGGCAGTTGGGAATTCGGGCACTGTAGCCGAATCCCAAGATGCTTTGCGCCACTGCGAGCGAGCGATGGCGCGCATGCAGATTCTGACCGCTATACACCCCGCCCAGCGCTCTCACGCTCCCTCAACCCAAGCTCCCGCTCCCCCCCGCCGCCAGGGCCCCACCATCCATTAGATAGTGCGAGCCCTCAGGCCCAATCGCCAGCAGCCAGGGGGAGCGCCAGC
This sequence comes from Allobates femoralis, assembly GCA_033576535.1. Taxonomy (NCBI): domain Eukaryota; kingdom Metazoa; phylum Chordata; class Amphibia; order Anura; family Aromobatidae; genus Allobates; species Allobates femoralis. The sequence goes on from JARQOC010000001.1 coordinate 146,940,012, forward strand.
AGAAAAGCCACCGCCGCCACCATCACCCAACGTCTGCCTCAATGACGCGGCCCGCCGTAGCGGACCACGGGAAGATGGCGCCCCCGCTCCACAGCCCGCCCGCCGCTCTCCTACTCCCTCAACCCATGCTCCCGATCACCCCCGCCGCCAGGGCCGCACCGTCCATCGGACAGTGCGAGCCCTCAGGCCCTATCGCCAGCAGCCACGGGGGGAACACCAGTACAAAAGACACCGCCGCCACCATCACCCGACGCCTGCCTCAATGACGCGGACCACGGTAAGATGGCGCCCGCCCTGCACTTCCATTATAGCCTACAGCACCGCCGGCCCTGCACACTCTAACCACCCGCCCCCATTCCCCCCCCCTATCTCCTCACTCCTCTTACCCCCCCTATCTCCTCACTCCCCACACTGCCCCTCCTCACTCCTCTTACCCCCCAGCTCCTCACTCCCCACACTGCCCCTCCTCACTACTCTTACCCCCCCTATCTCCTCACTCCCCACACTGCCCCTCCTCACTACTCTTACCCCCCCCATTCTCCTCACTCATCCACACTGCCCCTCCTCAATCCTCTTACCCCCCCTATCTCCTCACTCCCCACACTGCCCATGCCTACCACCCCTATCACCCACACTGCCCCCCTTTAACCCACACTCACCCACACTGCCCCTGCTTACCCCCCCCCATTAACCCACACTGCCCCATCTCACTCCTCTTACCCCCCTATGCCCTCACTCCCCACACTGCCCCTCCTTACCCCCTACTCACCAACACTGCCCCCACTCACCCACACTGCTCCTCCTTACCCCCACACCCCAACCACTGCCCGCTCCACGCACAGCCCGCCACTCACCCGCCACATCCTCCCGCTCCCCCGACGCTCACCGCCACATTCCATGACAGCGGCGCCCGGAGCTAACAAAGCACCCATTCTGCTGATAGCACCTTGCATGATGACACAATGACATCTGCGTTCAGCGCTGTGATTGGCCCGCTTGCGGCCATGTGATATCACATGACCGCGAACGCACCAATCACTGCGCCGAACGCTGATGTCATTCTGACATGCAAGGTCCTATCACAACAATGACTGCTACTCCTCCCTGCAGCAAGCGCTCTCCGGATTGTAAGTATAAGAATTGAGCAGCCTCCTCCATCCTCACAGCCTCCTCCAGCCTCACAGCCTCCTCCAGCCTCACAGCCTCCCCATCCCCACAGCCTCCTCCATCCTCACTGCCTCCTCCGTCCTTACTGCCTCCTCCGTCCTTACTGCCTCCTCCGTCCTCACAGCCTCCTCCATCCTCACAGCCTCCTCCATCCTCACAGCCTCCTCCGTCCCCCCTGCCTCCTCTGTCCCCCCTGCCTCCTCCGTCCTCACAGCCTCCTCCATCCTCACAGACTCCTCCGTCCTCACAGCCTCCTCCGTCCTCACAGCCTCCTCCGTCCTCACAGCCTCCTCCATCCTCACAGCATCCTCCATCCTCAGCTGCACTACCTGACACCGCTGCCATCCTGCAAACCGTCGGCCCCGCTTCATCGCCGCCGGCCTCGCCGCCTCCGCCAGGTCCACGCAGCCCGGATGCCGCCGGTGGCTTCCGCCCCTCGACGCTCTCTCACCGCTGGGGCCTCAGTGTCCCCATGCTGGTGGAGTAGCGGTGTAGGGGCTGTATGCGGGTGCCGGGAGCCAGTGACGTCGTCCTGTGGGCGGCGGCCGCCAATGGGAGTCAGCAGACCGTCTCAGGCTTTGCAGGCTCCGCTCACTCCCATTGCCCAACGCCGCCCCTGCAAGCGGATTGGGCGCTGTGTTGTACACACATGACGCCCATCCCATTGGCCAGGACTCGGCGTCCTGGACCAATCGGATGCCCGTCCTCTGTTTACCACACACCGCCCAATCCCCTCCTTCCCCTCAGGCCACATGTGTGACCTGAGAGGAGGGACTGATCCCTCTCTGCAGCACCCAACCCGCCGCTGAGGACAATGGCGTGTAACTGGGGCTGTGATCTGCCCCAGCACGCAGCCACGTCCTGCCGCCGAGCGGTGATGTCCCCGCACCATCCGCACCTCTCCTCGCCCCTCCATCCGCACCTCTCCTCGCCCCTCCAGCCGCAGCTCTCCTCGCCCCTCCAGCCGCAGCTCTCCTCGCCCCTCCAGCCGCAGCTCTCCTCACCCCTCCACTACCACCTCCCTTCACCCCTCCAGCCGCACCTCTCCTCGCCCCTGCAGTTGCACCTCTCCTCGCCCCTCCCGTCACACCTCTCCTCGCCCCTCCATCCGCACCTCTCCTCGCCCCTCCATCTGCACCTCTCCTTGCCCCTCCAGCCGCACCTCTCCTCGCCCCTCCAGCCGCAGCTCTCCTCGCCCCTCCAGCCGCAGCTCACCTCGCCCCTCCAGCCGCAGCTCTCCTCGCCCCTCCAGCCGCAGCTCTCCTTGCCCCTCCAGCCGCAGATCTCCTCGCCCCTCCAGCCGCAGCTCTCCTCGCCCCTCCAGCCGCAGCTCTCCTCGCCCCTCCAGCCGCAGCTCTCCTCACCCCTCCACTACCACCTCCCTTCACCCCTCCAGCCGCACCTCTCCTCGCCCCTGCAGTCGCACCTCTCCTCACCCCTCCAGCCGCAGCTCTCCTCACCCCTCCAGCCGCAGCTCTCCTCACCCCTCCACTACCACCTCCCTTCACCCCTCCAGCTGCACCTCTCCTCACCCCTCCAGCCGCACCTCTCCTCACCCCTCCATCCGCACCTCTCCTCACCCCTCCAGCCGCAGCTCTCCTCACCCCTCCAGCCGCACCTCTCCTCACCCCTCCAGCCGCACCTCTCCTCACCCCTCCAGCCGCAGCTCTCCTCACCCCTCCAGCCGCAGCTCTCCTCACCCCTCCAGTCGCAGCTCTCTTCACCCCTCCACTACCACCTCCCTTCACCCCTCCACTCTCTGCTCGCCTCACCCCTCCAGCCACCCGCCACATCATACTCTGCTATCCACAGAGGCCCCTCTATACTCTGCTACCCACAGAGCCGCCTCTATACTCTGCTACCCACAGAGCCGCCTCTATACTCTGCTACCCACAGAGCCGCCTCTATACTCTGCTACCCACAGAGCCGCCTCTATACTCTGCTACCCACAGAGCCGCCTCTATACTCTGCTACCCACAGAGCCGCCTCTATACTCTGCTACCCACAGAGCCGCCTCTATACTCTGCTACCCACAGAGCCGCCTCTATACTCTGCTACCCACAGAGCCGCCTCTATACTCTGCTACCCACAGAGCCGCCTCTATACTCTGCTTCCCATTCACCCGCCTCTATACTCTGCTCCCCATTCACCCGCCTGTATACACACAATTCATTTCACCACGCTCCCGATGCAATTGCATCGGGCCTTTTTACTAGTTACACTATAAAAAGAAGTAGTCTTTAACACTACTTGTTCCCCTGACGAAGTTGCCCTTCTCGGCAACGAAACATGTTGGGTAGACAGGGGTCCCCTGGACACAGCTGGCAACCTCTTACACTTTCGCAATTTCCTTGGAGCAAATGGGGTCTTGAGTCTCTGCTCAGGTCTCATGCCTGGTAATTAACCACAAACGAAGGATTCTCCTGACAGGGGAACTGGCTGATTTGTTGTATGTGCAACCCTGCTATGTTAGCAGGCCGGGCTAGGAGGATTGGTGTATCTCCCGTGACTAAGGTAATAACTCAACTGTGGTTCACCAACATGTAATTTGAATGTTGGTTTGCTCTTTCATGCACTCTTGTATGAGTACTCTGGTCCCCAGATAACTGTAATGTGGTACACACTGGGATAAAGATTACTGCACCAATGTGGGCGCCAAGAGGTTGCTTTTGATTTCTGCCTGTGCTATGATCATTGGACATTGTCCTCCAGGCTATCACTGTAGTGTTTTTTTTAGCACGTACCAGCACTAGCATATACCATTTATATGTAATTTGCTTGTGAATCTTGTCTAAGGTGACCCCTTTCCATTGGAAGGCAATTTGGCCCCTATTTTTAATTGTTTTTAAGATATCTTTTCAAGTTGTATGTGACATTGCATTCTAATAAAGATTTACTGTTTATATTGTGGTGATCGCCTCTTTCTACGTGTCGCATTCCTTCTTTTCGTGATGTTAGGGTTCACCCGCGGTCATGGCCCGAGCTATGACCTCGGGTGAACTCTGACTGTAACTGAAAGTCCTCAGCCTATTCTCGCTTGTCTATGCAGAGCGATATAGCAGTGCTGACATTGCTCTCTTTTGAACTACGTCAGACTGAAGATTGTTTTTTATAATAAATATGGAGTCTCTAAATGCTTTTTTTGTTTTATTTCTAATTAAAAAATATTTCTCTGTGTTGTGTTTTTTTTTTTAACACTTTACTAAAAATTCATGGTGGTCATGTCTAATATTGGCGTGACCCCATGAATTTCGGGCTTAGGGCCACCTCATAAGACAAAGCAGGCCCTAACCCCCATTATTACCCAATGAGTCACCCGCACCAGGGCCCTGGATGAGTTGGATACAGCACCAGAGGATGGTGCTTCAATGAACGCGCCAATTTCTGGGGTGGCTGCAGACTGAAAACTTGGGCCACCCTGCGCTGTGGATTCCAGACCTCAGCTGCCTAGTTGTACCTGGCTGGATCCAAAATTAGGGCAAAGCTCTACATCAATTTTTTTTTAATTATTTCATGAAATTCATGAAATAATTTAAAAAAAGCACATCCCTATATTTTTGTTTCCAGCCAGGTACATATAGGCAGCTGGGGGTTGGGGGCAACCCACACCTTCCTGCTGTACCTGGCTGGCATACAAAATATGGTGAAGTCCACGTTGAATTTTTTTTTAATAGTTCATTAAAAAAAAAAAAAAAACATATGTACATTTAGGGACTGCATCTTTATTAACCCCTCAACCCTCGTCTCTGTGCTGAACAGTCTTGGATCTGCTTCATCAGAGACAAAGGAGACGAACAAAGCTTCTATCCCCTTGATCCCTGAAGTAGAGCCTGGAGCGCTGCGGCATCGTAAGGGGGTAACTCAGATCACCCTCGGACAGCTCAAGTCATGCCACCTGAGCTGTCCTTTGGTGACCCCAGAGTCTTCCCAGTTACAATGTCGAAGATCGCACTCCTTACGCCAATTACCCACTGAGCTGTCAGAAGATTGCACCAAAAAGCATGAAATCCGAGGCAAAAACATTGTGGTTTTGTGCTTTTTTTTGTCCCAGGAGATGCAGATGAACCACTTGAACACAATGGATGCAGTTTCTGGCCTAAATTGCACTAAAAAGCATGAAATCCGCTGCAAAAGCATTGCGGCTTTTGCCGCGAATTTAGTGCTTTTTGGTGCAATTTAGACCAACAACTGCATGCATTGTGTCCTAGCTGTTCATCTGCACAAAATCCGGGATGTTTTTCCTGCGTTTTTTGCCGTGGATTTCATGGTTTTTGGTGCACACTTCTGACATCACAGTGCGTAATTGGTGGAAGGAGCGCGATCTGCGGCATTGTAACCAGGGAGACACTGGGGTCATACGAGGACAGCTCAGGTGGCATGATCTGAGCTGTCTTCGGATTACCTGAGTCACACCCCCTTACGATGCCGCAGAGCTCTGGTCTCTTCTTCAGGGAGACTCCTTGGTCTTTGATGAAGCAGAGCCGATAGTGTTCAGCACAGAGATGAGGGTCGAGGGGTTAATAAAGATGCAGTCCCTAAATATACTTGTGGGATTTTTTTTGTTTTCTAATGAACTATTAAAAAAAATTGACATGGGCCATATTTTTGTATGCCAGCAAGGTACAGCAGGCAGGTAGAGGCTGCCCCCAACCCCCAGCTGCCTATTTGTACCTGGCAGGGAACAAAAATACAGGGAAGCCCATTGTATTTTAATTATTTCATGAATTTCATGAAATAATTACAAATAATTGATGTGGGCTTAGCCTTATTTTTAGGTCCAGCAGGTACAACTAGGCAGCTTGGGGCTGGAATCCACAGCACAGGGTGACCCAAGCTTTCTGGGCCTCCCGCTGCGAATTGCAGTCCGCAGCCACCCCAGACAATGGCATAGAAGCACCATATTCTGGTGCTGTATCCAGCTCTTCTAGCGGTCCTGGTGTGGGTGGCTCACATGGTAATAATGGGGTTAGGGTCAGCTTTGTATTATCAACTAGCCCTAAGCCCGAAATTCATTGGGTCACACTAATATTAGACATGACCACAATGAATTTCTAGTAAAGTGTTAAAAAAAAAACACCACAAAGATTTTTTTATTAGGAATAAAACAAAAAAAAACATTTAGAGACTCCATTGTTATTATAGAGAACAATCCTTAGTCCGACTTAGTCCAAAAGAAAGCATTGTCAGCACACCTACATCGCTCTGCATAGACAAGCGTCTATGCAGAGCGAGAACAGGCAGAGGACTGTCAGTGACAGTCAGAGTTCACCCGAGGTCATGGCCCGGGCCATAACCGTGGGTGGACCCTGATGCCCCGCACGAACACTGCCGATGTCGGCCAGAAATTGCCGAGCGCCGAGCAGTGCAGTGAATAACCCAGAAGTTCATGAGCGGCCCCAGAAGTAGAAGAGTCTGGGAGACAGCGGGACTGCAGGACGCGTCGCAGGACTGGTAAGTATAATCATAATGTTTGTTAACAATTTTATGGGTTTTGTACAGCTATCCCCCCGCCCTACCCCTTCCATCCCATGTCTGTAAAGTTTCAAGCTTGGGGGTTTGGACGCAAGTTCACCTCATCCCTGGCCCCGAGCTCGAACTTTACAAAAAACTCAGGCGAACCCGCCAATTGTGATCATCAGGGGGTCATAACATAATATAAATTGTCCACTGTTAGGATGTTGCAAGCTACATTGCTTTGTGGAAAGTCTCCCTGGGTCTGAACAATCACACCATTAACTAAATGACTGCTTATTGATGTGATTCTTGCTCTAGGCAGAAAGCAGTTAAAAGTGAACCAAAGAGTAGATTAAATGTTTACTGTAACCATAACCTTCATTTAATGTGAAAACAACAATGTTTTATGCATAACGGAAGCAAGGTTTTCATCTGTATCTAAAAATCATTTGCATTGTAATAATAATACTTAAAACAAAGTTAGAAGTTTGTGAACCTCTTACCCTTCATACAATATTCTAATCTTCACTTTTAACCGTCACATTTTTTTGTTGTTTTATTTTCATAAATATTATGATAAAGAAGCATTGTCATAATTTATATGCATTGTACAAAATAATTGTTTATAAGAAAAGAATTTGTAATTCTAGGATCTTGTATTCAAATGTATCTTTCCCTATTTACATTTAAATGAAGACATGGCAGAGGGCAAATGCAAAACACTGTCTCATCAATAAATTTTTATTTTAGATGAATTATAATATTTCAAAGCAATTGAACTCACTGAATAATATAATTATAATGTGAAGATTCAAAATAATTATGGGGTGTATTTTTGTCATTGATGGAGGGTTATGCTTCAGATTACAGGACGGCATTCTTCGCTATAAAATAGAGAATGCCGCACATCTGTTGCTGCAGCTGTTTAATAATAAATAGTTTAGGTCTGTAGCAGCTTTTACGCAGAAGAAAGCACTGTTAATTCGAGACTGAGCTGGCATGGATCTTACAAGTGGACGCAAATCATCAGAGATTTCAATATAGTATCCACTATTCATTGATTTGACAGCCACAAAATCTTGACAACCACATAAAAGACTGCAGGGGGATTAAGCAATCCCAAACATACCAGTGTACTGCATTGATATCTCCTTTTGATTTCAGTAGCAACTTGTTCCGTATGTGAAAACCTCTTTTTAGATTTAATCAGCATCTGTCATACATGTCAGGTGAATGACAAAAAATAGAAGAGTTTTAGCTAGGCTTGGATATATATTTAACATAATCTACGGATTGCGTAAAGCAGTTCAAGTTATATTTGCTCATGGCTCTTCCTTTTTTTTAAATAGTTTACAGAGTTTGTAACCAATAATTTCATTATTTATTATAAAACATTTACTGATCTAAAGGAGTTGCCGAGGACTATTATTTTTTACGATGTGCCTAAAAACTGAAGGCCGCTTTACACGTCGTAATATCGCAACTCAACTACGATAAAAAGTCACGTGGTAGGGCCGTTGCAGTTGTTATCGTTGGTGAGTTGCGTCATGTAAAAGGGCAACGCGACTCAAAAATGATGCAACTACGATATCGTTTTGGGATTGTGCATGCTCTTCAACTGTGCAATATTGGCTAGGCGATGTGGCAGGATCGTGCTGTGTGACAGTGCAACTATGATTTGGAACGCAACTTCCCCTATTCACTACATTGTTAATTGGTCGTTCCCTGAGTTGCTCAGACACAGTGTGAAAAAGGAGCGTACTACATCGTAGTTGCGTTGCCTGCCGATATCTCCCTGTATAACATCTCCTATGCAATCTTGGGCAAATGCCAAAAACGTGCACGCTCCCATGAAATCGTATGCAATATTGGAACGATATTGCGACGTGTAAAGCGGCCTTAACGTAAGAAAGTTGCTAACAGAAGCATTTCATATCTGGTGCCATCTCAAAGCAGTCACTGACTTCTCCCCGCTATTCAGCTGCTCCATGTCAACAAGGCAGCTGTTCTTCTTCAGGCTGGTCTGTTGATAGGGCGTGATTGATGATGGCATGCTGATTGACAGCCGGGCTTCTACAGTTAGGCAATAGGGAGTCATCTGTCAATCAGCATTTTGTCATCAGTCATGCCTTATCAACAAAGCAGTGTGGAAAAGCTGGGTTCCTACAGTTAGACAATAGGGAACCATATGTCAATCAGCATGTTGTCAGCAGTCATGCCTTATCAACAGAGCAGTGTGGAAAAGCTGGGTTCCTACAGTTAGACAATAGGGAACCATATATCAATCAGCATGTTGTCAGCAGGCATGCCTTATCAACAGAGCAGTGTGGAAAAGCTGGGTTCCTACAGTTAGGTAATAGGGAGCCATATGTCAATCAGCATGTTGTCAGCAGTCATGCCTTATCAACAGAGCAGAGTGGAAAAGAAGCTGCTTTTCTTTCTATGTGATGTCAGCAGAAGCCAATGAATCACCAGGACCAGTGGTCTAGGAACAGCACTGGGCACAACAGGCAGGTAGTGTGAAACCACTTGTCTATTGGTTCTTAGGCATATTGTAAAAAAAAAAGATGTCCCATTAAAGTATTGTTTTTAATTGTTGTAATCATAAGTTTTACTAAGCCACAATCTACTCAACAGAACAGAAAATTCCCAAAAGTTGCACCAACAGCCACTTCATAATTCATAAATTAGCATTTGGATACATGAATTGTGGGCCCATCTTTTTTTTCATATCACAATTGAAGTGACTTTGAGGGCCTATGTCACAGAAAATACCTAAAAGTGACATCAGTCTAAAAACAGCATCTTTCAAACTGCTCAAAGCCACATCCAAGAATATTATTAACTTTTCAGGTGCTTCACAGAATCTATAGCAATGTACAAGGAAAAAAATAAAATTTTACTTTTTTAAAAAAAAAATGTTTCTTTAGCCCCACATTTTGCATTTTCACAATGGTAAAAGGATCAATTTGTTGTGTAATTTCTCCTGAGTGCACTGATACCTCATATGTGGTGGAAAAATACTGTTTGGGTGCACAGTGGGGCATGGAACTGAATGAAAATTTGATTTATGGAATTACAAATCATCTGGAATCGATAGTGGGCAGGTCAACATGTTGTCTTTGGAGATAACTTCATGTTCTAAAAAAGTAAAAAACCCTCACAAATGACCCTGTTTTAGAAACTAGACCCTCAAAGAGTTTATCAAGATGTGTGGTGAACATCATGAAGCCCCAAGTGTTTCACAGAATTTTATAAAGTAGAGCCCAAAAAATAAAAAATTGTATTTTTCCTACAAATATGTTGTTTTAGTCTTAAATTTAGCATTTTCACACAGACAGTAGGAGAAAATGGACAATACATGTTGTTGTGAAATCTCTCCTGAGTACACCGCTGCCTAGATACCCACTGTTTACCATGGTTACCAGCTTCCAGTGCTTGCTGTGCAGCGCTGGGAGCTCGTCCATCGTTGGTCTACCACTGTCACAAGAGTCAATGCTGGCTGCCCAGCGGGAGACCAATGATAGAATTATGGTCCTGTCCATAAATCTGCAATCAACGATCAACGACGTATCTTTTAGAGTTGATACGTGTCACACACACAACGATGTTGTTTCGACATTGCTGCAACGTCACCAAACCAGTGACGTTGCAACAATATCGTTCACAAAATCTTTGTGTGTAATGGGCCCTTAGGCTAGGGTCAGATTTGCATCTGCCCCTGAGCCTGCAGAAACATACTTTCTTGCCGAGTAGCGCATAGTGTTACCAACAGGTAACGCTATTCGCCTCCTGTCTATTGAACCGTATGGCAACCGGATTCTTACTGTAGACGCCGGCTCCACAGGATATGCACTTTTGCAGCACGCACAGGAAACGCTGTTTGCAGTGTTTTACTTTGCGCTTTGCAAAAGCGCATATCCTAGAGATCTCTGTGGAGCTTGAGGCTGCAGTATACACCCGGTTGCCATAAGATCAATGGCTCATCCGCTGGTAACACTATGCGCTAAGCCTGCAATTTTCTAAGTTTCAGGTGCAGCCGCCAGGCTCAGGGGCAGACACAAGTCTGACCCTAGCCTAAATATGTGTAACTTTTGCTCTTCTGGTCACTGCTGTCAAGTATTGCAATATATTAGTTCATTTGGGTTACAATGACTGAAAGCCATCATTGTAATCTAGTCTAAGAGGCCACCATACCTGCCACACCAGGAGGTCATTGTTTGACGTCTGGGTGTCATGACAACCATTCTCTCACCGTGATTTTATCACGGGAATTCCAATGGAGGTCAGATAGGAGCACCCACCCACAGCTTTCTGAATGCCGTGATTACTTTCGATCACAGCATCTAGAGGGTCAATCAGCCTGCAGTAGCACTGGCACCATTCCTGGCTGGTGCTGTTGGAGCTCGGCTGTCAGCTATACTGAGCTCCTGCAGTGATCGCAGGGAGTGCTGATACTCAGGACTTACCATCACAATCATGCTGTGATCAAGCAGTCAGATTAACCAATGACAGCTATCTGAGTGAGGCGACCGCCGATATTGTTCCCCACACCTCTTTCCATGCCAGTCAGCTCTCCATGACATCTGTTGGCATGGAAATGACACTGTGTGTTTTCACAAAATGCCGGTTCAAAGCAATAATGTACGTAGAACCTCATGGTGCAGGTACTGACACCCGTTCATCACGGCCTATGTATGTCGTTGGTCCTTAAGCAGGGAAAGATGGTAAAACAATCAATTTCATCAACTCATCAATCAGACTAGTGAGTAGATGGATGATTAAATGCCCACTAAAAGTAGTGTATGGCCAGGGTCACACATACAATCCGTTTTTGCCTTAAATTCCTTTTGGGATCATTTTAGGCTTTTTCTAAATTCAAAAACACATGGTGCACTTAAAGGAACCTGTCAGGTGGTTTATGCCCTCCAGCTATCATTATCTGTAGCTGCAGCTTTATAATACTATTCTAATCATCCCTGTCTGAGCTCAGAGTGTAATGTGAAAGGTGAAAAAAACCCTTTATACACTTACATTTCAGTCTTCACCTGAGGAGGGAGACTGTCTGGCAGGATAATAGTTAACTCACTATTAACTTGGATGGCTAAAGACCTGTGTGATGTAATGATCATGTGACCATAGTGGGCAGTGCTAAGCCAGCAAACGTATTATGTCTATGAGAATTTAGCTCCGCCTATTGTAGTCACATGGTTATGACATCACATCAGGTCTCCCAACATGTTCTAACATAAGGCTGAAATGTTAACTATTAACCTGCCTAACAGTCCCCGTTCTCCAAGCTGGAGACTGTCTGCCTCATTAAATAAGGAAAGGTAAGTGTATAAATGCTTCTTTTCACCTTTCATATTACACCATGAGCGCAGACAGGGATGATTAGAATAGTATTATGAAGCTGCAGGTACAGACAATGATAGCTGGGAGCATAAACTAGCTGACAGGTTCCCTTAAGTGTCACTTTGTTTTTCAACAGCACATGCGTTTCGTTCATCATCCCAAAAAACGCTGCATGCAGCGTTTTTGGGTGCTCTAAAAAACACACACTTTTTTTTAACATGGGCCCTATAGGAAACGCATGTGTTAACGCATGATACCTATAAGCACCATGTATTAACGCATATGTGTTTTTAAGAAAAAATGACTTAGTCCAAAAATTTTTAAAAACGTCCGGACCTCAGGGGTCACTAGCACCCTAAATAAAACAGTTGCATTTTTCTAGGGGCTCAAAAAAGAGCATGGGCATGTGTGACCCTGGCCTTTCTGTAGTGCTCTGGATCCATCGCTGATACCATATTGTTCCATCAGTCCACTTTTAGCAGGACAATGTTTTGAAAACAATAGTAATTTCAAGAAAAGCAAAAATGTCCATGCACATCTAGGTTTTCACTTAGTGTTTACATGCTACATCCAGTAGAAAGTCAGTTGACTATGAAAGCAACATGGCTGTGCCTAGTGATGTTTTTTATGGTATTATGATGTCCTAAGGCAAACCCTAGCCACTCAGGCTCTTTCTGAATAATCTTTTCTGAAATAATAAATAATAAACTCCTAAACTCCTAAAGAAGAAAGCATATGCAGACCCATCTTTATGTGTGATTGTTTCTATAAATGTGCTCAATTATTTGTATTATTAGGTCACAGATTCAGGTATTATTCATCAATTAAATATTAGCTATCATAATATGGTTCAGGATGTTGAGAACGAGCAACATTCATACAAATTCTCAACATGTTCAAATGGTTTTATTCATCTTTAGTACATAATTCTGAATAGCAATGCTCTTGTTTGATTTAGCTGAAGGAAAACGTTTGTGACCTTGTAGCTTAATTCCAGTATTTGCAATTTCTAAACATGAAGGATTTGGAGAACAATCACTTTCTGGACAGCAATTTGCAAAAGACATGTTAACAAGTTTGCAAACGCATTATTAATGCTATATTTTATGTGTGGTATTATGACTAATGAAATGTCCTCAATATGTCCCTGCGTGTATTGTTTTTTAAGTCTATTCTGTATATATTCTGTGCCTGCACTGCTACATTTACATTGCTATAAATATTAAAAGATGGCATAATTGATGTCTTCTTACATCCTGACAGCACATTATAATTATCTTTGTCTGTACACAGAGGATAACAGCATGTAACAGTCTTGTAGCAGATATTTTCCTAGGAAGTTGAGTGTAATGGCTCATCACAAAGAATACATTTTTCTGCTGAAAATAAAGAACATTTTTTTTGCATATAGTCATTTTTTAAATTATTCATTGACTTCGATAATGCTTATGAATGGTATATGTACAATATATAAAATACTGGAGGTTGAAATAAAGGACATACAGTAAAGGCCCCATTACACCAGTCCACATTGCCGCCGATTACATAGGCGATGTAGGGGCGTGGCCTATCGGCGGCGATATCGCCCCTACATCGCCTAATGTAAAGGGGCAATGTTGGCGGCTGACACAGCTCGCCTGGTTTCACATCAGTGATGTCAAACCAGGAGGCCGATCTGGGGCGATGTGCACACATCGCCCCATATAAACCGGCCGCCGCGAGCTGACAGGCGATGGGAGCCATAGGTTCCCATTGTGCTGCATCGCCGCTGGCGTCTTGAGACACCCCGGCGGCGATGCCGCCTGTAAGCTCGCCGCGGCATCCCTGGAGGTGTCTCCCTGTATAAAAGGGGGGTGGCGATGCTGGGGGGCGACAAAAATGTGCGCATTCCCGCCTGTCGCCGCTAACATCTCCGGCGGTGTCGCAAGGTGTAACGGCATTTTAATATAAATTAAAGCTAATAGTCTGGTATTAGGAGTCTAGAGACATATAGAGGCCGCTTCAGCAAAGTCTTTTCACCAATTTTCTTACATAAAAAAGTTCAAAAATTAGCTAAATTGTTGAGCAGAAATGTTGCAACTTTTAGTGTTTCCATTCCAGTTTCTGCCAGCTCAGCCTCAATAGGATGAAGCAACAGTGGAATGAGATGTGGTGGTGCCCGCCGAAATCGTCAAAAGTTACAACACGATGTAACTTTCACCAGAAATGTTATTCCACTCCACTTCCACAGAGGCACACACTACCGAGAAGATGTGCCTAATTCATTAAGTGATGGCGTATCTCATCCTACTATGTCGATTCATTAAGAATGGAATGTACATTGCCAGTCTTAATTAAAGAGAATCTGTCTGCTGTGTAATCTGAACACAATATGGTCTAATAGTTAACACAGGAATATGTCTCTTATCACACTGTGTGCTGTTGTTTACCTGCAATGTTTGTTTTAGTTAAAGTGATTATCATTGGAAGACTAGGTCAGCTAGAGTTCAGCTAGTCTCGAATTCCCCCTGATTAGCATCACACCATCTATAGGCATTTTATATATAGCAAACCAAAAAGGACATTTCAGCCCAATATGAAGAAGGTGCAAATTTATTAACAATGATCAATGCGGATAACAACTGGGAATTACCAAATTTGAGGAGGACAGCCGGTTTACCAAAGGACAATTACTTTTACTTCACAAATATTTATACTTGTGGCATATTGTAGCAAAAGCATATGGTCTTGTTCCTGCCCTGTGACGAAGGTTTACAAGCCGAAAACAACATGTAAACCCTTACTTCACTGACTTGAGGCTAATTTGTAGCTGCATTCATTATTATAATCAGCACACAGCACTTTAATCAATAGTGGAAGAGCAAATTACGCATTATATTTGTAAGCTTTGAGGGCTTGTCTGATGAAGGGCCATTGAGCCCTGAAAGCTTACAAATATATTTTTCTGGTTAGCCAATAAAGGTATCACTCCTTGAATACTTTTTTCCTACCCTTCATTTTGGAACATCAGTATTTTCACCAAATGTGGAGTGTCCGTTAAATAATTCAATGAACATTGGCCGAATTTTCCGAACACCATCAAAATCAATTGCAGGCAACATTAAACACATAGAAAACACCATAAAAGTGTCCAAAAGCTGACAAGCACACACAGACACACACAGATCATCTTACCAGTCTACTGCTGATTGGTTGCTTGTGGGTCCGCATTCCCTCTCACTTAGTTCTCGTACCGCCCATGAAGCTTCATGCACACTTACTCTGTGAGGCTAGGGTCACATTTGTTATTACCGTGCTGACCGGGGGGGTCACGCTAAAAACTTAGTGTTTTGCAGCATAAACGCGGTGCTACCACCATGGTTTTTGCATGGCACTAAATGGTACTATGTGTTTTTGCATGCATTTTTAAGGCTGCTCCACACCTAACAGCAAAAATGCAGCCCAAAAGCGCAGGCTGCAAAAAGCAACCTTAAAAAACGCATGCAAGTGTGACTCCCAGCCTAAAACTGATTTTTTAAGGACATAGTAAGATTCCTGGACTTCCCAGTTGCTGTCACATCTGACACTATTTCCAAAATTCAGACCCTGCAGGTGTAAAAACACCTGCAAACTCCAGAGGCTTAAAAAAAATTCCAAAAAAAGTTTAATCACATCACATTGATCGTGAGTTCTTTCCCCGGAATAGTGATCCTGGCAGCGCGACTGGTGAACACCGTTTCCTTCCATTTTTTACTGTGTGATTCCACGTCAAGTGGTCGTGGAGTCCAGCAGCACCATCCGGATATACACTACATGTTGATACAGTTGTGGTCGCACAACTGAAATAGGTGAGTGTTCCTTATACCACGGATGTCATGCAAGTGATAAGCACTATTGCCTCTTTTCCCCTGCCCTTTTTCTAACATAGTTAGGTGTTGTCCCCACAGCGAGTTTCAGCAAGCGTTTTGGCCCAATAAGCAAGTAAAATTGTAGGGCCATTTCAAATTCTGAATTTTTGTGAGCAAATTCATGTTAGGCTGCTTTCACATCAGCGTTTTTTTTAAATCGCGGCAGATGCGGTGATAAAACCGCATCTGCCGTGATTACCGCATAACCGCTGCACTTGAGGCACAGTTGCGGCACAGTTGCAGCAAGCCCCATACAATGTATATGCGGGCTTGCGGCAGGTGCGGCAAGTGCGGTGTTGGCACTTGCGGCAGGTGCGGTCGCGAAAAATATTCTCTCTTTTGATTGATTAACATTTCTTCTAATGTAAAAGATACAAAGTCAATGAATCTTTCTGATTAATATTCAATTGTGTTAAAATCACTGAAAGGTTGCATGTAACAGCACAATATAAATGTTTTACATGTAGTCACAATTTTTTTTAAAGTGTTGCAATTCAAATTCCTAGATAAAAATATTATGGCTTTCATCAAAGCAAATTACGGCAAAAACCTGGCAAAAAATGTTTTGAAAAGTTGCAAAATTTACACAAAAAATTTGCAACTGTTGACGTTTTTACTTGAACACCTCAACAAAAGTGGTATAGTGAGATGCTACAGCTTGTCAAATTATGACAAGCTGTAATGTGACTTATAACATAAAACTTACTCCAGGGTCTGACTAAATAAGATTTGTGGTGATGTGCTCCAGAAGCGCACGCCATTGTTGAGATGCGTTAGCCTCTTAATTAATCAGGAGCACTTGACTCCATCATGCCAACTGATACTAGCATAAACATTCTTCATAAATCAGGGTCTATGGGTTTAAATTCTAGTTCTGTATTAGTACAGAACATTATAAGAATTGAACAGTCTATGCTTGAAAAGTTTAGCTAGCCATAGACATTTGGTTGCCATGAAATGTATATATGATTTTGAAAGTACATTTTAATTTATCAGCTCAAAATATATTTTGATCTATTTTTGTAATATGTGACATTTGTATGGTAAACGTACCAATACAGCTAAGTAATAGAAAAAAAAATATTAGAGACAAAACTTTAAATATAGCAATGAGGATGAATGAGCGTGAAAAAAGTTGCAGATAATTTTGTTCAATACCTTGTGTGGTTGCACATATCTGCTATTAGCATTTTAACTTTGTAAAAAAAAAAAATGTATATTTTCTTTCCTTTGCTTTTAGTTCAACAAGAAAATGGTGTGAAATTTCCCAGATTTGAAAAAAAAAAAAACAGATTTTTTTATGATAACACTCTGCTGGGAGATTATGTTATAAGGTATATGTCTATGTTTGGCACTTAGTGGTTGTGATATGCTCAAACATTTTTCTAACGTGTCACAATAATGTATTAGATTTGTATCATATGAAGCTGTTAATGAGGACCTGTCACCTCCCCCAAGGTGCTGCATTCAGGCAAGAGGTCCCCCGTGTGTGTGATGTTTGTACTCCCAAATAAAGCCTTCTGAAAACATGTAGTAAAATGTCAGGAGGGCATTACCAGCTCCAAGAGTCATCTCCTTCCAGGGGGCTATTCCCACCCCCTGCATCTCTGTTCCTCCCTTTCCCTCTCCTTGCCGCCTTCTTGATGCCCTGTCAGCCATCCTTGCTCTGCGACTGCGCCTCCTTGTGCTACTTCACTCAGGCGCAGAGCGAGGTGTTGCTACTGTCGGCCCCGTGCACAAGTGCTGACAGGGTGGGAGGCGGGACAGGAGCGCGGGGCATTAGCACTTGTTCCCGCCCTGCTCAGTGTTATACATGGAGCAGGGTGGGTACAAGTGCTGACGTTAGGGCGGGAGGTGGGTCAGGAGAGCGGGGCCGATGGTAGCAACACCTCGCTCTGCATCTGCGGGAAGTAGCACAAGGAGGCGCAGGCGCAGAGCAAGAATGGCTGACAAGGCATCAAGGAGGCGGCAAGGAGAGGGAAGAGGGAGGAACAGAGTAGGAGGGGGTGGGAATAGCCCCCGGGAAGGAGATGGCTCCTGGAGCTGGAAATGCCCTCCTGTCATTTTACTACACATTTTCAGAAGGCTGTATTTAGGGGTACAAACATCACACACACATGGGGGACCCCTTGCCTGAATGTAGCATAGATGATATCCTTGGGGGGTGACAGGTCCTCTTTAACAAAATGAGAGGAAAAGTAAAGATCTACACATCTGCTAGGTATAGTATAAATTATAGTGGGATATTTTACCTGGACCTTTGTATATACAGTCATGGTTGAAAGTGTTAAAACCCTTGAAATTGAAGCATTTCTCTGAAAAATAGTTGCAATTTCACATGTTTTGTATTGCACATGTTTATTTCCTCTGTGTGCATTGGAGCAACACAAAAAAAACAGAAAAATAGGCAAATTGGACATCATTTCACGCACCTCTTCCTTATTTATATAGTGCTAACATATTCTGCAGCACTTTAAAATTCAGTGGTTCATATGCAAACAGTTATAAGTAACAGGAAAAAATACAATCAGGTAAAATCATATATATCTTAAAAAAGACACATTTATATAGGGGAATTTTTTTTTTTTTTCCCTCAACCCTTCAATCAATTTTTATTCTTTTTACCTCAAAAATACAACACAATTTTATTGAATTGTATTTTTTATAATCATCTTCTTGTTTTAATACGGGGATTTTGTAATTTCCTAAGGGGGCCGTCACACGGAACGATATCTTGCCCGATATCGTTTAAGCGATCTCCTTTTTGATCGCTTAAGCGATATCGGGCAAGATATCGTTGCATGTAATCAAGCGATTTACGATGGTAAATCGCTTGATCGTGACATCGCTGATCTGAGGTTCGGTTCTCAGATCTAGCGATGAACGATGCAACGATCTGCATCATCGTGGTGTATGACACCACGATGATCCATCTCCCAGCGACCGCGCCTATGCTTGGAGATGGTAACTATGGTACACGTCGGGTAACTAAGCGACGCGCGGCGCCTAGTTACCCGATGTGTACCATAGTAACGAGCGAGATCGCTGCTCCACATCGCTGGTGAGTCTGTCTGTGTGACATCTCACCAGCGATGTCAGCGATATTGTAAGCGATTGCGCGTGCACGTGATCGCTTACAATATCGCTAAAGATATCTCACCGTGTGACGGCCGCCTAAGAGAGATGAGAATTATAGGAAAACAAGAGAACAAAAGAGGTTTATACTATGATTTTAAGTAATATAGGCTCCCTCTACAATTAGCCTCCCAATACTCTGGAGAGGTGAGCATGTGTTTTCAATTGATGATAATTGATTGAAGGGTTGAGGGAAAAAAAATAAATAAATAAATTCCCTATATAAATGAGTCTTTTTTAAGATAAATATGATTTAAACCTGATGAAGGCTAATTTTATGTATAGCCGAAACGCGTTGTGTTTATATGTTTAATAAATCGGAATTTCTTGAAATAATCGGAGTAATTAATGAACCATCTGGAAGCGCTCCTTGACAAACTAGAAATCCTTTTCTACAAGACCTGATAGATGCAATGGCAGAAAGGAGAGCCATGATAAACCAGACAGCAGGCAGTGAGCAGCTAGGAGGTCAGACAAGGGGGAGTGATGTACATCCTACTTTCACTATATTCTGACGTCAGAAGAGACATTCAGCATAACAATGGGTATTGCATTTTCAGAAATTAAACTTTCCAGGAAAATCTTTGACATCTGGCAAATTAAAATTTTGTCAGATCCACTTTTCTATATTGCATATGAGTTGGCTGTATATAATTTGCAAATTAAAGTGCAACAAACTTCAAACAATGTTATTGACAAGAATCTCTTCCCAACTTTAACAATATTATATCTATATTCCAATACCAGAAGTCAAAGTGAAAGATACTATAATTCAAAGGTAATGTGTATATGATAGAAATAGTGAAAATAAGCTATTTAAATTCACTCTTAAACTATCCAATTTAAAAACGCTGAAGGCATTGTATTATCACATAGTATTAAATGGCAGCACGGAATAGAGAAACAATTTTGTACATGCTTAAATAACACCAAGTTTTAATAACAAAATAAAGTTGCAATCCAGCCATGTCATGTGTGAAGTTTACAGCTTCCAAGCACCTTGTCTATGCTAAAATGTTTACTAAGGCTGGGTTCACACTTGCGTATGCAAGCGCAGCGCACCGAACGTAGCCAAACGCTTGCGCACTGCGTTCCTATGTTTAACATGGGAACGCATGTGCCTGCGTTTGCCTGCATTCAGTTGCGTTTGCATTCGGATGCGCACAATTTGTGCACCCTCCGAGCGCACTCCGAATGCAGCATGTTGCATTTTTTGTGCATTCGTGGGCGCTTGTTTTATCTGCAAGCGCCCACAAGCGCACAAAAAATGTATGGATCTCATTGGATCCGCAGTGTCCTCCACATGATAGCGCAGGAGAACACTGCGAATCTCATTGAAATCTCTCCCGGTGGCCGCCAGGAGATCAGCTAGAGCCGCCGCTGCTCTCCCGACAGTGTCAGCATGGGAGATTTGAAGATACAGCTGATCTGACAGCTGTTTAAATCTCCCACGCTGACACAGAATAGGTGAGATTTGAAACAGCGATCAGGTGTCTCTTATCTCCTGCCCCAATATCACCCTATTCGGTATTGGCTGTCAGATCAGCTGTGTCTTCAAATCTCCCGCACTGACACCGCCGGGAGATAAGCTGTGGCCGGGAGGAGGAGATCTCTCCTCCTCCCGGCCATCCCTGAGACAGAATGGCTGGCCGGGCACCATACTAATGTGAACGCATGCGGAGATTCTCCGCTGCGTTCACATCAGTAAGGGCTGCGTTTGCACTGCTTATGCGTCTGCATGCCCTGCGCATGCAGACACAAACGCAATTGTGAACCCAGCCTAAATCTTTAAGAAACCTGAATACCTTTACAATGCATGCATTATTCGGGTCTGTTGAGCATACCAAAGTAGTACATGCTGCATTTTTCTAAACTTTGACCATCTTTCCTCATGAAAAATTGGCCATGTGCACTGGCATACTGGTTGTAAAGGGATCATTTGCTCCCTCTGTGTGATCTGTGATACACATGAAGAACACAAAGAATGATTTAATGCTCATCTGAATAATCTGTTTGGCTCTTTCCAATGTCCGAGTTTCTGATTTAAATGCTCTGTGCTTTTAATGTATAGTACACATTACAGTTTTTCTGTTGTTCACATATTCCAGTTTTTGTTGACTAAATGGCCATAAAAATCCCTGAGATGCCAATTTTTTATGCTAATAGCAGATCAAAGCAAGAAAAATGCAGGGCACTGCAAAGAGGAAATAAGTAAAAGGGATCACTAGACAACCTGGTAGTTATATAACCAGAAAAGAAGGGGAAAAGAGGGTGTCATATAAGTGATACAACCTATTTTGGTTTCTCAAGCAAATACAATTTTATTGAACATTTAAGACAACACAAAAACACATCACAAGAATAAAAACAATTAAAAATTGGACAACATAGCCAAGTACAGTCACCAATACAAATATATTGGAAATGATACCCTCAAGAAGGGCCAGGCCAACCGGTCGATTTAGATATATGATATGAAATCGCAATAAATTTGGACAATATTCATAGACAGTTATAAGAATGGATAAGCTCTTTTGGGAGTGGAGGCAGGTATCAATTTTATATAAAGTTGGTATAATAAAAGTGGCCAAATGCATGGATTCGAAGACGGTCTCTGACTCAAGCTTCACTTCGTGCTAAGCGACTGCCATGTGCGGGGCATAGGAGTCGCCTTAGAATGTGCAATGCCGCTCCCCAATGTTGGTATACATATGACAGGAGCGACTCAAAGGGGCAAAATATTGTGATTATATAATAGATGGTTACCGCTCTTACAACTATATTATTTCTCAATATTATTTCTCAAATATTGATAAACCATTAATAAACCTATTGATCTCACATTATTAATACATCAGAGATTTGATGCGGATGTCAAATTAAATCCAAGCAAGCCTGAAACCGTTCAATGATATTGAGGAGTCAATGACTTAAACCCATATTTATAGCACCATATATGATTCAGGCGTATATTGTAAATATCTTGTTGAGAATAAGAGAAAATGAACAAGTTGCAACCTTTATAGAAGCACAATACTAAATAAATAGCCCATTGGTGCCTGTAATAACAAACATACCTAAGGGAAGAGAGTAGTTTTTTTCTATTTGCACGGCTACCTAGGTAATATGGGTGCTGTGCAATAAGGTACTAAAACTCCTTTTATCAATACATCAAGCCCACCTGTAAGGTACCATGATAAGATAACCCTATGGTGAGGGGAAATTATATAGTTCAATGTAGGAGAGAAAGGAATGTAGTACAATATATTCGCATATCCCCTAGGATATTGTATAGGGATCAGTGAGTTTGTCCTGTAAAGTGCAAGTGCCGTAAGTGCTAGATATTTAAACCCATAGATAGTTGTAAAGCGGGTATAAACCATTCAGTAGATAACAGTCACCCACCAAAAGCAGAGCTGACAAGGCTAAAGTTTTAGATATTCATATTATGCCCTGAGTATGCCCAAAGCATCATGTCAAATCTTAATAGCAGCTAGGCTGGATTTACCCGAATGGCTCATGGGGAGTTGGATCAAGAGGGAGTGAGGATGACCCCACACCTATTGCTGCCATGCAGCTGGCAGATTTGTCAGTGGAGTGATGCCTCCTTGTGGATTGTCTTTAAAATATTGCAAAGCTCACCATGTCCTTGGTTGTTTCCATCTTGTTTGTGGGCAGATGGGGAGAGGTCCGGGTGGCCAGCCCATCCCAACCTGCTAATGGCATCCCGGAAGAGCAATGTGCGCATGCAACGGGTTCCAGCATGCCAACTGCACATGCACAGATCCAAAAAGATGGTGGCTCCTATAATAGCAACAGAAACAAAGTTTTAGGCTGTCTAACACCCCAAACTATTATTATTATTATTTATTTATATAGCGCCATTCGTTCCATGGCACTTTACATGTGTAAGGGCAGAACAAGGATGAGAACATAAATAACGACGAATAAATCATACAGGTACATTAGGGTAGAGATCATGTCCACATTGGGCTCACAGTCTATAGGGGATGGGTCGGAGACAGTAGAAGGGGGAGATGTGAGATGGTGCAGCGGATTAGGTCTCAGTGTGGGTTATAGGCTTGAAGGAAGAGGTGGGTCTTCAGGTTTTTCTTGAAGGTTCCCAGGGTAGGGGAGACGAGAAGGAGTTCTTTAGAGGAGCGCAGATTGCGTGAGTGGTGGTATCGGGAGACCAAGTCAGAGATGTATGGAGGGGACAGGTTGTGGATGGTCTTGTATGTCAGGGTTAGGGTTTTGAACTGAGATCTCTGGGAGGTAGACAGCCAGTGGAGGGCTTGGCAGAGAGAGGAGACGGGGAGTTACAAGGCACTGGTGGATGAGTCGGGCAGCGGGAATTTAGGATGGTTCGGAGGGGTGCAAGGCAGGCCAGTGAACAGGAGGTTGCAGTAGTCGAGGCGGGAGATAATGAGGGCGTGGACAAGCGTTTTGGCAGTGTCATGATCAAGGAAGGAGTGGATCCGAGAGATGTTTTTAAGCTGGAGGTGGCAGGAGGTGGCGAGTGCCTGGATGTGTGGCATGAAGGAGAGGGCAGAGTTGAGGATTACGCCGAGGCACTTGGTGTGGGGGATGAGTGAGAGTATGCAGTCATTGACAGTGATGGTTAGGTCGGGTTGGGGGAAGGCAATGAACTCTGTTTTATCCATGTTGAGTTTGAGGAAATGAGCGGAGAAAAAGGATGAGATGGCGGACAGGCAGTGTGGGATTTTGGATAGCAGGGAGGTGATGTCAGGGCCAGAGAGGTAGAGCTGGGTGTCATCGGCATAGAGGTGGTATTGGAGGCCGTGGGATTCGATGAGTTGGCCTAGGCAAAGGGTGTAGATGGAGAAGAGTAAGCGTCGCAGGACTGAGCCATGAGGAACTCCAACAGATAGGGGGTAGGGTAAGGAGGAGGTGTGGGAGTGGATGACGCTGAAGGTCCGGTCTGTTAGGTACAAGGAGATCCAGGAGAGGGCCAGGTCAGTGATGCCAAGGGATTCTAGAATTTGAAGCAGGAGGGAGTGGTCGACTGTGTTGAAGGCAGCAGAGAGGTCGAGGAGGAGAAGGATGGAGTAGTGTCGCTTGCTCTTGGCGGTCAGTTGGTCGTTGGTGACTTTGCTTAGGGCTTTTCGGTGGAGTGGTGAGCTCAAAAACCAGATTGCAGGTGGTCAAAGAGGGAGCACGAGGAGAGCTGGGAGGACAGTTCAGAGTAGACATGTTTGCTCAAGCAATTTTGAGCAAAGGGGAGGAGAGATATGGGGCGATAGTTAGAGACTGTTGCGGGTCGAGGAAGGGTTTTTTGAGGATGGTAGTGATGAGGGCATGTTTGAAGGATGAGGGGAAGATGCCGGTGGGAAGTGATATGTTGAAGAGATGGTTAGGGCGGGGATAAGGACAATGGTGAGGTTAGGGATGAGAAGGGAGGGGAGAGGGTCGAGGGCACAAATGGTGAGGTGTGATCGTACTAGAAGGGAGGAGAGGTGCACTTCAGTCATGAAGGAGAAGTTGCTTTTGGTCGAGGGGGGTTGGGTGATATAGAGGGAGGGCCGAGGGGATTGGGAATCGAAGCTTTCTCTAATTTTGTCAATCTTCTGTTTAAAGAAGCTGGCAAAGTCGTTGGCAGTGATAAGGGGAGAGGGAGTGGGTGCGGGGGACGGAGTAGGGCGTTAAAGGTTATGAAAAGTTGCTTGGGATTGTGGGAGAGGGAGATAATGAAAGACGAGAAGAAAGCTTGTTTTGCGGTGGTCAGTGCTGTCTTGAAGTCGATGAGGGACTGTTTGTATAAGGTGAGGTACGTTGCGGAGTTGGATTTCTTCAATCTTTCTTCAGCTACCCTGGACGTCCGTCGAAGTTTTTTGGTGCTGGCAGTGAGCCAGGGTTTTCTGTGTGCACGGATTTTGTTGTATGAGAGAGGGGCGACCTGGTCGAGGGCTGTGGCGAGAGTGATGTTGTAGAGGATGGCAGCAGCATCAGCGTCATGAGAGGAGGCTAAGTCAGAGAGAGGGAGGAGGGACTCGGCGAGTGAATGGAAGTTAATGAGCTTGAGGTTTCTTCGGGGGTGAGGGAGTTTCTGGAGAGGGGGGAGCGTGGCGGGGGAAGGGAGAGGGCGGAGAAGTTGAAGTCGCCCATGATGATGGTGGGGATGTCGGAGGAGAGGAGGTGGGAAGCCAGGTTGTGAAGTGGTTGAAGAAGGTGGACGAGGATCCTGGAGGGTGGTAGATGACAGCCAGTTGGAGGTTGCAGAGGGAGAAGATATGCAAGGAGTGCGCCTCGAAGGAAGGGAGGGAGGGGGTGGTGTAATTGGGGTGAAGGAGCAGCTATTGGCCAGGAGTAGGCCAACACCTCCGTTGCGGGAATTGCTGGGGCGGGGGGTGTGGGAGAGTGTGAGTCTGCCATAGGAGAGGGCAGTGGAGGAGGTTGTGTCGGAGTGGGTGAGCCATGTTTCGTGATGCCAAGAAAAGAGAGTTTTTTGGTGATGAAGAGGTCATGGATGAAGGTGAGTTTATTACATACTGGCAATACGGGCATTCCAGAGCGCGCCAGAGAGTGGGATTGGGGGAGGGGCGGCTTGGGGGATGGGTGTAAGGTTGCATGGGTTACGGATGTTAATGGTGATGAGTGGGCTAGGGGTGATTGTGGGGATGTGTTGGAGGGACTGGGATTAGGGGAGTTGTTGCCAGCAAGTAGGAGGAGGAGGGAGAGGGTCAGGAGGTGGGGGCATGAGAGCTTGTGTGGCGGGCATGTTTGGAGATAAAGGCTTGGGTGTGGAGGAAGAGTTCAGAGGAGTGGGTGAGATGACTAGGTAGAATGGAGGGGGAGAGTGTTATTGTGTTGTCGGGAGTAGGGACAGAGTGGGGTTGCAGGAAGTGGAGTAGGATAGGAGTGAGTGTGAAGAGTAGGGAAAACATTGCATGGAGGTATAGGATTCAGTGGTAGTGAGAGGTGGAGCAGGGGGGCGAGGCGCAGATGAAGAGTGGTGGTGGCGGGGGCAACAGCAGCTGAGAGAAGGAGGTGCAGCCGGGGTTGGGATGGAGGCAGGGGACAGGAGGACAGGAGCAGCAGGAGGGGTGAGGAAGAGGCAGGGGTCTGGAGCGACAGGGGACAGGTGCAGCAGGAAGGGTGTGCAAAGCGGGTGACTGCCAATCAAGTCCAGGCAATTGCAAAGCAAATGGATGCGTACAGAGTCCAGCAGATGAGGGTGATGCGGTGCAGTCTGAGAACAGATGTAGATACAATAGTGGGGATGAGATGCAGCCGTGGATGAGATGCAGATGCAGCCGCGGGTGCGATCAGGTGCTGCTGGGGGCGAGATACTGAGCTGCAGTCAGGATCCGATGCAGCTGGGGGTCAGATATAGCCAGGGGGGTCCACTGAGGAGACACTCAGAGACAGATGAGATGATAAAGATATATAATATGGCAACGGTGGATGGATAATCCAGGAGGAAAAAAAAAAAAGGGTGCAGACTAATGGCGGATTTACATAGGCGGAGATTATTATTCATTCTTCCCCCAATACCACCCGAAAGTTGGTAGATTTGCCACAATATTGTAAAATCCCCAACATAGGCAAAAAAATGGTTGGGTTATCAGTATGATAACAGTCAATCGTTTAGGAGAATAAAATTAGTGGAATTACATAGTGAGAGCAAAGATTCATCATCACAGATAGAGGATATGGATTGGAGGATAAAGATACAATAGATGAATGAGGGCAATCAAAGTCATAAGTGAAGGGGGTAAAGATGACCCCCTATAAAGAGAGCATACAAATGTATTGGTAGAACCCAAGATCTTCCTAAGTCTGTCACTGAGCTACATTCCCTCATAACATTATGAGATATTTACCTACACAGAAATGGGTTTGCTGGTGATGACGATACTATATTCCCTCTCTACTAACACACTATTATTGGTGGATTTATGATGTGGTGATTGAATACCAAGACCACATTTTAGGTATTTTGGACGAAGTACCTTAATGTCCGCGCTGCTGCCAGAGAGGAAAATACACCAACGACACTGGGACGTCTGAGTACTGGTAGTAGAGGTTTATTTCCAACGCGTTTCGGAGCCACGTACCGAGCTCCTTCCTGAGGAAGGAGCTCGGTACGTGGCTCCGAAACGCGTTGGAAATAAACCTCTACTACCAGTACTCAGACGTCCCAGTGTCGTTGGTGTATTTTCCTCTCTGGCAGCAGCGCGGACATTAAGGTACTTCGTCCAAAATACCTGATCCCAGCACCGCACCTCGTGAAGTACAGTCCCTGCAGCAGCTGCATTGTTCGAGCGATTACGCTGGTTGTGTGCTACACAACCTGACCAGGTGAGCAAATCTGATTTTTCACATTTACCTGCCTATAAAGGATAAGACCCTATGTGCGCATTCTCAACCCTCTAGATAAGACCACATTTTAGATTTTCTTGGACAAAGTGCCTCACTGTCCGCGCTGCTGATCCAGGACCGAAGGAACCAAGACACAGGGATGACTGGATCAACTTATGTTTTTATTGTCCGACGCGTTTCAGAGCCACATACCGAGCTCCTTCCTCAGTGATCAATATCACATCGTCTGGCTGGGATGTAATACCTTCCTGTGACGCACTCATTGCGGCGCGCCACACTCCCCCTTGGGAAATTACGCTTGTCCTCAAGTGTCAGAAAACCCTAACATTACAGAGAATTTTTGCATTTTTATTATAACAGGTAATAAACACTTTTATTAATAACAGGTACGATTATTTGTTTTCTTCCCCTAAGGGAGGCGCATGACTTAAACTGTGGCAAAACAAAACTGACTTAAGAAAGGTAAACGGGTTAACCATTGCGGACCCGGCGGGAAGTCTACTGTCCGTCCTTAATATAAGTCCAGGTGTTGCTGCCAGGCCGCTCTTCTGGCATTCAAACCGGAAAAGCCTATGACAGAGTCATTGTTACTGTTCAAACAAGTTACTGAAGTTCAGGGTGTAGACAACACTTCTTTACTATAAGTGCATACCATCCTTCAGAACCAGCATGGCGTTCTTAATTTATCTTTTCTCCCCGATAAAGGTCGCAGTTTGGATGTCCAAATGGGAGATGCGACTCAACGTCTCTACGACCCACAAATATCTCCTCATAGACACCCTCCTCCCTGGTGAAACCCCACCCAGTAGACAGGTTAAATGAGGTGACTCTACCTGTCTTGCGGAGTTCCTCTGGTAACGGGGGTTGGCGGCAGGCCTCAGCACGGGCTCGCCGGATTGCGCGTTCTTGCGCCCACAATTCTGCGCTGCAGCACCGACGTACATCGTTGTCGGAGCTACATGGAGTGTGCACGTAGTTCCAGCAACGGGTAGGCTGCTGACAGGTTTGAAGCTGGCGGTACGTTTGAAGTGGCACCCGGACAAGACGCTCAGGGGAAGCTGCCGCGGCAGCACCCGACCACTTTACCTGAGCTGTCTGCTCAGCCGAATCCTCCTTGTTGTCCCCCCATTCGGAACCGGTGTGGCTGAGGTCCTCAGGGTCGCTGTGGGCCTTATCGTCCTCTTCCTCCACTCCTTCGACGAGCACATCAGGTTCACTATGTTGTAGGGACTCTGGTTCGGAGTTATCCGGAAAGGTGGACTCTGGGGCTGTGGGGTCTTCTTCGGAGTCATCTTGCAGGGCTTCCAGGCTGCCCAACTCCTCGTCTGCGCTGGTGGACAGTGGAGCTTCCACTGCGGTAACCGGGTAGGCCTCAAAGGTTTCGGGGCTGGTCTCCGGTTCTGGAGATGAACAGGTCACAGTCTCTCGTTCAGTTGAGGTGAGACCGATAGTAGGTTCCATTGCAGGAACTAAACAGGTGTCAGGCTCTGGGGTGGAGCGGGTTGCAAGCCCCGGCTCTGGAACGGGGTAGGTCTTGGGTTACGGTGATGAGGCAGGGCAGATCATGGGCTCCGGTGATGAGACAGGGCAGGTCGTGGGCTCCGGTGATGTAACGGGACAGGAACTGAGCTCCAGCTCTGGAGTGGGACAAATTGTAAGACTTTGCTGGACAGCCCGATGTAGTCGGCTGGCCAGACCCGCACTCCGGCTGCGGATCGTCCACTCGGTGGTCTCCATCAGCCTCACCCTTAGGTCCTGCAGCGCGGCTTCCCAGAACTCAGGGTTTCCGTCTACTGTGAGAACGGGACCCAGACCCGGGTGACCTATGGCTGCTCGAGCCTCTGCCTCGCCCTCCTTCATCAGCTCATGAAGCTTCATGCTGGCCATCTTCCCTCTTGGGAGAACCGCACCCGTTCGACCTGGTAACCGTTCTGGTAGAAGAGCTGCTGGAAAAGCCTTGCCACACCTATTTCCTTGTAGTTTTTGTAGTCCATAGGTGGGCTGAAGTCTTTGGCCCGCACCCATGGTTGTTTCCAGCAATCGGGGCGGACAATGATTTTGGCGCCTCTGCCTTGGCCCTCCCACGAAGAGGGGCGGAGGCTCACCCCTGGGCCAGCACGTGGTGGTTCACATGGCGGGGCACGCCATCTTGGTCGCCATCTTGGCCCAATGGTGAAAAGGTGGGAAAAGTTCATTTTGGACGGACAAAGTCCTTTTTGATGAAATAAAAGTTCTTGAAAGCACACAATACCCATTAGGGAACGGGCCTGCTCGAATCCTGTTCGTGACCCCAAACTCTGACTCACCGTAGCTGGGGTGTGCACGTCTCGGGCTGTCGCTGCTCCCTGTCACGGTTCCGCGCCCGAGGCTGTGTAGGCCAGATCAATAAATTTGGCTGAACAGATAAAGGTTTCAGTATTCTTGTCGTGACGCCACCTGCAGGTGTTCCAGTGATTGCACCGGTGTTGCTTGGGCCTCCGGGGGATGGACGGCAGCTGGGGCGCTCCCCACAGGATGAGCAGGAGTCCCCGGGGCCTGGAGCTGCATCTGATGGTGTGTGGAAGCTCAGTGACTTGTAGTACGCAGAGTTTAACAGTTCGGAAGAAACACAGACACAGTGCTCTCTCTGTAACTGGTCTTTTACTGTAGCCGGTAGATGATACAGGGTAACAGTCAACGGGTAATGGACTGGGGGGTCCCAGCAATGACCGGTATTGTTTCAGAGCTCCGCGGTGTTCCTCCATTCCTAACTTGTCTATTTGCCGACGTCACCTTAGTGTGCCAAGTTTGGGTACAAGGGGCTACTTAAATTTCCCTGCCAGTGTGTATGCTCCGCTGTGAGGGGAGCCTGTGTCTTTTTGGTGGCAAGACAGCTCTTAATCACGGCTGCAGTGAGGTGCTTCTAGAAAGCCTTCCTTCACTTCTGGTTTGCAGAGCAGTGATGAACAACTTGCTTGCTTCGGAACCAGTGATCTGGTTGTGTGATGGGCGCGGGTGTATTTTGGACCCATTTAAGTAATCGCCAAGGTTCCGGTTGTTGGGGCACCGGGTAATGGCACCAATCGGTAGGTGGTCTGTAGGGCTGCACGGAACTGTGCAGGACCCTCTTCTCCTGCATTCCTCCCGATCACGTCTCCATTCTCCCTCCTCTCCTTCTCTTCTCCTACACTCTACTTCTACACTCCGCCCATCAGGACCTTATTGGCACTCTATGCTAGTGGTGCATGTAGGGTATGAAGCTCTGAGGTTAACCATGTCATTACTGAGGCGGAAGATATCACATCTTCTGGCTGGGATGTAATACCTTCCTGTGACGCACTCGTTGCGGGGCGCCACATA
Organism: Allobates femoralis; assembly: GCA_033576535.1. NCBI lineage: Eukaryota > Metazoa > Chordata > Amphibia > Anura > Aromobatidae > Allobates > Allobates femoralis. The sequence goes on from JARQOC010000001.1 coordinate 146,970,692, forward strand.
TATTTTGAGGAGCTACAGAAGGATTTTTAATATGCACCAATAAAGCAGAGGATAGCTTTATGCATATGCTGGTGCACGTGTGGTTTTACTTTTGTTATGCAGAAAAGTAATAAAAAACAGTCATGGCAAAGATCGCTGAGAATCACTGATGTGGAGCCAAAGCTGGTGAGCATAGTTTATTTTATTATTTTATAAATGTTCTTTCCTGAATTTATTTTCTTTTTTTTTTATATTTGGATGAGATTATCTGTGCATAGATTGTGTGTCTCTGGGTGCTCTGCAAGATTGTTTGAAAAATGTATGCTTTATATTTTATTTTCTTCATGGATTACTTTTAATTTATTTGGCTATTTTCTTTAAAAAATGATTCAGTCTTTTATTTCATTATATTTAATACAGACTATATATGTTTATCTACTTGGTATTCTCTGTGTAAGTCCATTATTGGATACATCCACCTGCCGAGTCACTGCCTTTGTTGTATCAATTAATTTAAGAACTGGGGTTTCAATTACAAACTCTGCGAGTCACTCAAGCGCATTCTGATTGACACGTTCCCAATTTCACCGCTCTTGTGTCTCACTAGCTTCTAGTAAACTAATCACTATGAGATTGCATACAAACTTAACAAGTTCAATTAGCATTCCACAACAGCTTTCTCCTTGGTTTATGTCCAAGCAAACAAGTTTGTTTGTTATTTTTATTTTCATGGCTTCATTTTTTTTCTTCTCTCGGAAGTTAGTACGTTTCCACACTTTTACCGGCTATAGCATGCAATATTAAATATTAATATTATTCATTACCTATCAAAGCTATGCTATAGGTGCTGTAATAAGAAGGAGGACAGCAGATAAAGCTGTTGCTCAATTTAAATAGCATCAGAATGTCCTAATCTTTTAATTTCATTCAAGTAAAATGTATGTGTAAGGGTGCCTTCACACTGCGGTCAGGTCCGGTCTGGGGCTGTCAGGGGTGAACCTGACAGCCCTGGAGAGGATCAGCACACAGAACCGGAGGGCTAATATGCCCTCCTTTCCGGTGTGCAGCCGCAGGCAGCTGCCACTGCTGATGATTCGGGACAGCGGCTCACAGGGAGCTTGCCGCGTTCCTAAAATAACAGCAGCGTACAGCCTCTGGTGTCTGGTGTCCGATTCCCGGTGTCCGGTTCTGGGGAAATCTGAGAGGATCCGGAAGGATCCGGGGGAATCTGGTGGAATCCGGGAGACACCAATTATGGGGAGATTGTTCTCCCCGTACACAAAAACATTGCAAGCAACATTTTTGTATCCGGGAGAAAAATCCCACTTCTCCTGGATTCTTCCGGCGAGATGGAAGCTGGATGGCAGAGAGCTGCCATCCGGCTCCATCTTGCCCCATAGGATACTATGGGGCCAAAATCCGGTTCGGGGCTGTCACCCCTGACAGCCCCGGACCGGACCTGACCGCAGTGTGAAGGCACCCTAAAACACCAAGCATCGATGCTGTTAAGCATTTTGGCATCAACTACATCCAAGTGTTTGCCATCTCATCTGAGAGCAGCTCAATGTATTAATGGAGAACCTGATTCCAATAATGTATCATTTAATTGAGTGGGTGCAGCAGTTGTGATACAGTCAGAGTTCTTAGATGTAGCATGTTGCAGAACTCAAAAAGCTAACCACACCCATACCCCTGATTCACAGCTTTCTAGGTACATTATATAGTAACATTAAGCCGCTAATCACTACTGGGTAGTCCACCAGAAATGTGAGACCTAATCCAGGCAGTGATCATTTCCTGGAGATAAAACACTCATTTTATTGAAACAACAGCATACAGACTAATAAGTGGCACATCACTTAAATCAGTATCTCATCTTGAACATCATATTGCTCTCAGATTACATAGCAAAAACATGTTGAAAGGTTCCCTTTAAAAATGTTTCTCCCAGTTAGCATTCCTGGATTACAAATGTCATATTCTTAAATGCCCTAACATTATGATCCCCCTTAGGCGGCCGTCACACGCAACGATTTCTTGCCCGATATCGTTTAAGCGATCTCCTTTTTGATCGCTTAAGCGATATCGGGCAAGAAATCGTTGCATGTAATCAAGCGATTTGCGATGTGAAATCGCTTGATCGTGACATTGCTGATCTGAGCTCCGGAGCTCAGATCTAGCGATGAACGATGCCACGATCTGCTTCATCGTGGTGTATAACACCACGATGAACGATCTCCCAGCGGCAGAGCCAATGCTGGGAGATGGTAACTATGGTACACGTCGGGTAACTAAGCGACGCGCGGCGCCTAGTTACCCGATGTGTACCATAGTTACCAGCGAGATCGCGGATCCACATCGCTGGTGAGTCTGTCTGTGTGACATCTCACCAGCGATGTGAGCGATATTGTAAGCGATTGCGCGTGCACGTGATCGCTTACAATATCGCTAGAGATATCTCAGCGTGTGACGGCCGCCTTAGATCACTAAAAAGATACTCTTTGCATGCAGTAGAGGATGTTACAAACATATGTGGCTAAATCAAAGTGGGTTTGTGAACAAATGTCAAAATGCAAACTGCTAAATATATTAACCTTGTCCTCACATAGGACATAATGGTTTTGAGTGAGCTTCAGAGCTATATTTGATCCCCACATTTGTGTTATACAGCCATATATCTGTCATTAGGTTTCGCAAATAGACATCTGTATGTACAGATTTTAGAGGATTTTCCTCAATTTGTTATAAGAAAAAAAATCAAGCCTTCAAATATCTCTGTTTACACAGAAAAATAAAAAGTTAAGGTTTTTATAATATGCCAACCAAAGAAGAGATATTTTTATATTATTTTCCTGTAAAACATTAAAAAGGTACAAATTGAATAACATTGTCATCATATCATTCCGCAGAGTATATGCTAATCTTCTTCACTTTGGCTTGATAAAAGCCCTGCATGGCCGAAACATTACAATATTTCTGCACCAATAAAATTGCCAAAAGGAGGACGTCTTTCTACAACTTTTTGGAGGGTTGCATTTAGTGGTGCACTGGACTCATCAATTGCAAGTATTCTGCAGAGTAAAGTTAACTTATCAATTTTACTGCACAATGAACTTTGTATAAATGAAAATGAAAATAATTACAGATATGTTATTGTTTAATCATGTTACAAAGAAAAAGTATTAAAAAGCAATCAAAAATTGTATATACTCAAATATTGTGCCAGTAAAAATTACTGCTCATCCTGCAAGTTCCCATACAACTAATTCTAACTATAGGCCCCGTTACATGTAGCGATATCACTAACGATATCGCCGCAACGTCACAGATCTTGTGACATTGCGCTGACCTCACCAGCGATATCGCTGCGTGTGACACGTAGCAGCGAGCGACCCACCGCTGTGAGATCGCTGATCGTTACGGAATAGCCTAAACCATTTTTTCATCGCCGGTCTCCCGCTCTGCTGGGCATGCTGCATCAGTGTGTGTGACAGGGAAAATGACCAACGATCTTCATGCTACGCCCGTGACAGTGACAGATCCCAACGATCTTCAGGGGTCGACGCATCAATGAGTAGATCTGCCTGTGTGGCATCTCACTTAGCGACATTCCAGCGATCCCTGCCAGGTCATATCGTTCTTGGGATCGTTGGAATGTCTCTAGCTGTAACGGGGCCTTAAGGCTGGGTTGACATAGTATTTAGCCTTAATTTTAGTGGCTCCAATAGGTGATTACTCTGCATATTTCTCTTCCATCTCATCACCATTCTCGGTTTCGGTTCTGGCTATTTGTCTTCATAGTATGACCTATCAGCTTTTTGGCTTGCTCAAATTGATGCTGCATTCTCCTCCACGTCAGCTGTCTCCTCCTACAATTTCGCTATTTTCTGTTGCTCTATCGGCTACTCGATTTGTCTGAATTGTTTTTCTCATTTCAGCTAGTAAATATATATATCTTGAAATATCTTGTGGTTGACGGTTTAAACTTTTGTTGTTGTAGGTTTATCAATGGCCTGACATTCACTATGTCCATGACATTAACATAGGTAATAACTATAGAAGGTAAACATAACAGTCTAAAGTAATCCTTGTTATGCTACACGGGAACTTTAGCCAATGACATAAACTAATAAAGGAAGAATCATAAAAGCCTGTGTGCGGAGACAATGTGTACCAGGAAAAGATACATATAACTTGTCGAGTATTCAGTTCATGGTAATTGATAAATCAGGGAGCATTAATAATTTATATAATCTTGTTTATTGAAGTGGCTTCTCTATAAAGGTTGTATAAGTAATGTGTAATGTTGTCCTTGTGAGTTTGACTTGTTTTCACCTTATTTAAATTCGGATAGATTAAATTAAAATCATTTCTATAGAAACTAATCGGCTCATGAACCGGAGATTGTTTCTTTAATTTACCAGCTGCTGGAAATTATTTTCTTCTGATCATTTTGAATTTCATTATCTGCCGGCCCCCCAAACTGTGTGTTTCTTATTGCCTTCTGTGTTCAAATAGCCCACCTGTTTCTAATTTGTCAAACTACACAAGCCGGCATTAGCCTCTTTACATTGCACATCACAGCTGCCGGACTGCAATGTTTGTACGTCAGTAACCCAGTCGTACACCATATTGCTAAGGTGACAAATTAACCAGCAAAATCTACGCTGACATCTGAAAACACCAACACATTGCTCATGTAATGTAATCTGATCAAATACTATGAAATTAAGACTTGATGGTAAGTTTGTATCACTTTTCTTGATCAAACTTTTATAGTATTTATCCAACATTAGTAACGTCTAAGAATAAAGGATCATTAATACAGAAACTACAGTTTATTTGCTGGTTACAATTACTCAAGCAATTAAAGCAAAGAGTGAAATACAAGTAAAGAGCTTTGTATATACTGGCGAGTTCTTTGTGCTTTTTTTGTTTGATTATGATTAATTTATACAGGCCCATGGTAGAGTGTTTTATTTGATTTGCTCTTTTATTGTAGGTTTTATAGCTCAGCCTCGTCTCATGGTTATTGGAGCCCAATGAATGGAATTGTGTTGGATTAAATATTGTGCAAGGTTGAGTTTCACAGTTTTTTGGGATCTAATTAAATAAACTGAGCCAAGGCATGTGTGACCAATAACAACAAACTGTAAAGTCCTATAATAGAGTAAAGCTTTGGACACCAGATTTTCTGTGTGTTCTGTAACTGCTGTGAAATAGAGCCAGTGGAAGCAATGCGTAGAAGAAATTTTATTGTCTGATCCGTGCAGATGGGATGAGACCATAATACGCAACCCATCTGCCTGCTGAGCTGGATGCAAAACCATATAGCAGATCAAAAAAGAGGTGGGAAAGGGACCAGTTAAGCGATTTGGGAGCTCAGTTGGCTTTCTATGTGCTCTAATAACTTGTATTGTAAAGAACAAGTTTAGGACTGCAAAGGTCATTCTAGGTTTTTGCATGCAAATGCATTAAAGACTTCATTGCATACTTCGTTTCACAAAATGTGTATGCTATACTTGCAAAATATCCCCAGCAAACGTTTGCAATAAGCGTTTCACCAAAATATTACCTCCTCTCTTCCGTAACTTAATAACAATGAAAAATGCCGTTATGCCAACCATGGATCTCTTTGGGAATATTCACACACAGCAGAATTTGTTGTAGAAATTTGAGTGACTGGAAAGCATTCCATTAATATGAGTAAAGTTATTTTGGTGACAAGCATTTGAATTTCTTCTATATATATGTTTTACAATGGATAAAAGAAATGTGAGACTACTGTAGAGTTTAAATGATAAACCTGAAAAAAGACAAAATATCAAAAACACACAAAATATCAAATCTATATGTCATTAGAAGCTATGCACAGTGCAAGACAAAATCAACCATGTTTATTAGAAGATATAAACAGTATAAGCAAATAGTATAAAAACAGGGATTTGAAAAGTAAACATGCAGTATTTAAAGCCTTTATGACTTCATAAGCGGGAGCCGTGCATTGCAACTCATATCTTCACCATTTTATCCAATGAAAGTACATTTATCTTCTATATCTGACCTTAATATTCTAATTTATGAAACTCAAAGCTTTATACTTGTAATGATATTAGGGGAGAGTGCCCAGGAGTGGTTCCACTGGACCATGACACCAACAGCAACCTGGAGGAGGAAGTCTGGGAGTGCCATCAAGACTTTTGCTATAGGAACAAGAGGTAAAGATAGGCTTAGCTGGTAGGTTGTCACCAGGTACAGCCCCAGGGGGTCTCAATGTCATGACAGCTGACTCCAGGGGTCAAATCGTTTGGACAGAGTGTCTAGGTAAAGAGGTGCAGCCAGATGGCTGATGCTCGCAAATAGCAGGACGCAGCGGTAGCAGGTGGATGCAGACAGGAGCAGACTGGTATACTGCACAGCAGGTACAGGCAGGTGCAGACTGGTATGCAGCCCAGCAGGTGCAGGTAGGTGAAGACTAGAATACAGGGTATCAGGTGCAGTCAGATACAGACTGATATATGGCACAATAGGTGCAGGAAGGTGCAGACTTTCAGATGCAAAACAGGTTAGCAGGTACAGACACAGGTATGCAGATACTGGTAAACAGATACAGGATTAGAAAGTGATGCTCAGGCACCTCCCAGTGAGGGTAGGTGCCTTAAATACATTATTCACTGAAAATATTAATTAAGGGAGTGCTGGAGTATGATGTAACTCGCAATAAATTAGATGCCTTTTACAACTCGTGCGTCTCATCCAAAAAATGATCTTCAGTTGTAGACTGTACTACAATTCTGCCATAGTTTAAGCCACTCAAGTAGTATAAATTTTGATGAATTTCCAAAAATTATCAGGCCAAATTTAACCCAAGCAATGCCCACTGTGGCTAAACTCACAGGGATTGTTGTAAAAATGCCAACATTTGCTAAATGTTCTGTCACGTTATAGGTTATTCATTACTTAGTCCCTGTTTGTTTATTATTTTTTTCTAACCAATGGTCTAGATTATCCCCCTGGAAATTATTTATGTTTCTTGTCCATGCCATAAAACGGTATTAATCGGCACATATGATGTAGTTTGCTAGTTAATAGCTTTTTAAAGCTGTGTGGCCATCAAATTGAAAGCCCGGTTACTGGAAAGAAATTTGTTTGATCGCTCTCAGAAGCCTGTGGCTTTCAGTTAAACAGGCCCAGGTGGCACAGTTTCAGTTACCGCTCAATTAGTAGTGATTAGCACCTATAACCTGCACCAGTACTGATTGACAGCAGGCTCTGTACTGATACAATGCTGAGTTGGCTTTCAGTTATACAGGCGCAGGTGGCATAGCTTCAGTTACCGCTCAATTAGTAGTGATTAGCACCTATAACCTGCACCAGAACTGATTGACAGCAGGCTCTGTACTGATACAATGCTGAGTTGGCTTTCAGTTATACAGGCGCAGGTGGCATAGTTTCAGTTACCGCTCAATTAGTAGTGATTTGCACTAGTGATGGGCGAATCCTAAATTACTCGGAATCGCTTGACTCTAGCGAGTCCGAGCACAGGACTCGCTACTCGTTGCGAGTCTAGCGAGTCCAATGTTAATGAATGGGGAAGCGAGTAATAGCGAGTAGTGTGAGATTTACAAATCGCAGATGTGTCTCGGAAGCTTCAGCCTGAAGCAATCCTAGTTTTGTAATTTATTTGCATTGGACGTTTACTTTGCAACTGTAATCGCTGGGAAACTCGCACAGATAAGAGTCCTGTCTGCTCAGTGTGCTGGCTGCCAGCTCCAGGGTCCTAGAGCCCGCCTGCAGCCTGATGTAGCAGAGCTGAGATTGTTCTCAGTCTGCTCATTCCCTGTGTACAGACATGAATGTCTGTGCACAGAGATGATGTAGCAGAGCTGAGATTGTTCTCAGTCTGCTCATTCCCTGTGCATAGACATCTATATCTATGCACAGGGGATGTAGCAGAGAGGACATCGCGTTTTGGACTGCGTCGGACGGAAGAGGATTTTTTTAATTAAAGATGAAATTCTGAGATTCTGACTCTGAAATTCATGAAATAATTAAAAAAAAATGCGTGGGGCTCCGCGCAATTTCTATGTCTAGCCAGGTACAGCTAAGCAGCTGGGGGCTGGAATCCGCAGCGCAGGGATGCCCAAGCTTTCTGGGCACCCCCCGCTGCAAATTGCAGCCCGCAGCCGTCCCAGAAGATGGTGCGTTCATTGAAGCGCCATCCTCTGGCGCTGAACCCCGCTCTTCCAGCGGCCCTGGTGGCGGTAGCACGCTGGGTAATAAAGGGGTTAATACCAGCTTTTTTATACAAGCTGGTATTAAGCCCGAGATTCTTAATGTCAGGCCACGTTTGACCCAGCCACTAAGAATATCCAATAAAGGGTTAAAAAAAACACAACACAGAGAAAAAATTTTATTTGAAATTAAAAAAAAAGCCATTAGGGACTCCATCTTTAATTAAAAAAATCCTCTTCTGTCCGACGCAGTCCAAAACGCAATGTCCTCTCTGCTACATCCCCTGTGCATAGATATAGATGTCTATGCACAGGGAATGAGCAGACTGAGAACAATCTCAGCAGTGCTACATCATGTCTGTGAGCAGGCGGGCTCTAGGACCCTGGAGCTGCACAGAGAAGACAGCTGGACTTGGCTCGCAAAGAAACAGCAGTTACTTTGCGAGTTTCCCTGCTATCACTGGCACAGTAGCCGAGTCTAATGCAAACAATGGCAATCCTAGTTTTGTCAGCGTTTCTGACAAAACTAGGATTGATATTGATTTGCATTGGACTCGTGCGAGTAATCACTGGGAAACTCGCAGAGTACTGAGTCCTGCGAGTCCCTTACTACTCGCCGAGTAACGAGTCCTAGCGAGTAGATTCGCCCATCCCTAATTTGCACCTATAACCTGCACCAGTACTGATTGACAGCAGGCTCTGTACTGATACAATGCTGAACTGTCAAATTTTGAAATAATGCATATTTCACATTTTCGGTCAGTACAATAAACCTCATTTCAAACCTGAAATATTACTGTGTCCATCAGTTATTACATATATCACACTGAAATAGCTGTTGCAAAAAAACTATTTTAAACAAAAAAAAAAGAGTAAGATTAAGAGGGGTGCCCAAACTTTTTCATATGACTGTATCTGCAGGTTGTCACTGCTTTTTTTTACATGACAAGCTTACTTTAAAGAGTAATGTGTCTCATTAGTCCACAAAGGTCATAAAATAAGCACTTTTCAATTTTTGGAATTTCTGCAACAAAAGCTGCCACAAATGTATATTATATATACAGATATATATAAATGTACATTTATTGATAGACAATCAAATAAGTGCTACATATTGTACTTGTAATGAAGCATGAATGCAATCTCCTAGCATATCTTAAAAATGCACAGGTACACGGCACAACAACATTTATCCACCAATTAGTTACAATTTATATAATGCTATGGCGCTAGGATACTGCATTTATTGACAGTTGAAGAAAACATGTTATTTTAATTAGATGTAATTAGAGGACATACAATAGAAGTAATTATAGGTTTAAATTAAAATAGAGATTCTTTACAGCTAGAAACAGGGTATCAATCTCTATACACTTTATTAAGACAAAAGAGGCCTGCAGAAACATTACTTTTCCTATAAGGCATTTATATATATATATATATATATATATATATATGTATATATATATATATATATATATATATATATATATATACAAATATATCTATATAGATATATTTGTATGTATGTAGATATATGTATATATATATATATATATATAATATATATATATATACCGTATATAAAACAAAATAATAGCAGCACACTGGTTAAGCCAATACATGCAAACAATGATGTTGCTAGGAGTTATTAGATGTTTTTTGAGAAAAAATAAAACCAGAAAAGTTTTTTTAAAAAGCTTAAGATAATTTTTTTTTTTTTATGGTTTTTAACGCATGCATTGGCCAATATATACCTGCTTTTCAACCACTTCATGGTGATCATAATTCTGAAGTGCCCCTGTCGACACTTAGAAACTCTCTAGTAGAGATGAGCCACCACCCCAGTGTTCGAATTCAATAGGATTAGTCGAATTTGCTGTGTGTTCATTAAATGTTCGTCGAATGTTCATCGAACACTGTCGAACACATCGAAAACCATTGAAAATCAATGTGAAATGTGTTTTAACATTAGTATCAGGCCAGCTCAGAGTTTCCTTTATGGAGTCTCTAGATGTCCTCTCTTTGTCTTTCAGGGTTTACCTCTTTCTTTCTGTCTCTCAATCTTTCCCACCCTTGCAGAGCTCACCCGACAGTCCTACGGTCTGTATCTTCAGTAGAAGACAAGGTCTGTGCTTTACCGGTCCGGTCTGGGCCCAAGGACTAAAGTCCCCGCCACCGAAATTCAGCCTATCCCTTTTAAGGTCTCCTAGTGTCCTGAACCGGTTTTTAGTCCTGAGGGGAGAGATACCTTGTGGTGCATACGGCAACCCGTTATGTTTGTAGTCAGGGTTGAACTCCTGGCTGCCTTGGCTGTCCGTGTCACCGGTGCTCCCTCAATGTGACCAGGCGGCTCCTACCAGTCCAGGCCCGTTGCCTTTTGTCCTGGGTCCCCACTTAAAGATGGCGTACCCTCCACTCAGCTGGGCTGCCAGGCCTGACCACTCTGTCTGCCTTCCCAGCACCATCTGAGGTAAACTGTCAACAACTGTCACTCCTCTATCCTAAGTTCCGCCCCCACCTATCTGGGATCTACCAAGTACTGCTTCCCCCTACTCTAGGTGTGTGTCCTAAGTGAGTGTAAAAATAGACTCCATAAGATTTAAATCCCAAACTAGCAACTTACAATAATATTACATATAGATAATAAGTGTAATACCACTCTGTGGCGCCTAGCCGCAGGGGCGCCACGCCCCTCCCTTGGTGAAACGCACCCGTTCGCGGGTGTTAAACCAAACCTGGAATAAAATGCATTTTACATATAACATTGAACATTTAACATTTCGGGCGTATCTGCTTAGGAGGCCTGGCTTCACTTATGGGGGCTAGTCCAGTTCCTCCACCCTTAGTTCAGAACTATTTGTAACGTATTTAACTTTTAACAGGTATTAACAATAAGATTGCTTTTTTTCTTCCCTTGCGGGAGGCTCACTGCTTATAACGTTACTTTAAACTTTGACTATAATCTAGTCCATACTGGCCCAACTGGGACCAGGCATGAAGTCTCTGGATCAATGTCCATCAAGTGCTGCAAAGAAAAGGCATTTAACTATTTACCCTGATACATGATACCAGGTATGTTTACTACTCCTTGCCCCTGCTAACTTGGATTATATACCACACCCGGAGTCCTGTATGGCGCTTGCAGATGATTGCCATTCATGTCATCCTGGAACTGGTGCCTCCCGACAGGTTGCCAGGAGTGTGGGTCGGGGCTGGAAGCTGGTATTCACATCGCTTCATCTCCATACTGACCCGGTTTTGTCGTTGTTCCAAGTGAACAGCCCACCATAGCTCGCTGGGCCCGGACACCTCTGCACCGCCGGCTGTTCCTTCCTCTCGGTCCTCCTCCCCAGTCAGGTCGGGCTCTTCGGAGAACCGGATCAGGCTTTCCGGTTCGGCGGTCTCCTCTCTTCCGGGCTCCTTGCTCACTGGATCCTCTGGTACGGTGCGCGACCCGCCCCCTTGGTTGATTGAGAGCAATGGGGGTGGGGAGACTTTTTAGCACCTCTTGGAAGGCCCATTTATGCTGAGAGGCCGAGGCATGCCCCTGGGCCAGCACATAGTTCTTTTTACATTCTTAAGCCCGCCCACCACGAAAATCCTATGGGCAAGTCTTTCAAACTTTTCCGGAGTGGGGAGATGCGCTTCGTGACTCTTCGGCAGAGCGAAGGGGCGGGGCTTATCTTCCTGCTCTTTCTCCTGCTGTGACGCAGTTTAAATTGTGAGGCAATGTAAATGCGGCACTGCTCAATTTTTGTAATCCACAGTACAGTCAATAAAATAAAGTCTTAAGGCGCAATTCACCTGGTAAATACCAGGCTGGTTCAATCCTGTTCGTTGACGCCAATTTGAATCAACCAGAGCTAAGGGATGGGGTACTCGGTCACCGGGACTGCTGAGTAGGGAGTCACGGATGGTCGGGATCCCGGTGCAGTGCCCTGGTGATCAATTGGGGGTAGATGTTGATGATGGGGAATTAAAGGGGTTATTTACAGGGGAACGCGATGCCACCTGTAGTGTCCGGTAAGATGGTACCGGCGCTGCCAGCCAGCCACTGAGGTGATGGTTGGGGCAGCAAATTGTGGTACAGCTCCCCAGAGGTGGGGATAGAGAATAATCTGAGATATTTAAGACAAGGTTAGGACCCCTACCTGTGACCGTAGAAACATCCCGCTGTGTCCTGAACCGCTTGGACCTCCTCCTCGACCTCCTGGTTGGTTTGGTGGTTGGCCTAAAAAACCGGCCGATGAATGTGGGGATGCTGGTGTTGAATATCCCGAGCCACCAGAATCGCTGTCTGAGTTGGGCGTGGTGTCGTCTTGCGGTCTCCCATCTCTGGGCCATGGTTTTCTTCGGTTTCTCTGGTTCCTGGGGTTCCTGGGTTGACGTGGTGGTTGGTTTCTTGGTGGTTTTTCGTCCCACCTATATACTCTGTCGTTTAGATAGTCCTCTGTGTCTCTTTGAAATTTCTGACGTTTCCTGTCCTATAGGATTTTGACGTGGTTAGAGATTACGGTGGTGACTTTGTTTTCTAGATCTTTCAGTTCTGTTTTGCTAAGTGTAGCTGCGAGTTGTGTTTCGATCGTCTCAACTTTTTTGGTGGATTCCTCTATTGCTTCCTGTAAATGTTCGATGGTTAGTAATATTAGGTCAAATGAGCATTTGTTTAAAATTTTTTGGAAAACTTCCCAGTATCTCTCGTTATCTGCAAATATGGTGGGACGTAAATTACTTCGGAGCCCTCTTGGAATCTTCTGTTGCCTGTGGTACTCTCCTAATGTTGCGTAGTGTAGTTGTAGGGAAATGAGGCGCTTCTTTTCCTTTTCCCAATCCCTTGTCTTGACGTTCCTCGTAGGGATATGTAGAAAGTCGTGGGGAACCCCTATCTTTGAAAGGATGGAGATTCCCTCGTCCTCCTTGTAAGCAAAAGTGTTTGTTGACATTTGTTGTTACTATTGGTGCAGCAGCCAAAAGAAATCAGATCAGTCTTATGTATAGATAGTTGGCGTGCACTCCTTGTATGGATTGGAGGTGCTATTTGTAGGGGTCATTAGAGACCCTATATATAGTGTCAATATTGTGAACAAATGCACTCTCAGTAGGCAATTTTTGCTGGTGATAAAGATGTGTTCTTTTTATTTGGTGCTGTACACATTAGACATGCGACCTGGGGTGACGTTTCGGCTATAATCCAATAGCCTTTATCAAAAGTCGCTGTTGGTGAATACAACTATATACAAATTTTATGTACATATTTTAGTATTCTATTACAGAATATGGTATACCTCACCTAGGATAAATACCAGGCTATAACACACAGACCATATCCCACTGCCCTATGTATTGATGTCCATCTATTGAAGGATTAGTAGAGATAACAAATAACAAAGACAATATGTTGTTACTTTCCATATTCTGTAATAGAATACTAAAATATGTACATAAAATAAGGTTCACAATCTAGTGAGAAAACATTGGTCTATACTAAACAGAGCATATCCACGCATACAGGCATTTCAGGAGCCACCCCTCATGTGTACTAAGAGAGCTAAAAACACCAGAGACCAGGTAGTTAGAGCAGATGTGGGTAGTTTTTCCAAGCAACCAATTCAAACATACTTACAACCCAAAAGAACGGGCACATACCCGTGCCTCAGTTGCCCCAGCTGCTCTAACGTAATAAAAGGAAACACGGTCACACATCCTAGGACGGGTAAAACATACAGCATCAAGGATTTCTACACCTGCAACACCAACTTTGTAGTTTATGTCATCAAATGCCCATGTGGACTCCTATATGTGGGAGAAACCACACAAGCCATAAAGGACAGGATCTCACACCACAAGTCAGACATACGTTGTAAAAAAAACATGGCTACCACTACCCTTTCATTTTCAGGAAGCCAGACACACAGTGGCACAACTGAGATTCCAGATAATAGAGAAAGTGAACAGACCTAGAAGAGGGGGAAACCATATACAACTACTTAAGGACAGGGAAACGTACTGGATCTATACATTAGATACATTGACACCAAAAGGACTTAACAGGGAAATTGACTGGTACTAGTTAACAACTGTCAACCTTTTTACCCTTACAGGCCCACTAGTCTTCTTGTATAAAAATAGTGAGAGAAAAAATTCGCTAAACTTCAACCCCCACCGAGGGATGGTAAGCATAACTAATGTATATGTTTGAGAATGTGTGAGTGACAAGGCTATGGACTCCTATGTATAAACTGTGATCTAATATGATGTATTACACTTGTAACCTTAAGATCATGTCTAATATGACACATTATGTCTGTGACCAGTTGATGAAGACTGTAATCCTATACAATGGTAATTATAGATACATATGGTACTGTATAAATATAATAACCCCACCATCCTACCCTTAAATGTCCCTACAGGACCACCTACACCATGGTACAACACCACATACAAAGAAGTACGTCTCCCCAATACAACACATTTCTACAGGCTCAATAACTAGCAATAGTAAATAATAAGCGAGTGGGGAGTGGGACGTCACTTCCGGTGACGTCAGAGTACTGGCGGGGCAGAATTACACTGCCGCACGAGGCACGTCCGCCCATAACTGACATCACATCCGGTCAGGTGACCGGGAACGCGATAGATAAAACGCGGGACACATAGGCAGATACACAGCTACCAGCCACAGCGCGGGAGGCGCCGGCAACAACACAGGAGGCAAGGGGCACACAGCACCATTATATAAGATAAGTAGTAACCGCACTATATCTATATATACTAACTGGTATACATGATCTCCACAGAACCCTCCATTTGAGTACTTGTCCAGAACACAGGGGCACTCACCATACCCCAGCAGGTAAACAGAAAACCTGAATGCATAGCCACACACTGGAGTAACCCACTCATAACTTAAACATTCTACCCACAGGCTAACCAGCTCCAATTGAGCACACAGTAATGTGAATATAGCCATTTATGGACACCATGGTCACACAGCACTAAGCCTTAAGTGCAATTCAACAGGTAACTGTACCTCCATCCCCCCTCTATACCTCACCTAGGATAAATACCAGACTATAACACACAGACCATATCCCACTGCCCTATGTATTGATGTCCATCTATTGAAGGATTAGTAGAGATAACAAATAACAAAGACAATATGTTGTTACTTTCCATATTCTGTAATAGAATACTAAAATATGTACATAAAATTTGTATATAGTTGTATATATGTGTATATGTCTCACAATTTCACTTTCTGTATTCACCAACAGCGACTTTTGATAAAGGCCATTGGATTATAGACGAAACGTCACCCCAGGTCGCATGTCTAATGTGTACAGCACCAAATAAAAAGAACACATCTTTATCACCAGCAAAAATTGCCTACTGAGAGTGCATTTGTTCACAATATTGACACATTCCTACTGTAAAGCATGGAGGTAGATCGCTGATGATGTGGAGATGTGTGAGCTACAAAGGATCAGGAAACTTGGTCAAAGTTGAAGGAAAGATAAATGCAGCACCTTATCAGCAAATACAGAGGGAAATTTGCATCATCAGCCAGGAAGCTGCGCATGGGACGGACTTGGACGTTCCAACATTACAACAATCCAAAACACAAGGCCAAGTCGACCTGTCATTGCCTACAGCAAAACAAAGTGAAGGTTCTGGAGTGGCGAACTCAGTCTGCTGACCTCAATACCATTGAGTTACTCTGGGGAGAACTCAAGAGGGCAGTTCTTGCAAGAAAGCCCAGGAATTTACAGTAACTGGAAGATTTTTGCTAAGAAGAATGGACAGCTTTACCACTTTACCATTTGAAAAAATAAAGAGCCTCATCCCCAACTACTACAAAAGACATCAAGCTGTCAATACACGGTATTAAGAACTGGGGTACATGACCTTTTATATTTATTATCATAACTAACAGCCATTTTGGCCCAAAACATGCAGTTTTCCTGTATCAGTCCTATGTGCCCATCACTTGTACCTGCACTTCTAGGCCAACTGTGAATGGCAGGCAGGGTGAATTATAGATAAAACTAAGCTTTTTATTATTCTCCTTCACAGCCACAACGCATTTCCACTGACACAGCAGTCTTCCTCAGGTGGAATCTGTTTATTTACAACTGTGTAGCTTTCGACTCACTTGGTTGTAAACTGTACAGGCTGATTTATTTAGACTTCATAAAGCATGCAGAAAACCCAGGAAATAAATTACCTTTTAATGCAGACAAAAAAAGAATACACATTCCAAACAATGGCACTTCAGTGACAATCTTGTACAAAAGTCGTAGTTTGGAGACTTCACACAAGAGGTCTTAACGCCATACACACACTCATAATGATACATCTGGACTTTCTCATACACAATACACCATTCCCCAGGGTGGGGATATATGAGCAGCCAATCGCATCCTTCTCTCTCACTGCTCATAAACCTGGCCCTTGCGGTGTTCTAGTATTAGTCTCAGTACTAAACATACTGGAGATCGTTTCGAGGCTTAATAAGAATAAAAGAAGCAGCACAAAACAAATGAGTAGTTGGTGCAAAACCTCCTATACAGTGATTTGCAATCCCAAATTTTAATGTTCGGGGTCCATACCAAATACCTAGTCCCTGGGAAGTCTGTGTTAGAGTTTGGGTTTGGTTAGGAGGCAAGGGGCTGTAAAAAGAAAGCAAATAGTTATTAAACGACAACATAAAATTTCTGCATCCCACCGTCCCACTGCTTCTACTTCCGGGGTCACTTCCAGGGTCACTCATTAACTTCCAGGATATTCATAGCAGTGGGATCCAACAGCCAATCACAGATGCTGTCACAGAGAATGGGTGTCTGTGATTGGCTGGTAAAGTAATCTAGAAACTGCTCATACATTCTAGATGCAAGAATGTATGGGCTTGTTTGAGGTTACTCCAACAGCCAATTACAGACGCCTATTCTCTGTGACAGCATCTGTGATTGGCTCTTGAGCTCCTCACCGATTGGCTGACATAGTACTGTAAATATAAATAAATATTGAAAAAAATGTGCATAAAACTTCACTGTATTTTTGATTCCCAGCGCAAATAAAGCAGACAGCTGCAGGCTGCCACTTCCAGCTGCCTGACTTTACCTTGGCTGGCAATCAAAATACAAGGAAGCCCATTATTTTTTAATTTATTAAAGAAATAATTAAAATAAAAAATGTGTGGGCTTTGTCCTATTTTTGATCGCCAATCAAGGTAAAACTCCGGCTGCTGGGGTCTTGGGTATATAAACAGCTTTTTCTTCAACTCTATCCACAAGTGTTCGTTTGGGTTGAGGTCAGAGGACTGAAGGTGATAATTCAGTAGCTCTACTTCATTTTCATTGAACCATTTCTTTGCCAATGTCAATGTGTGTTGTAGGTCGCTGTCCTACTTAAACAATGTGTCATCTTTAAAAAAAAAAAAAAAAAAGTGAGAGCGTACGTTAATCAAAACCACCAGAAAAAAACATCCAAGAAACATTATTAGAAAAATTATTATAAACTTGATTAAATCATTATGCAATAGAAATGTGTGGGTATAAATACAAGTGTACAGATTCTTTGGGAGATAAACAATGGTGACATTTGATGTTCAGCCACAAAATAGGAGAGATGATAGAACAAGAGTCGAAGCCCTAATAATGCCCCATATACTGATATAGTTTTAAAGTACTACACCTAGGAGAGGCTATAAGAATAGACCTAAAATCAATATACTCAGTGGTAGAAATACACAATATGTCCTGGGGAGTAACTCAGCAATACTAATATAACAAATTGTGCACCAAACCTATTTCAAGGCAAAACAGCTGCAGCTAATATGAAGAGATATGCAGAACCCTGACTGCAATACACCCAAATGTCATAGATAAGGCTAGGGTCACACTTGAGCCTTGGAAGCGCTAAAACCTAACGTTTTCACAATTGCAAATTGTGGAAAACGGATGGTATCGTTAACGCTTCCATAGGCTCCCATACAAAAAACACATAGTCAAAATGCAACACTTTTGACGCTATGCGTTTTTGCTAAGGCCCTAAAAACATGGTATGCAACGTTTCTGGGGCGTTTGCAAAAATGCATGCTTTTTTTAACATATATATACCATGTGTTAACACATGCGTTAACGCTAGTGTTAAAATGGCATAAAAATAGCAACAGAAAAAAACTGCAACCATTAACACTGGCATAAAAAAAATGGCCTCCCAAGTGTGACCCTAGTCTAACTGCACATTTACATCATACCTTGGGATATGATACCACAACTTTGTAGGAGGTCCAGCACAGAAGACTCCAGTCCACCAGCACTTTGACGTATGTGTCGTCTGGAGTAGACTTTGTCAGGAGGCCTGACTGTGTAATCTTTTTCATATACATAGTACTTGAGTGTATGAAGTAACTCGTCTTATATAATATTCACATATAGCTCAGCACTAAGTCAAGTAACGAATGCTTTTAGCTTTGAGACAACCCAATATTATCAGACTTCTCCCACCAAACTTCATAATTCCTTAAAAATTTCTTGATCCATTAACCCTTTTTCTCTTGTTTCTTCCAGACCCAAGTCTGTCACAGTCTTGTCTATTGACTTTCACCTCATCTTATCAAACTATCTATTTCCAATCTTCTACTGTCCGCTGTTCATACTTTTTTAAAACTCGAGTCATTGTGCCATATGATGATATTAAAGTTGAGCCTTCTTCACTCTTTTTGCACCAGAATTCCAGACTTGTGTAGCATGGGTAGCACCATGTTTGCATGTGCATATGTATGTTCACTTTAATGAAGCATATGAGTCACCACCACTGCCATGTTTGTTGCACAAGATATGATAGATCTTGTGATGACTTGACGCCAATTATTTTCCTGGACGTCCATCTCTTGAGTTTGAATGGACGGACGGACTTCACTTCATATTCTTTCAAATGTCATCACGCTCGCATGATTCAGTTTGGCAATTTTCTTAGCTGAGAAACCGATATTGATGAGCTGCATAATGCCATTTTTGTTTTCTTGGTAAAGCTTCTCTTCATTGCTGCTCCTCGATTCACACCTGTGACCTTTCACTTGGGAATCAACCAATTAACACATTGAGCTATTTAGAAATGTGAGAACAGGTTGTAATTTGTATTATAGATGAAGAAAAAGATCTTTCAAACACCAGGAGTAAAACAGTAACACTACAATGACATGATGAGAATCTGCATAACTAATCACATGCTAAATAGTTACAAGTCAAATTTGTGTATGAGATATCTATAACATGAAAGAAGTCTAAAGCTCAAAGCTGTAGTGGATGGTGACATATAGACCTCAACAGTTAAGTTCAAAACACTGTTACCCTTTTCCTTGTAAGTGTAAATATATGTTATATTGTATATATAATATCCCATGTTGCATGTGTATTTCTCTTAGTCAAACATATCACATTATTGTCAGATTACTTCATCCATTTGAAGATAGAAACAAGTATTGTATGTTGGTGTTTGTTCTGTTTTTCCAGCCAAAGAAGAGTAGATAAACAGCAAAGGAAATCTTCAGTTTTACTCTAGCATAAACATAGTCCCACTTTTACATTTTACAGGTAAAATCAAAATTATTGAATCATTGTTGTAATATATTTTTTAAACAAAATTTACCAATTCCTAATGAATCTTAGCCCATTCTTCAGGTCTCCAGTTTATTAATATTGATAAGTTGTCAAGAAGTTGATAAAAAATGTTAACATCATGTGTACAGCCAAATCAGGAGAGACTATCAAAACCTTTATAAAAAGAAGAGGCAAGGAATGCAGCAGCCATTTTAAGGAGAATCTTTGTAGCAAGAGAATACGGTATCACAGCTTAAAGCTTTACTATAGACATAAGCAGAGAAAGCAATAAAAGAATTACAAATTTTACAGATAGTGTGTGACAGCACAATAGTGAAGAAGAGTTAGCATCTATTTACCAATTGCCATAGACAGTACAAGTCAAAGGTTTGGACATACTTATTCATGTTCTTTGTTCCTTTGGGAATATGCACATAAATATTCAGACTTAAGGCCAAAATGCACACATGTGGTAGACCAGAACATGTTTTGAATCTCAAAATATTTACTTTTACTATGATGACAGCTTTACATCTCCTTAGAAATTTATCAAGCAGCTCCATCCGATGACTTGGAATGGTTTTCCAGCCTGGGGCATTCTCAGAGGTACTGTGCTTTTGTTGGCTACTTTACCACTTGGCTCATCTCATTCCAAACCATTTTAGTTGAATTGAGGATAGCTGATTGTGGAGTCTATGTTATCTACCTGCTCCCAGCCTTTCCACAATTTATTCATTATGTCTTGAAGCAACCACCATTGTTAATATACAGGAACATTATCATACCTAATCATATTTTGCTGGTTACCAAGGAACCATATCAGTTTACCTTTGGATACTTACTCCAATTAGTGAGGCTTGCTACACATTGAGATCCTTATTGGATATTAACAAATGTGAGTCCTCGCCACAACATGTTTCGACACAAATGCGTCTTCCTCAAGTGTTCCACTTGAGGAAGATGCATTTGTGTCGAAACATGTTGTGGCGAGGACTCACATTTGTTAATATCCAATAAAGATCTAAAGGTAATACTGATCAGTGCAGTGTCCTTGTGTAGCGCTCATATTCTAAATACCACCATTTCTGTATTGTTCCTTATCTTACCTCCTCTTGACTACTATTTCTCCCCATGCTGGCTGTATCACCTTGTCCTCGGCTCCAACATCCTGTCCCGGACTGCTAGATCTCGTCCCCAGCCACATCTTCCCTGGACTGTAGCTCATACCTTGATGGCATCCCACCCCAGACTGACCCCTGGATGCCTCACCTGTTCCACGGCTGCTCCATCAGCCAACCCTGCAACCACCTCTGTCAACCCCGACTGCCTCAACCACTCCCCCAACTGCCCCATCTGGCCCATCCATCCGACCCCCCTCCTTGCATCTCATCCCCGGTCATCATCTCATCCCGTGACCGCTCCCCACTGATAACCATTCACCCACTACCACAACTTTTCCCACTCTGCTTCTGACTCCTGCTGCCACACTCACTCCCTGCTCTCCGTACGCAATGTTCCCGCTACTCCTCACTCTCACTCCCATCCTTCTCCACTTCCTACTACCCCCACTTATACCCCCTCCCAGTAACGAAATACTGCTCTCACCCTCCATCCTGCCGAACCACCTCACCCACTTCGCCGACCTTTTCATTCACTTTCAATCCTCAATCACCAAACAAGCACGCCCGCCTCGCAAGCTCTCATGCTCCCACCTGCTAACTTTCTGCCTACTCCTCCTCCTTGCTGGTGACATCTCCCCCAATCCTGGCCCCCCCACCACATCCCCACAACAACCTTCATCCCACGACCCACTGCCAACCCTCGCAACCTCATCACCACCTGCCCTCGCAACTCCACCAACATTAGACCCATTCCCCCAACCCATGCCCCACCTACCGCTCTACCCGGCGCACTCTGGAATGCCCGCTCAGTGTGCAACAAACTCCTTGACATCTATGATCTCTTTATCTCCAGGAAACAGTCATTCCTTGGCCTCACCGAGACTTGGCTCACCCCCTCCGACACGGCCTCCCCTGCTGCACTATCCTACGGCGGCCTCAGCCTGTCCCACACCCCCCGTCCCTCTGGCAAACACGGCGGTGGAGTCGGCATACTGCTGTCCAACTCTTGCACCTTCAGCCCTATCCCCCCGTCCCCATCTGTCACTGTCCCTTTCTTCGAAGCCCACTCAGTCCAAATCTTCTCCCCCTGCAACCTCCAACTAGCCATCATCTACCGCCCCCCCTGGATCCAGCGCCTCCTTCCTTGACCACTTCACCACCTGGCTACTTCACTTCCTCTCCACTGACATCCCCACCATCATCATGGGTGACTTCAATATCCCCATTGACACTCCCCGCCCAGCCGCCTCCAACCTTCTTTCCTTGACCAATTCTCTAGGGCTCTCCCAATGGTCCTACTCTCCCACCCACGAACAAGGCCACACGCTTGACATCATCTTTACCCGCCTTTGCTTCCTCTCTAGCCTCACAACCTCGGAACTCACACTGTCTGACCACCATCTCTTGACCTTCTCCACCCTCTCCTCCCCTGCCACACTACCCTCTCTCCGCAAACTTGATCACCCTCGCCGAAACCTAAAAGATCTTGATCTTCCTTTATTCTCTGAATCCCTCCTCCCTCTCACCGACATACCCTCCGCTGACGACATTGACATTGCCACCACCCTATACAACACCACAATAACGAACGCTCTCGACCTAACCGCCCCCCTCACTCTCCATGCTACACGCAATAACAGGCAACCCTGGCACACCACCCTCACTAAAAACCTGAGACGGGCGCCCAGGGTCGCCAAGAGGAGAAGGAAAAAGTCCCGCACCCCCGAGCACTTTGCTCTGTTCAAGCAATCCATCACTGACTTCAAGACGGCACTTGTTACTGCCAAGCAAGTGTTCTTCTCATCCCTAATAACCTCTCGGTCCCGCAACCCCAAACAGCTCTTCAAAACTTTCAACTCCTTACTTCGCCCGCCTGCTCCTCCCCCTTCTCCCCTCATCTCTGCTGAAGACTTTGCGACCTTCTTCAAGGAGAAGATCGACAAGATCAGAAACAGCTTCGGTCCACTATCCCCATAACTCCCCCTCCCACCTAAACTGCCCTCCTCCTCCATCAGCCACTTCCCCCCCATAACTGAAGACCAACTCTCCTCCCTCCTGTCAAAATCACACCTCACCACCAGCACCCACGACCCGCTCCCATCCCACCTCATTCCGAACCACACCTCCATTTACATCCCAGCCCTCACCCACCTCTTTAACCTTTCACGTAGAACTGGTGCATTCCCCTCGGCCTTCAAACACGCCCTAATCACGCCCATCCTAAAAAAAAACCTCACTTGACCCTACCTCTGTCTCTAACTATCGCCCCATATCTCTTCTCCCATTCGCCTCTAAGCAACTTGAACAGCACGTCCACTCTGAACTGTCCTCTCACCTCTCCTCGTGCTCCCACTTTGACCGCCTACAGTCCGGCTTACGACCCCTCCATTCCACCGAAAAAGCCCTGACCAAAGTCACCAATGACCTACTGACCGCCAAGAACAAACACCACTACTCCATCCTCCTCCTCCTTGACCTGTCTGCTGCCTTCGACACGGTTGACCACTCCCTTCATCTCCAGATCCTGGAATCCCTCGGCATCACCCACCTTGCCCTCTCCTGGATCTCCTCATACCTAGCGGACCGGACCTTCAGCGTCTCCCACTCCCACACCTCCTCCTCACTCTACCCCCTTTCTGTTGGAGTCCCCCAAGGTTCGGTCCTTGGATCCCTACTTTTCTCCATATACACTCTCAGCCTAGGGCAACTCATTGAGTCCCACGGCCTCCAGTACCACCTCCACGCCGATGACACCCAAATCTACCTGTCCGGCCCTGACATCACCTCCCTACTCTCCAAAATCCCAGAATGCCTTTCCACCATCTCATCCTTCTTCTCTGCTCGCTTCCTTAAACTCAACATGGACAAAACTGAATTCATAGTCTTCCCCCCAAGAAATTCCACCCCACCTCCCAACCTATCCATCTGCATCAACGACTGCGCCCTCTCCCCAGTCCCCCAAGCCAAGTGCCTTGGGGTAATCCTTGACTCCTCTCTATCCTTCAAGCCCCACATCGAGGCCATCACCACATCCCTCCGGCTCCAGCTCAAGAACATCTCGCGGATCCGCTCCTTCCTCACCCACGACTCCACTAAAACACTCATTCATGCTCTTATCATCTCCCGCCTTGACTACTGCAACCTTCTTCTCAATGGCCTCCCGGCTAACTCCCTCACATCTCTCCAGTCTATCCTCAACTCTGCTGCCCGACTAATCTACCTGTCCTCCCGCTACTCCCCTGTCTCCCCCCTCTGCCAAGCCCTTCACTGGCTCCCCGCCTCCAAGAGATCCCAATTCAAAACACTAACCATGGCGTACAAAGCCATACACAACCTGGCCCCACCATACATCTCTGACCTGGTCTCCCGATACCTACCCTCACGCAACCTCCGCTCCTCCCAAGAACTCCTCCTCTGCTCCCCCCTCATCACCTCTTCGCACGACCGAGTCCAGGACTTCTCCCGGGCATCTGCCTTACTCTGGAACTCCCTGCCCGAATACGTCAGACACTCGCCTACCCTGAGAAGCTTCAAGTGTCACCTGAAGACTCAACTATTCCATCAAGCCTACAACCTGCCATGAGACCCAGGCGACCGCCCCATACCTGACATTCCCCCATCCTACTGTATCCCCACCGGCCCCTCGTAGACTGTGAGCCCTCGTGGACAGAGTCCCTGCCCCTCCTGTACCTGTACGTCCTGATCGCCTAGATTTAGTGTACTTGTTCTTGTCTCCCTTATCCTCATGTAAAGCGCCATGGAACCTAATGGCGCTATATAACTAAATAATAATAATAATAATGAACCAATACACCTAAATATTTGTTATCACCACTGAACTGTGCATAAAGTCTTGTCTCAATAAATACTAACACAGCAGCCAACAATCTTGTATTCAACCATTTTTTGTGTGCCAGAGTTCATCTAATTTGATAACAGCAATCTTTCGAGACTCTAAGGCCTCCTCATCAGGCTCATAATAACAAAAATTCTGAAGACACATATTTATACACAACAGGACATAGAATAGAGCAGTAAATAACACCAGTGACATGAAGCAGATTATACAATGATCTGTGTTGGGAGGATGGAAGAGCAGCTGAGGCAGTAAAAGATTTGAAGATTTCATCTATTAATTTGTCTATCATTTTGGTCGGTACTAAATATTAGGTCACTTTGACATTACTAAGGTATTACTGTTAAAAAGTGAGAAAGAGACTGGATAAAGCTCTAGGAGAGCTTAAAATGTTATATATGTTGGAATATGATTCTCAGCTACTCAAAGTTTTTGTAAGGAATTGTTGAAGCTGGGGAAGTTGAGTTTCAGAATATTTGCTCTTCTGTACCTCTCCCATCATATAGGCATTATGTATTGAATTTGGAGAATTTCTTTTGTTAGTTGTGTTGAGCTGTTTAAATTGTTCCTTTTCACTGTTTTTTGCAAACAGATTGTAAATTTTGCTAATAAACCTAATTTGCAATGGGGGTTGAATAATCTTTGATTACAATTAAACTTTCTTATTTGCATTTTGTAGAATTATTCTGTGAGACTTATAGGGTATTATGTATGTTATATTATAAAAAGAAAACCAGTAACTTACAGTTGGTACTGAAAGTATTCAGACCCCTTTAAATCTTTCACTCTTTGTTTCATTGCAGCCATTTAGTAAATTCAAAGAAGTTCATTTTTTCTCATTAATGTACATCTACACCCCATCTTGACTGAAAAAAACATAAATGTAGAAATGTTTGTGAATTTATTAAAAAAGAAAAAGTGAAATATCACATAGTCATAGGTATTCAGACCCTTTGCTCAGTATTGAGTATTTGCACCCTTTTGAGCTAGTAATGCCATGAGTCTTCTTGGGAATGATGCAACAAGTTTTTTCACACCTGTATTTAGGGATCCTCTGCCATTCTTCCTTGTAAATGCTCTCCAGTTCTGTAAGGTTGGATGGTGAATGTTGCTGGACAGCCATTTTCAGGTCTCTCCAGAGATGCTCAATTGGGTTTAGGTCAGGGCTCTAGGAAGACTTCTGGTGGTCCCAAACATCTTCCATTTAAGAATTGTGGAGACCACTGTGCTATTAGGAACCTTGAGCACTGCAGAAATTCTTTTGTACCCTTGGCCAGGTCTGTGTCTTGCCACATATTTGTCTCTGAGGTCCTTGGGCAGTTCCTTTGACCTCATGATTCTTATTTTGTCTGACAGTGCACTGTGATTAAATAGACAGGTGTGTGCCTTTCCAAATCAAGTCCTGAAAAATATTAGAATCTGAAATTCCTCAGTGGTTGATACCTTTTAATGGCCAACTGAAAAGATGGTAAGCAAAGCAAGCTTTCAAGACACTATGGCCTCTTCATCAGGCTAATAATGACACAAATTCTGATATGTGTGTGTCTTCAGAATTTGTGTCATCATTAGCCTGATGAAGAGGCCATAGTGTCTCGAAAGCTTGCTATGTTTACCATCTTTTCAGTTAGCCATTAAAAGGTATAAACCACTGATGACTCTCAGATTCTAATATTTTTCTATCTACTGGCTAACACGGTACAAACATTTTTTACCTTATCAAATCAAATCTTATCAGTTTAATTAAACACAGCTGGACTCCAATGAAGAAGTAGAACCATCTCAAGGAGGATCACAAGGAAATGGACAGCATGGGACTTATATAAATAAAAGTGTCTGAGAAAAGAGTCTGAATACTTATGGCCGTGTGATATTTTAGTTTTCCTTTTTTAATAAATTTGCAAAACAAATTCTACATTTCTGTTTTTTTCTATCAAGATTTGGTGCAGAGTGAACATTAATGAGAAAAAAATGAACTTTTTTGAATTTACCAGATGGCTACAATGAAACTAAGTGAAAAATGTAAAGGGGTCTGAATACTTTCCATACCCACTGCAAGTTACTGGTTTTCTTTGTATAACATACATAATACCTTATAAGTAGGGATGGGCGAATCTACTCGCTAGGACTCGTTACTCGGCGAGTAGTAAGGGACTCGCAGGACTCGGTACTCTGCGAGTTTCCCAGCGTTTACTCGCACGAGTCCAATGCAAATCAATGGCAAACGCTGACAAAACTAGGATTGCCATTGTTTGCATTAGACTCGGCTACTGTGCCAGTGATAGCAGGGAAACTCGCAAAGTAACTGCTGTTTCTTTGCGAGCCGAGTCCAGCTGTCTTCTCTGTGCAGCTCCAGGGTCCTAGAGCACGCCTGCTCACAGACATGATGTAGCAGAGCTGAGATTGTTCTCAGTCTGCTCATTCCCTGTGCATAGACATCTATATCTATGCACAGGGGATGTAGCAGAGAGGACATCGCGTTTTGGACTGCGTCGGACAGAAGAGGATTTTTTTAATTAAAGATGGAGTCCCTAATGGCTTTTTTTTTTATTTCAAATAAAAAATTTTCTCTGTGTTGTGTTTTTTTAACCCTTTACTGGAGATTCTTAGTGGCTGGGTCAAACGTGGACTGACATTAAGAATCTCGGGCTTAATACCAGCTTGTATAACAAAGCTGGTATTAACCCCTTTATTACCCAGCGTGCCACCGCCACCAGGGCCGCTGAAAGAGCGGGGCTCAGCGCCAGAGGATGGCGCTTCAATGAACGCGCCATCTTCTGGGGCGGCTGCGGGCTGCAATTTGCAGCAGGGGGTGCCCAGAAAGCTTGGGCATCCCTGCGCTGCGGATTCCAGCCCCCAGCTGCTTAGCTGTACCTGGCTAGACATAGAAATTGCGCGTAGCCCCACACATTTTTTTTTTATTATTTCATGAATTTCAGAGTCAGAGTCTCAGAGTCAGAGTCTCAGAGTCAGAGTCTCAGAGTCTCAGACTCTCAGAGTCAGAGTCAGAGTCTGACTCAGAGTCAGAG
Organism: Allobates femoralis; assembly: GCA_033576535.1. Taxonomy (NCBI): domain Eukaryota; kingdom Metazoa; phylum Chordata; class Amphibia; order Anura; family Aromobatidae; genus Allobates; species Allobates femoralis. Next base: position 146,998,517 of record JARQOC010000001.1, read on the forward strand.
TCTCAGAGTCAGAGTCTCAGAGTCAGAGTCTCAGAGTCAGAGTCAGAGTCTCAGAGTCAGAGTCTCAGAGTCAGACTCAGAGTCTCAGAGTCTCAGAGTTAGAGTCTCAGAGTCAGTCTCAGAGTCAGAGTCAGAGTCTCAGAGTCAGACTCAGAGTCTCAGAGTCTCAGAGTCAGAGTCTCAGAGTCAGAGTCTCAGAGTCTCAGAGTCAGAGTCTCAGAGTCAGAGTCAGAGTCTCAGAGTCAGACTCAGAGTCTCAGAGTCTCAGAGTCAGAGTCTCAGAGTCTCAGAGTCTCAGAGTCAGAGTCTCAGAGTCAGAGTCTCAGAGTCAGAGTCTCAGAGTCAGAGTCAGAGTCTCAGAGTCAGAGTCAGAGTCTCAGAGTCAGAGTCTCAGAGTCAGAGTCTCAGAGTCAGAGTCAGAGTCTCAGAGTCAGAGTCTCAGAGTCAGAGTCTCAGAGTCAGAGTCTCAGAGTCTCAGAGTCAGAGTCTCAGATTCAGAGTCTCACCCTCAGAGCCAGAGTCAGAGTCTCAGAGTCAGAGTCTCAGAGTGAGTCTCAGAGTCAGAGTCTCAGAGTCAGAGTCAGAGTCTCAGAGTCAGAGTCTCAGAGTCAGAGTCAGAGTGTCAGAGTCAGAGTGTCAGAGTCAGAGTCTCAGAGTCTCAGAGTCAGAGTCTCAGAGTCAGAGTCAGAGTCTCAGAGTCAGAGTCTCAGAGTCAGAGTCTCAGAGTCAGAGTCTCAGAGTCAGAGTCTCAGAGTCAGAGTCAGAGTCAGAGTCAGAATCTCAGAATTTCATGAAATAATTAAAAAAAAATGTGTGGGGCTCCGCGCAATTTCTATGTCTAGCCAGGTACAGCTAAGCAGCTGGGGGCTGGAATCCGCAGCGCAGGGATGCCCAAGCTTTCTGGGCACCCCCCGCTGCAAATTGCAGCCAGCAGCCGCCCCAGAAGATGGCGCGTTCATTGAAGCGCCATCCTCTGGCGCTGAACCCCGCTCTTCCAGCGGCCCTGGTGGCGGTGGCACGCTGGGTAATAAAGAGGTTAGGGCCAGCTTTGTATTATCAGCTGGCCCTAAGCCCAAAATTTATGGCGGTCACGCCAATATTAGACATGACCGCCATGAATTTCTATTAAATTGTTTTAAAAAAAACACAACACAGAGAAAAATTTTTATTAGAAATAAAAAAAAAAGCCATTAGGGACTCCATCTTTAATTAAAAAAATTCTCTTCCGTCCGACGCAGTCCAAAACGCGATGTCCTCTCTGCTCATCCCTGTGCATAGATATAGATGTCTATGCACAGGGAATGAGCAGACTGAGAACAATCTCAGCTCTGCTACATCATGCAGCAGGCGGGCTCCAGGACCCTGGAGCTGCGGCAGCCAGCACACAGAGCAGACAGGACTCTTATCTGTGCGAGTTTCCCAGCGATTACTTGCAAAGTAAACGAGTCCAATGCAAATAAATGGCAAAACTAGGATTGCTTCAGGCTGAAGCTTCCGAGACACATCTGCGATTTGTAAATCTCACACTACTCGCTATTACTCGCTTCCCCATTCATTAACATTGGACTCACTAGACTCGCAACGAGTAGCGAGTCCTGTGCTCGGACTCGCTAGAGTCAAGCGATTCCGAGAAATTTAGGATTCGCCCATCACTACTTATAAGTCTCAATTATTCTACAAAATGCAAACAAGAAAGTACAATTGTAATCAAAGATTATTGAACTTCCATTGCATATTAGGTTTATTAGCAAAAAATACTGTACATCAATGAATTTATGCAGTCAGCACCTCACAGTCATTTAGTTAATTCAGCCCTGCTGATTTATAGAATAAAAATGAATAAAAAAAAAATAATTGATGTAACACTGCTTCTTACAGTATATTCTGTCATAATAAATCTTGTGTGCAGTCTGTATAGAGGAATGATAAATATACATATGAGAAGAAATATTACATTTTTCAATCTCATGTTACAATACAAATTAGTCTCCAAAAAGTCTGCTACACATTTTTCATGAAATTTATTATTGATCATAACTGCAGCAATTAGAATTTTATGTATATGGAAGAGAGACAAGCAATATTAACAGAATATGCAGCATGTACTGTTATTAGTTGGAAACAGATTTGTGGTTTGTAGATAAGGAATAGACAACCGGTTTAATGATCAAAAATGATATTTCTTGCTTGAATAGCGCTATAAAATAAATGTAATAAAATGTAATAGCAGTTCACAATTAATGAGAATGAATTCATCTGAAAACAGCAAAATACATATTCTCCTCTCATCTTTTGTATGCGGAAACAGGATTATTAATTTAAAATTAGAAGGAAAAACTTTTAATTTTGTTGAAAACTGTATTACTTTTTTCCATCATAATAATGTTATATAATATTGACTTTCTGGAGAAAATGTATCTATTTTTTAATTATACCCTGCTGGTAATAAGTTATTACAGAAATAACAAATTCATAAGTATTTTGGGTGTAATTAAGTACAGATAACACTGCATATCTTGCCAGGAATATTTTCTAATTTACTCGTTAGCATACTTAACAATGTTAAAAGTGATACTACTTCTCTTCTGAGAGGAGTCATGAATAAAGATAGGTGAACCCGACGTGTAAAGTTCGGAGTCTGTACCAAACAACTAGTGTTCATGCACAAACCCTGGTCTTGGACGTCCCTGAGAAGTTTGTATTACTGTTCGGGTTCGGGTTTGGCTAGCAGGGATGTACAGACAAGACTAATGACAATTAAAGCAGCAGAATTAAACTTACCAAGGACCACACGCTTGTAACAATACTGTACATCCAAGCCTCATGTTTATTTCCTGCATTCCCTGCCATCTCTCTGTGACAGCATCTGTGATTGGTTGAGTCTGTCAAACTGCACCCCCACAATCTGTACCGGTCTCTGTGACTAGAGAAAAAAAAGCAAGTGGTGTACCAACAGTGAAGAATCCAACAAAATCAAGCATATGCAAAAAATGATTTTTTATTTAAAGGGACACTGTCAGATAATTTTTCAAAATGATACTAATATTACCCTTGATAGTGCCTGAGCAGAGCTGTTAAAACATGTAAAATCATTATTGTATTATTATTTGTAGTTTCCATGTTATCACCATTGTTAGACCCTGCAGGGAGCTGCTGCATTAGTCCTGTCGCATTATAAGCAGAGACAATTAGTCCGGCTACTGTATAAACTGTCTTATAATTATACACTCCCTCTCAGCAGCTCTCTCCTCCTCCCTCTTCCCTTTGCTAACAGTGCAGTGTCAGGTTTCACTTACAGGTCTGTTCAGTTGATATCACCATGGAGGGAAAGAGCTACTGCAGGTCTGCCTTATCTAGACTTCATTTGTTTCTGTAAAGCAAATACCCTGCTGTGCTGTAACAGTTTCTGTTTTGTAGTTCACCTCTTGTGATGCTGTACACAGAGAGCAGAGAGAATACAGTCTCCCCCCACCTTCCCCAGTGATCACCGGTGCTGTGATGTGACATGCATATTCATCTATGGGGAGGGGACAGCAGAGAACTAAGTGGATCATTCACTGTGAGTGACAAATGAAATGATTCTCTTTATTTGAAGTTTACAGAAGATAGGAGGGGAATATAAAGAGTGGGAATACATAAATAGAGAGAGATTAGAGGGAGGAATTATAAAATGACAGCAGTTACATGTGGATTTTTGACCTGACAGTTTTTCTTTAATTCATTCAAGACAGGTAAAGCCCCATGAATTGAAAAAGGAGCAGTAATGTGTTGCCACTTTTATTATATTTTCATCCACTCTGTGCTGCTTTTGCTTGTGCACTTTCTCATTCATAGGGCTTCGTCTGTTTTTAATGGATAAAAATAAAAATCAGTTTTTGCATATGCTGGATGTCATTGGCCTCATCAGTGTTGGTCCACACCTTTTTTCTCTTGAATTGTGGAGTCTTAGACCGTGCACATTACCTAGGTGAGCTGACATTTCTGAGTGTCTGTGATTGTTTGCCATACACCTTAGTGTATGGCAATGAATTTACTATCATATGTATGTAAAATGAAAGAAATAATTGAAAAAATTGTGTGGGGTCCCCATTATATTATGATAGTCAGCGCAGATAAAGCAGATGACTGCGAGCTTCAGCCCTCAGCCATGTGCATAATGTTTGCTGCCTATCAAAACATGGGTTATTTATTTCAAGAAATAATTTTAAAAAATGTCTGGGGTACCCCAATTTTGATACTTAGCCATGATAAAGCACACAGTTGTGGGTTGGTATTCTCACCCTTGGGAGGTAAACAGCTATTTTGCCCCCCTAGGCTAAATATATCAGCTTGCAGCCACCTCACAATTTGGCACATCCAAAAGATTCACCAAACCCTGGGGCTTACCTTGCTTATCTTGATTGTCCTGGGGTGGGGACAATCAGGGTAATAGAAGAGGTGAATGACAGCTTAGATTTGACAGCTATAATCAAGCCCTGGATTGGTGATTTTAGGCCTCTTTTAGACCCCAACATTACCAATCCTTTAAGTAATTAGTTAAAAAACAAAAACATAGAGAACAATCCTTTATTTTAACAAAAAAATACACAAACACCCTGCCGAAGTCATTCAGCAGTGATATTGTATGACCCCGATGAACGGCATCACATCACCTGGATCCCAGCCGTAAATTGAGCGCTGTTTCCGGGTGCTAGGATTCACGTCATCTGGGTCATTCAAGTTCACTGCTGACAATTGTGTTGTGTTTTTTTTATTGTTTTCTAGAGATTCAAGATGGCTGGGTCTAACATTAATCAGACAATATGAATCTGGGCATAGTTCCAGCTGCCAATACAAAGCTGGCATTAACCCCTTTATTACCCAGTATGTCACCATCACCAGGGCCCCTGGAAGAGCAAGATAAAGTGCCTGAAAATGGTGCGACAAAAGAATGTGCCATTTTCAGGGGTGGTTGCAGGTTGCAATCAGAGTTGGGGGTCCAGAATGCTTCGGTCTTAACATGTTGAGAATTTCAGCCCCTAGCTGCCTGGGTTTCACCTTGGCTAGCTTTCAAAAATAGGGCAAAACTCAAACATTAATTATTTATTTTTATTGTCGTTGGTTGGGAGTAGGGATGGGCGAATACCTTACTATTCGAAATCGCTATACCCGCAACGAGTAGGTAGCGGTACTAGCTACTCGTTGCGAGTATAGCGATTCCGAATACTTTTGCAGTGTATCAGTAGATACACTGCAAAAGTCCTGTAAAAGAGAGAAAAAGTGGTTAAAAATAAAAAATCGGATACTCACCTTAACCGACGGCTGTACCGGGACCAGCAGATGCACATCTATTCATGGAAAAGGACCTTTCCCTCTCTCAGCCAATCAGATGGCTGGGAGAGATCTGGCCAATCAGAGGCCGCCACGTCACAATGACGTAATCGCTAGCGGCCACCTGATTGACCAGATGGAAAGGTCCTCGGTGTACCTGAGAGGACCTTTCCATCTGGCCAATCAGGTGGCCACTAGCGATCACGTGATTGTGACGTGGCGGCCTCTGATTGGCCAGATCTCTCCAGCCATCTGATTGGCTGAGAGAGGGAAAGGTCCTTTTCCATGAATAGATGTGCATCGGCCGGTCCCGGTACAGCCGTCGGTTAAGGTGAGTATCCGATTTTTTTATTTTTTAACCACATTTTCTCTCTTTTACAGGACTGTTGCAGTGTATCTACTGATACACTGCAAAAGTATTCGGTACTTGCTACTCCCGAGTAATCCTAATTTATTTGGCGAGTAGCGAGTACACGAATACCGCTACTATTCGGCGAGTGCCGAATAGTAGCGAGTATACTCGCCCATCTCTAGTTGGGAGGCATTTTTTTGGGGGGTGCAAGTTTTGGGGGGGTATCTTTTTTGTTGAATGGTAGGGGTGTTTTTTGGGGGCAGGGGTGCAGGCTTAGGGGGTGGGGAGCATTTTTTGGGGAATGCGTGTTTGGGGGAATCTTTTTTGGGGGCCAGGGGTCTTTTTTTCAGGGGTCAGGGGTGCAGGTTAAGTGAGTTAAAGGTTTGGGGGGCATTTTTTTGAGTGGTGCAGGTTTGGCTGGGGGGGATTTTTTTTTGGGGGGTGGGGGTGTAGTCCCACCCTTAAAGGGGTAGGGATATGGTTAGGGACTATGTGGAGATAAGGGCTGTAAAGTGGGTGGAGTTTTGTGGAAGGGTGGGGATATGTGAAAGGGCAGAGCTATATGGAAGGGGTGGAGCTATGATACATACTATCACATACACACACATACATACACTAATCTTTATATATTAGATTGTGATTTGTAGCTCATCTACCAATCTAGTTAGCTTAAAGGAATCTGTCACCAGGTTTTTTCCACCTAATCTGAGAGTAGCATAATGTAGGGCCAGAGATCCTGATTCGAGCAATGCATCAATTAATGGGCTGCTCAGTGTACTTTTAATAAAATCACTGTTTGATTAGCTGACGATTATCATTAGAGGACTACTTGGCCTGCTGCCAGATAGACTAGCATATTCTTTAGCTCTGTAAAATTCCACCCCACCACTGTTTACAGTGTACACAGAAACTGCCAATCAGTGGTGTTGGCGGGTTTATAGAGCTCCACATTCAAATCATTGAAATAACTGCTAATCTGCAGCAGAGAAAACAGTAATTTTATCAAAATAACAACAAGCAGCTCAGTAAGTAATCCCTTTAGGACTTAGACACTTTGTACGTTAATGACCAAACCTCATTTCTCAAATGTGACCAATGTCATTTTATGAGGTAATAACTCTTTATCGCTTAAACATTTATCAGTGATTATGAGTGTTTTCATTCACAACAAGTTTTACTTCATGATAGTAGTATACTTTGGTCAATATTATTAGTATTCTTATTATTTGTGTTTATTTATCTCTAACCACGTCACTTGGCCTCTCACAGCTCTCAGCCTCTGAGACACACAAGGATGGTAACACTCTAGACCTGGTCTTTACCCAACTCTGCTCAACCTCCTTCCTAGATAATTCATCTCTTCCCCTCTCTGACAACAACATCCTCTCTTTCTTGTTCACTAATCCTCACCCACCACAGCCCACCCCTACCTATCAAAGATCCAGAAATCTACAGGCCATTAACCCTAATGCACTCACAGACTCCCTCATCTCATCACTGTCTCCAATCTCCTCATTCTCCTGTCCAAATCTGGCAGTAAATTACTATAATAACACTCTCAGAAGCACCCTGGACCAAGTAGCACCCCTCAGCCTCAGAACCTCCAAACATAGACCAAAACAGCCCTGGATCACATCACAAACTTGATTCCTCCATCGATGCTCTAGGAGTGCTGAATGCCTATGGAGGAAAATTCGCTCACCAGAGGACTTTATCCATTATAAATTTATGCTAAAAACCTACAACTCTACCCTTCACCTTGCCAAAGACACCAACTTGACCACCCTGATTTCCTCACTATTCAACAATCCAAAAAAACTCTTTGACACCTTTCACTCTCTCCTCAGTCCTAAAGTGCAGGCCCCCATCACTGACCTCTGTGCTGATGATCTGGCCTCTGACTTTATGGAGAAAATAGGCGACATGCGCCAGGAAATCAGCTCCCAGCCTCCAAGCGCTGCCACTTCCATTCTTCACACATTTCCTCTGGCTCACTCTCCACCTTTGACCCAGTTACAGAAGAAGAAGTTGCTAGGCTCCTTTCTTCCTCTCGTCCCACTACATGCACCACTGACCCCATTCCCTCACACCTACTCCAGTCTCTCTGTCTGGTTGTCACCACTCACCTAACCAAAATCTTCAACCTCTTCCTCTATTCTAGCATCTTCTCCTCCTCCTTCAAACACTCGATCATTACTCCATTATTAAAGAAAGCTTCTCTCGACCCGTCCTGCACAGATGACTACAGACCAGTCTCCAATCTCCCCTTCATCTCTAAACTCCTGGAGCGCCTGGCCTATTCCCGCCTCACCTGTTACCTCTCTGCTCACTGTATTCTAGCTCCATTATGGTCTGGTTTCAGTCCCCTCTACTCTACAGAAACTGCCCTCATCAAAGTGACCAATGATCTACTGACAGCAAAACATAATGGTGACCACTCTCTGCTTATTTTTCTTGATCTCTCTGCAGCTTTTGACACTGTTGACCACCATCTCCTACTCTCTATGTTGCACTCCATTGGTATAAAGGTCACTGCTCTCTCCTGGCTCTCTTTCAATCTTTCTGACCGCTCTTTCAGTGTATCATTTGCTGGCTCTACTCCCCCCCTCTTCCTCTCACTATTGGGGTCCCTCAGGGTTCAGTCCTTGGACCTCTTCTCTTCTCTCTCTACATGGCCCTGATTGGACACACCATCAGCAGATTTGGCTTCCAGTACCATCTCTATGCTGACGACACACAATTGTACACTTCAGCCCCTGACCTTACCCCTGCGGTTTTAAAGAACACAAATGACTGTCTAGCAGCAGTTTCCAACTTCATGTCGTCTCTCTATTTAAAACTCAACCTTTCCAAAACTGAACTTCTTTTGCTCCCGCCCTCCACTAACCTCCCTAAATCTGACATCTCCATCTCAATGTGCGGTACCACGATAACACCTAGGCAGCAGGCTCGCTGTCTGGGTGTCACGTTTGACACCGATCTCTACTTCACTTTCTATATACAATCTCCCGTCCGCTCTTGTTGCTTACACCTGAAGAACATCTCTAGAGTCCGTCCCTTTCTCACCATGGAAACAACTAAAACCCTTACCGTGGCCCTAATCCACTCCCACCTTGATTATTGCAATTTTCTTTTAATTGGCCTCCCACTCTCTAAACTTTCCCATATACAGTCCATCCTAAATGTAGCAGCCAGGATCACCTACCTGGCCAATCATTACTCAGATTCCTCTGCTCTGTGCCAGTTATTGCACTGGCTGCCTATACACTACCGGATCAAGTTCAAATTGCTTGTTCTCACCCACAAAGCTCTTCACAATACAGCACCACCCTACATCTCCTCCCTCATCTCTGTCTATCACCCCACCCGTTCTCTACATTCTACAAATGACCTTCGACTAATATATGCACTAATGCGATCCTCTCACTCCCGGCTCCAAGACTTCTCCCGAGCTGCACCAATTCTCTGGAATGCTCTACCCCAAGAAATCAAGACCATCTACAACTTGCATGACTTCAGACGCTCACTAAAAGCACATCTTTTCAAGGTGGCCTATCATGCTCCCTAACAAAATTCCTTTGTACTGTACATAGCCATTCACTATCTCTCTCGCCATAACTCTTCTTCAAACTCTACCAAACCCAAAAGCTCTACATAGACTGTCTGATGACCATTCATGCAACTTTATTTCTATCCCCCATTTCCTCAAGATGCCTGGACCAACAGTGTAATAAGCCCCTGTACTTTATGTAACCCCTCTCTCATTGTAGATTGTAAGCTCTTTTGAGCAGGGTCACCTTTCTTTTTGCTTTATCTATTGTATTGTATTTTTTACATTGATTCTATGCTTATTGTATTGTTTCCTATTATTGTACTGTATTCTTTCTCTACTGCAATTACTGTATTATATTGTGCATTTTCTTATTGTATAATACTGTGTATTTTCATCTATTACCCACTGTATTGTAAAGCGCTGCGGAATATGTTGGCTCTATATAAATGAAGATTTATTATTTATTATTTAATAAATAAAGATTTATTATTGAGAAAATTTTCAAAAATTTGGCAATAAAATTGAACATTTTCACAATTTCAATTTTTTTTTTATTATTATGCCCTCACATTAAATAGGTATGCAACATAAAATAACTATTAAATAACATTGCCACATGTCTACTTTACATAATCACCATTTGTGAAACACTTTTTGTTATTGGAAAGGGTTAAAAGTTAATAAGCAATTTTTAATTTTTCAAACAAAATTTCCAAAACCATGTTCACGGACTACATCACATTTGAAGTGACTTTGAAAAACTTTAGTGACAGAAAATAACCAAAAGGGACAACATTCTAAAAACTGCACCCCTCAAAGTATTCAAAACCTCATCCCACAGGAACTTAAACAAAATGGAAGGGAAAAAAAAAATGAAACTTTTTTCCACAAACGTTACTTTAGCCCCAAAGTTTACATTTTTATAACTGTAACATGAGAAACAATTTGTTGTGCAATTTTCCCTGAGAACACTGATAATGCATGTGTGGTGGACTATGACTGGTTGGGCACATGGAATGGCTCAGACGGTAAGGAGCACCATTTGAGTTATGGATTGCAAAATTGTCTGGAATTAAAAGCGGACATCTTTTCTCATATGGTCAGCCCCTGATGTGCATAAACTTTGGAAACCCCTCACAAGTGACCCTGTTTTGAAAACTAGCATCCTCAAGGAATTTATGTAGATGTGTGGGGAGCACCTTGAACCTCCAGATGCTTCACAGAATTTTATAACATTGAACCGTGAAAATAAAAGAAATCTTATTTCCAACAAAAATCTTGCTCTAGCCCAAACTTTTGTGTGGTGGATTATGACTGGTTGGGCACATGGAAGAGCTCAGAAGGTAAGGAGCACCATTTGAGCTATGGAATGCAAAATTGTCTGGAATCAAAAGCGGAACTCTTTTTTCATTTGGTCAGCCCCTGATGTGTATAAACAGTGGAAACCCCTCACAAGTGACCCTTTTTTCAAAAACTGGACTTCTCAAGGAATTTATTTAGATCGGCGGTGAGCACCTTGAACGTCCACGTGCTTCACAGACCTTTTTAATGTTGAACCAAGAAAATCTTATTTTTCCAACTAAAATCTTGATCTAGCCCAAAATGTTGCTCTTTTACTAGGGTAATCGAAAAAATGTGCCAAAAAACTTGCTGTGCAATTTCACCAGAACACGTCAATACCCCATGTGTGGTGGAATACTACTGTTTGGGCGCATAACAGGGCTCGGAAGAAAAAGGTCACCATTTGACTTATGGAATGCTAAATTGTCTGGAATCGTTAGCGGATGCCAGGTCACATTTTCAGCATCGCTGTTGAACCTAAACAGTGGAAACCCCACACAAGTGACCCCAATTGAAAAACTGCACCCCTCAAGGACTTTAACTATCTTTTACCAGCAGGTGCTTTACTGAGTTTTATAAGGTTGGGCGGTAAAAATGAAATATTTGAGAATGATAATAATAAGGGTGTGCTCTACTGATATGGTGGTGCTCTAGGGTAATAAGAGTTCAAAGTAAAAAATACTGAACCTTGGCACACAAAAAAAGGATCTATTGACTCTTGTCTCCAGTGTTGTGTTTGTCAGGGTAAAAATGAAATATGACATTTTTTCAACAAAAGTTGTTGCTGAACGCCAACATTTTTAATTTTCACAAGGGCGACAGAGGAAAATGGACCAATGGACATTTGTTACATAATTTCCCCAGGGGTGCTCCAAGTTCATGAAGGATGGGAAATGCTGCTCTGGAGAAATTTAAGTTGCAGAATTTCTTTGTATTTGTCCTATTGTACATGTCTTTTCGCAAACTGAACCTATACTGAATTAAATATTATGATATTTCAGAGGTCTGAGAGTTATTACTGAAAAAGAAATTAGGAAAAGAAATATAGAAATCTTTGGAAATGTACCCTGGATATATGTATATTTTATTATTAGACTACCTGGTAATAATTATTATGTTGTTAACATGTCTCTTAATTTGAATTGTTCAGCATTATTATACTCATACTTTCTTCTACAAAGTAGAAAACATATATAATGTTATGAATCATTTTAACAACTTTTCAACAGCACCTACATGCCATGAAAGCAAATCATACTATACTCTGAATTTTAATTATCTGCCTTTCATTCTAAATGCAAATTTAAATCATTAGGTTCCCTTAACTCAAAGATTGCTAATGGTTGGCAGAGTGATTTGTAATTCTATCAATAATTGGTTTTCATTGATTCATGAATGTACAATTTCTACAGATATTGTTCTACTCATAACCTGATTTATGTGCCCATATGCAGCTGAAGTCCAAACTATCTTTAATTCTAAATTATGAAAATGACATGACAATATGTAGGGAAACAGAACTTCATCGATTTGTACTCCAAAACTATAACGTAAACCTTGTAATCTCTATCTAAAGTCACATGGGACTAAAATTAATCAATAAAAGAAAATTATATATATTGTATAAAAAACAACAACCAAGTAATAGTTACTTCATTATATTTAAAGACTCAAACCCCTAGGAGGCTTTTGCTACATAGTTGAATCACAGATTTTAATACATAATGAAAACAGAAGTTTTACTTTGACATGATAGAAAAACATATTGTGCATTTTCATGTTCTGACAAAAAGCAATATCCAGACAAAGAGAGACAGACATACCATATGTTCACTGCTTCCGGTATCCATCAATGAGTTTCTTACAATGCTCTGCTGGAATTTTAGACCATTCTTCTTTGGTAAACTGCTCCAGGTCCCTGATATTTGAAGGGTGCCTTCTCCAAACTGCCATTTTTAGATCTCTCCACAGGTGTTCTATGGGATTCAGGTCTGGACTCATTGCTGGCCACCTTAGAAGTCTCCAGTGCTTTCTCTCAAACTATTTTCTAGTGCTTTTTGAAGTGTGTTTTGCGTCAATGTCCTGCTGGAAGACCCATGACCTCTGAGGGAGACCCAGCTTTCTCACACTGGGCCCTACATTATGCTGCAAAATTTGTTGGTAGTCTTCAGACTTCATAATGCCATGCACACGGTCAAGCAGTCCTGTGCCAGAGGCAGCAAAGCAACCCCAAAACATCAGGGAATCTCTGCCATGTTTGACTGTAGGGACCGTGTTCTTTTCTTTGAATGCTTCTTTTTTTCTCCTGTAAACTTTATGTTGACGCCTTTGCCCAAAACGAGAGAACATTCTTCCAAAACGTTTTAGGCTTTCTCAGGTAAGTTTTGGCAAACTCCAGCCTGGCTTTTTTATGTCTCAGGGTAAGAAGTGGGGACTACCTGGGTATCCTACCATACAGTCCCTTTTCATTCAGACGCCGACGGATAGTACGGGTTGACACTGTCGTATCCTCATACTGCAGTGCAGCTTGAACTTGTTTGGATATTAGTCGAGGTTCTTCATCCACCATCCGCACAATCTTGCGTTGAAATCTCTTGTCAATTTTTCTTTTCCGTCCACATCTAGGGAAGTTAGCCACAGTGCCATGGGCTTTAAACTTCTTGATGACACTGCGCACGGTAGACACAGGAATATTCAGGTCTTTGGAGATGGACTTGTAGCCTTGAGATTGCTCATGCTTCCTCACAATTTGGTTTCTCAAGTCCTCAGACAATTTTTTGGTCTTCTTTCTTTTCTCCATGCTCAATGTGGTACACACAAGGACACAGGACAGAGGTTGAGTCAACTTTAATCCATGTCAACTGGCAATTTAGTTATTGCCAACACCTGTTAGGTGCCACAGGTAAGTTACAGGTGCTGTTAATTACACAAATTAGAGAAGCATCACATGATTTTTCTAACAGTGCCAGTACTTTTGTCCACCCCCTTTTTTATGTTTGGTGTGGAACTATATCCAATTTGGCTTTAGGACAATTCTTTTTGTGTTTTTTTCTTTGAAGACAAATTAAATGAAGATAATTAGTGATGAGCGAGCATGCTCGCCACTACTCGGTACTCGCACGAGTATCACTGTACTCGGGCGACTCGCCGAGCACCGAGTAATCTCGCGATACTCGTGCTGTGCTCGTGGTCGTCATCTCACCATGTTGGCGCTCTTTTGAGAGCCAGCCCACGTGCAGGGATTGGCTGACAGACCACTGCAATGCCACAGCCCTGTTAGTTGTGGCATAGCAGTGATTGGCCGCCCTGCACAGCGTCACCGAGCCTTTATAACTCCCGGCGCTGTGCTCGGCACACAGCCATCCAGACAGTGAGTGTAGGGAGAGTGTCTGCTGCTGATTAGGGACAGATTTGCGGCCCTCATAGGTAGATCCGGATCAGGGCTGCAAACTGCTGCTGACCACAACAGTCCTTCTCAGGACTAATGTAGGAGGACATAGGCAGGGTGATCCAGATCTGAGTCCAAGATTTCCAGTGACCAGAACAGTCCTTCTCAGGACTAATGTAGGAGGATATAGGCAGGGTGATACAGATTGGAATCCAAGCTTTTCAGTGACCATTAGAGTCACCACACTCTTGTACTTAGTACCTTAATACAGGTTAGGGACTAAAATCCTCTCTTCAAACCATTACAGTCACCAGACAGGTGTACGTACTACCTTAATACAGGTTAGGGAACTAAAACCCTAACTCTTGTCATCAAAACAGTCACCAGACAGGTGTACGTACTACCTTAATACAGGTTAGGGACTAAAATCCTCTCTTCAAACCATTACAGTCACCAGACAGGTGTACGTACTACCTTAATACAGGTTAGGGACTAAAATCCTCTCTTCAAACCATTACAGTCACCAGACAGGTGTACGTACTACCTTAATAGAGGTTAGGGAACTAAAATCCTAACTCTTGTCATCAAAACAGTCACCAGACAGGTGTACGTACTACCTTAATACAGGTTAGGGACTAAAATCCTCTCTTCAAACCATTACAGTCACCACACTGTTGTACGTCATATGTTTATACAGGTTAGGGAACTAAAATCCTAACTCTTGTCATCTCAACAGTCACCACACTGTTGTACGTCATACGTTCATACAGGTTAGGGAACTAAAATCCTAACTCTTGTCATCTCAACAGTCACCACACTGTTGTACGTCATACGTTTATACAGGTTAGGGAACTAAAATACTAACTCTTGTCATCTCAACAGTCACCACACTGTTGTACGTCATACGTTCATACAGGTTAGGGAACTAAAATCCTAACTCTTGTCATCTCAACAGTCACCACACTGTTGTACGTCATACGTTCATACAGGTTAGGGAACTAAAATCCTAACTCTTGTCATCTCAACAGTCACCACACTGTTGTACGTCATACCCTTTATACAGGTTAGGGAACTAAAATCCTAACTCTTGTCATCTCAACAGTCACCACACTGTTGTACGTCATACGTTCATACAGGTTAGGGAACTAAAATCCTAACTCTTGTCATCTCAACAGTCACCACACTGTTGTACGTCATACATTCATACAGGTTAGAGAACTAAAATCCTAACTCTTGTCATCTCAACAGTCACCACACTGTTGTACGTCATACCTTCCTACAGGTTAGGGAACTAAAATCCTGTGACCTCCACAGTCACCAGACAGTTGTCGCTCTATACAGGCAAAATGCGCAAAGGCGTTGGCAAGGGCGTTGGCAAGGAACAAGGAAGTGGACGTGATGGTGGTGCAGGCAGAGGCCGAGGTCGTGTGCAAGCACTCATTTCGCAACAACAAAGGGCCACATCTCCTCGCTCGCACGTCCTGTCCCAAATTCTTGGGGCCCGCAGCAGTACACCACTGTTGAACCAAGACCAGTGTCAACAGGTTGTTACTTGGATAGCGGATAATGCTTCAAGTCAAATGGGCACCTCCACAGACACCCTGTCTTCCGCACGGTCAGCTGTTAGTAGCCGTGATACTGCACATTTCCCAACCTGATCCTCCTTCCTACCACCTGGCCGAGTACACGTCCACGGACATTTCAGATCCCACACTAGGACACTCGGAAGAGCTGTTCACGTATCCATTCGCAGAATCTGGCCTGTTGCCACCTCCTCTTGAAGTGGGTCATGAGGAGATGGTATGTACAGATGCCCAAATATTTGAGCAGCCGCGTTATGATGAACGGAACGTTGTCAAAGTGTCTCAACAAGGGGTGGACGATGATGAGACACAATTGCCAGGAAGTCAGGAGGAGGATCAGGGTGCGGAAGAGGAAGACGACGTGGTGGATGATCCAGTAGCTGACCCTACATGGCAGGAGGATATGCAGAGTGAGGACAGCAGTGCACAGGGGGAGGGAGGCGTAGCATCCCAACAGCCAGTACGAAGCAGGGTTGCGTCCGCAGGCAGAAGGCAGGCAACCGTTCCCCGGAACAACAACACGACTCAAGGTGCCTGTGCAAATGTTCGGTCTTCCCGAGTCTGGGAGTTTTTTAAGTTGGCTCCAGAAGACTCTAAAAAGGCCATTTTCCACACCTGCCATGCCACTATCAGCAGGGGTACGAAAACTAGCAGCCTGACCACCACCAGCATGATCAGGCACATGTCAGCCAAGCACCCGACTTTGTGGGAAGTACCACAGAGTCGAGGAGTGGTGCGTGCTGATGTCACTGCTACGTCTTCGGCTGTTGTGCATGCAAGCCAATCCCCTGTCCATGCTGGCCGCGAACAAGCCTCCGGTCCAGCACCTGAAGTTGCTGAAGCACAAATTACACCACCATCAAGCACGTCCTTGTGGAGACGGACGCATTCCGTGACCTGATGGCGGCTGCTGTCCCACGTTACTCGGTCCCCAGCCGACACTATTTCTCCAGATGTGCCGTCCTCGCATTGCATAACCACGTGTCCAACAGCATCACACGTGCCCTGAACAAGGCTGTTTCAGCCAAAGTCCACCTAACCACTGACACGTGGACAAGTGCTTGTGGGCAAGGCCGCTACATCTCCTTGACGGCACACTGGATTAATATTGTGGAGGCTGGGACCCAGTCTGAGCGAGGGACGGAACACGTCCTTCCCACACCAAGGATAGCAGGCCCTACCTCTGTCATGGTTTCACCGACACTCTACAGCTCCGGAATGTCATGCTCTTCAGCCTCCTCCTCCTCCACCTGCGCATCCTCATCCACTGTACCCTCCACACCAGTGCCAAGCTGGAAGCACTGCAGCACTGCCTCTGCAAAGCGTCAACAGGCTGTGCTGAAGCTAGTCTGCATAGGTGACAAACCACACAATGCAGAAGAGGTGTGGACAGCTCTGAAACAGCAGGCAGATCACTGGCTCACGCCTCTGAACCTAAAGCCAGGAAAGGTCGTGTGTGACAATGGCCGGAACCTGGTGGCAGCTTTGAGGCGAGGGCAGCTGACGCATGTTCCATGCGTGGCCCATGTGCTCAACCTGGTGGTTCAGAGGTTTGTGAAGTCATACCCGGAGGTGTCTGACCTGCTGGTAAAAGTTCGGCGTCTGTCAGCACATTTTCGCAAGTCACCTGCTGCTTCAGCCGGCCTTGCCAGCTTTCAGCGCCGTTTGCGTCTTCCGGCCCACAGACTGGTGTGTGATGTCCCCACGCGTTGGAATTCAACGCTGCACATGTTGGTCAGGATATGTGAGCGGAAGAGGGCAGTTGTGGACTACCTGCATCACCTAAGCCGTCGGGAAATTGGTCAAACTCCACACATAACACCTGAGGAGTGGAGATGGATGTCGGACCTATGCACCATCCTCCAAAACTTTGAGGACTCCACCAAGATGGTGAGCGGCGATGACGCCATTATTAGCGTCACCATACCACTACTCTGCCTTCTAAAACGGTCTCTGCTGAAAATAAAAGAGGATGCATTGCAGGCCGAGCGCGATGACTTAGAGCAAGAAACTGTAGTGGGTGTGGGTGAAAACACACAGCCCAGCCTCATGTCATCACAACGTGTAGTGGAGGACTATGACGAGGAGGAGGAGGACGATGAAGACATGGAGCAACTCTCGGGCCAAATTGGGGATATGACATGCACACCAGTCATACCCTCGATTCAGCGTGGCTGGCCAGAGGACAGGGGAGATGAGGAGGAGGAGAAGGAGGAGGACAGCATGTTCAGTCATCGTGTTGGTCTGGATACTGAAGTGATGGCTGTTAAGAGTCTGGCGCACATGGCTGACTTTATGGTAAGCTGCCTGTCTCGTGACCCTCGCGTTCAGAACATCTTGGCCGACAATCAGTACTGGTTGGCAACACTCTTAGACCCACGCTACAAGGAGAACTTTATGTCTCTCATTCCTGAGGCGGAGAGGTCAGCCAAAATGCTGCAGTTCCAGAGGGCCATAGTCACGGAAGTTGTGAAATCCTTCCCCTCACAAAACGCTAGCGGCATAGGTCAGGATTCGATGGACAACCAAGGCGTACGGCCGAGAGGGGCACAAGTCCAATCCGCCAGAGGCAGGGGAACTGTCTTTACGATGTGGGACAGTTTTCTCAGCCCCTCACGTACCACAGCCCCTGAGGTGCGGGGTAGTGCCACCAGAAATGCTAAGTTTGGGCAGATGCTGAAGGAGTACCTTGCAGATCGAACAACTGTACTGCGAGATTCATCGGTGCCTTTCAATTATTGGGTCTCCAAGCTCGACACGTGGCATGAATTGGCTCTCTACGCCTTGGAAGTCCTGGCCTGCCCTGCCGCTAGCGTTTTATCAGAGCGTGTTTTCAGTGCAGCAGGTGGAATAATCACTGATAAACGCACCCGCCTGTCAACTGAAAATGCGGACAGGCTCACTCTGATCAAGATGAACAAGGGTTGGATTGGGCCAGACTTCACCACACCACCAGCAAATGACAACTGAATTTAATTTTGTTATTTGAATTTGACATGTACCTCCACTCACCCATGGGTACACACTTCTGTACTTTGGCTAATCGCTGGACTGCTACTCCTTCTCCTCATGTGACACCATGATGAGCGTTAGAATAGTTAGGCTCTTGTTTGAGGTATACCCGCAGTGGTAAATTTTTTAGCCCATTCTGTTAGAATGGGCATTACAACGACAGGAGACCCGCTCCTTTTCAATGGGAAAAATGTTTTTAGGCACTCCTACACGTCTCTATCCAGGGACAAAGAGGAGCCTCCCAATTTTTGGCTGCCCTGACAAAAGGGCTATACTACAATACACCCAGTTCTTAACAGGCCCTCCTGCACGTCTCTATCCAGGGACAAAGAGGAGCCTCCCAATTTTTGGCTGACCTGACAAAAGGGCTATACTACAATACACCCAGTTCTTAACAGGCCCTCCTGCACGTCTCTATCCAGGGACAAAGAGGAGCCTCCCAATTTTTGGCTGCCCTGACAAAAGGGCTATACTACAATACACCCTGTTCTTCTTAACAGGCCCTCCTGCACGTCTCAATCCAGGGACAAAGAGGAGCCTCCCAATTTTTGGCTGCCCTGACAAAAGGGCTATACTACAATACACCCAGTTCTTAACAGGCCCTCCTGCACGTCTCTATCCAGGGACAAAGAGGAGCCTCCCAATTTTTGGCTGCCCTGACAAAAGGGCTATACTACAATACACCCTGTTCTTCTTAACAGGCCCTCCTGCACGTCTCTATCCAGGGACAAAGAGGAGCCTCCCAATTTTTGGCTGCCCTGACAAAAGGGCTATACTACAATACACCCAGTTCTTAACAGGCCCTCCTGCACGTCTCTATCCAGGGACAAAGAGGAGCCTCCCAATTTTTGGCTGCCCTGACAAAAGGGCTATACTACAATACACCCAGTTCTTAACAGGCCCTCCTGCACGTCTCTATCCAGGGACAAAGAGGAGCCTCCCAATTTTTGGCTGCCCTGACAAAAGGGCTATACTACAATACACCCTGTTCTTCTTAACAGGCCCTCCTGCACGTCTCTATCCAGGGACAAAGAGGAGCCTCCCAATTTTTGGCTGCCCTGACAAAAGGGCTATACGACAATACACCCAGTTCTTAACAGGCCCTCCTGCACGTCTCTATCCAGGGACAAAGAGGAGCCTCCCAATTTTTGGCTGCCCTGACAAAAGGGCTATAGTACAATACACCCTGTTCTTCTTAACAGGCTCTCCTGCACGTCTCTATCCAGGGACAAAGAGGAGCCTCCCAATTTTTGGCTGCCCTGACAAAAGGGCTATACTACAATACACCCAGTTCTTAACAGGCCCTCCTGCACGTCTCTATCCAGGGATAAAGAGGAGCCTCCCAATTTTTGGCTGCCCTGACAAAAGGGCTATACTACAATACACCCAGTTCTTAACAGGCCCTCCTGCACGTCTCTATCCAGGGACAAAGAGGAGCTCCCAATTTTTGGCTGCCCTGACAAAAGGGCTATACTACAATTCACCCTGTTCTTCTTAACAGGCCCTCCTGCACGTCTCAATCCAGGGACAAAGAGGAGCCCCCAATTTTTGGCTGCCCTAACAAAAGGGCTATACTACAATACACCCAGTTCTTAACAGGCCCTCCTGCACGTCTCTATCCAGGGACAAAGAATAGCCTCCCAATTTTTGGCTGCCCCGACAAAAGGGCTATACTACAATACACCTGTTTCTCTTAACAGGCCCTCCTGCACGTCTCTATCCAGGGACAAAGAGGAGCCTCCCAATTTTTGGCTGCCCTGACAAAAGGGCTATACTACAATACACCCAGTTCTTAACAGGCCCTCCTGCACGTCTCTATCCAGGGACAAAGAGGAGCCTCCCAATTTTTGGCTGCCCTGACAAAAGGGCTATACTACAATACACCCTGTTCTTCTTAACAGGCCGTCCTCCACGTCTCAATCCAGGCACAAAGAGGAGCCTCCCAATTTTTGGCTGCCCTGACAAAAGGGCTATACTACAATACACCCAGTTCTTAACAGGCCCTCCTGCACGTCTCTATCCAGGGACAAAGAGGAGCCTCCCAATTTTTGGCTGCCCTGACAAAAGGGCTATACTACAATACACCCTGTTCTTCTTAACAGGCCCTCCTGCACGTCTCTATCCAGGGACAAAGAGGAGCCTCCCAATTTTTGGCTGCCCTGACAAAAGGGCTATACTAAAATACACCCACTTGAGGGTTACAGGCCCTACTACATGTCTGTAAGCATGGGTCATTGTTGAAACTCCCAATTTTTGGCTGCCCTGACCAAAGGGCTATACTATAATACACCCACTTGAGGGTTACAGGCCCTACTACATGTCTGTAAGCATGGGTCATTGTTGAACCTCCCATTTTTGGCTGCCCTGACCAAAGGGCAATAGTAAAATACACCCACTTCAGGGTTACAGGCCCTACTACATGTCTGTAAGCATGGGTCATTGTTGAACCTCCCCATTTTTGGCTGCCCTGACCAAAGGGCTATAGTAAAATACACCCACTTCAGGGTTACAGGCCCTACTACATGTCTGTAAGCATGGGTCATTGTTGAAACTCCAATTTTTGGCTGCCCTGACCAAAGGGCTATACTAAAATACACCCAGTTCTTGTTTACAGGCCATCCTGCATGTCTGTATCCAGGGGCATTGGTGAACCTCCAATTTTTGACTACCCTTGCAAAGGAAGATACTACAATAGACCCAGTTCCTCAAAATGGGCACTTTATTTCTAGACAGGGCTTCATGTACGTCTCTTGTCAGGGTCATCGGAGTGTCGCACAATGTTTTCACGTAAAATCTTTTATGTAATCACAAAAAGTGACATACAACAGCTGTATCTCACTATTGGGTATGTGCCCTTAACATTTCCAACCTAAATATTCATTTTGGTTGTCATTTTGGAAGGTTTTCTGGAGACTCCGTAAAATTGGCGTGAAACTCGGACAACATTGTTCAGAGCTGTGACTTTTGAGTGAGAAATGCTTCCAGGGGTCTTCCCATGGTGTTGCCATGTCATTTCAGCACTCTTCTGAGACTTTTGTGACATTTTTAGGTTTTTTCCAGGCAGCCGGCAGTCATTTCATAAAAATACTCGTGTCTCCCATAGGATAACATTGGGCTCATTACTCGGGCCGAGTACACGAGTATCTCGGGATGCTCGGCCCGAGCTTCGAGCACCCGAGCATTTTAGTACTCGGTCATCACTAAAGATAATAATACCAAAGAATTTGTGATTGCAATCATTTTCTGGAAGAAACTGAGTATTATCTGATAGAATGGCAGGGGTGTCAATACTTTTGGCCAACACTGTACATGTAGTCTGCAACATAGACTGGAAAGGCAGGCTCCAGGGCTCCATTGTCCCCTCCCCCATCTCCCTTGCTGGCTCTCAGCATGCCTCGCTGGGCGTCATCATTCCTTTCGCTGGGGGCTTATGACATGTACGGCTTGGCTTCAATATGCGCCCTGCACAGGCATCGGGCCATACACCTGGTCAGCCAGAGCCAGAATGTCATATTCGGTCCAGTGCATCGCAGGGGCTAATCATATGTACGGCCCAGCTCCGGCGCCTGCACAGTGTGCATATTAAAGCGGAGCCATACACATCATTAGCCCCCACAATGCACCGGGCCGGATATGATGTTATGGCCATTGCACCATACTACGAGGGAGGCGGACATTTCAAAAAGAGGATGATCGTCAAAACGATTGATGATGCACAGTGGGACATGCTGAGAGCCAGCAAGGAGGGGAGAATGGAGCCCAGGAGCCCGCCTTTCCAGTCTACGCTGTAGTCTACATGTAAGTTATAAAATAATTTTTTCCATGCTTTATAGGGCCCTTTTAGCTCAGACAGGGATGTTTAGGGACCAGCTAGCAAGGTGCAGGGACCGGTAAAACAAGGTGACAGGTTCTTTTTAAAGTTAAACTGTTTGTAACAAATAAAATAGAAAACCTACAATACTGACCTTATAAGGTTCAGACTTGGACCCATATATTATAAACCTAAAAAAGCAATAACGATTCCCAAGGTTCTAGAGAGAAGAAATCGCCAAAAATGTAGTCCAATGCACAATTTATTTTATTAGTAAAATTTCTTAAACAATTATCAGAATATCAAAAAACTAAAGGTTATCTTGCAAAAAGGATTCACAGTTGACTGCCTCATTAAGACCTTTTGGTGAAATTGTGTTCAGCAACGTGATCCATCTTGTCTCTTTTGAAGGAGGCAATGCTTAACCTCACCTATCTTACTCTGATATACACACGGTCCCAATTCCTTTAAATCCTTTTTGTGAGATAACCTTTAAATTTCATGTTTTTAGTGGTTTTGTTGGTTTAACTTTTTATCTTCCCTGATTTTAATTTCTCCCCTTGATATGTCTCCACTTAGGTTGTCTATTGATTTTGTGCTGGCACGATGTACATACACATGTATGGAGGAAAAAGTTGTTTTTGGAACTGACCATGACCCACAATTTTGTCCTTATGTGTCAAACCATCTCCTGATGTTATATTTTGCATTGCAGTTTATCCATTAGCTTACAGCAATGTTATTATATACGGAGGCAGATTGTCTACTGTATTTGAATGTATGTTACTGCATTTTTTATAACTTTGGGTTTATTGATATACATGATGCTCTAGCCTTTGTTTTATAGGAGCCTTTGTGCTTTATTGATGTTGTTTATATTACAAGCTCATGCAGAATAAACTATTATGCACACTCTGGTAATAAAGTGAATCAATTTTATTACCGTATATACTCGCGTATAAGCCGAGTTTTTCAGCCCAAAATTTGGGCTGAAAAGTCCCCCCTCGGCTTATACGCGAGTATACAGTATATACAGCAGCAGCCCCGGAGGTATACAGGCCCCCCATCAAGCTCCAGGGCCCCCCCTTTGCGCGGCAGCCTGTAAAGTAAAATCATACTTGTCAGTGTCCTGTCGCGCTATCCCGACGCTTGCCGACACACGATCCCGGCTTCATTCCGTGTCTTCCGATTTCCTGTGGTCGCGGGCAATGACATCATTGCCCGCGACCACAGGAAGCCGGAAGCCGGAAGACGCGGATTTGAAGCCCGGGATCGTGTGTCGGCAAGCGCGGGACAGCGCGACAGGACACTGATAAGTATGATTTTACTTTACAGGCTGCCGCGCAAGGGGGGGGCCCTGGAGCTTGATGGGGGGGCCTGTATACCTCCGGGGCTGCTGCTGTATACAGCCCTGGGGCTGCTGCTGTATACAACTTTGGGGCTGCTGCTGTATACAGCTTTGGGGCTGCTGCTGTATACAGCTTTGGGGCTGCTGCTGTATACAGCTTTGGGGCTGCAGCTGTATACACCCCTGGGGCTGCTGCTGCTGTATACACCACTGGGGCTGCTGTATACTACCTAAGGGCTGCTGTATGTACCTCTGGGCTGCTGTATACACCACTAGGGCTGCTGTATATACCTCTGGAGCTGTATATACCTCTGGGGCTGCTGAATACTACCTCTGGGGCTGCTGTATACTACCACTGGGGCTGCTGTATACTACCACTGGGGCTGCTGTATAGTACCACTGGGGCTGTATATACCTCTGGTGCTGCTGTATACTACCACTGGGGTGAGCTGTATACTACCACTGGGGCTGCTGTATACTACCACTGGGGCTGCTGTATACTACCACTGGGGAGGCCTGTATACCACCGGGGGGGCCTGTATACCACACTGCTGGGGCTGTATACCTGTGCTGGGGTCCCCCCTCGGCTTATCACGAGTCAATAGGTTTTTCCAGATTTTTGGGGCAAAAGTAGGGGGGTAGGCTTATACGCGGGTCGGCTTATACACGAGAAATATACGGTATATCAAAAAAAAGGGCTGACAAAGATGTACAATTTAAAAACAATTAAAACCAAGTAGGTCCCGTGACCCAGGCTGCATATATAATACAAATCAATAAGGTACAATCTGGTATGCTGGGGCAGAGGTCAAGTGAGGAAGACCAAAAATTACACGTGATTAACCAAGCTTCCAAGTAGTGGGTCAAGGATTTTAGACAACAGCTATTACTGAAATAGGTCTCCCATATAGTCACTGGTTATACATAATGCAATGCACATAAATCATTTCCTCACAAAAACATGACCCATGTTCAACCATGCATGACATCCAAACCAATCAGGGCTGCAACCGGGGTGTCCGGGGGCCCCACGCGTTCTGCTGCTCTAGGCAGCTTCCTCAGGGTAATCTGTATTGGGCTGGCAATGTTCAGCCTTATATATACATGTAAATTAATTGTCTCCGGTGGGAAACAGGAGTGCTCACAGCGTGGGGGAGAATTCTAGCGTGCGGAGGTTTACCGTGGAACAAGGAAGTGGGCAGGAGCATTGCGCATGGTCAGCACCGAAGCCACGAAGATAGTCTATCAGCTGTTGCACAATTTTTGGATTTGAAAGTAAGTTCTGATCATATGCACGACTCATTTCTCCTGGATCTATTACGGTTTGTGTAACAACACAATTATTTTCTATTCAACCGAATGTTTTACAAACAAGTTTTCAGGCGTGGCGATGGGGGCGTGTTGCACGACTGCCTTCGCTATATATTTTTCTTGGGTGGTGGAGGCCACAAACGGTGTATTTGATGCAGGAATTTAAGGACTATGTGACGAACTGGTTTCGATACATAGACGATGTTTGTTTTCTATGGACCACATCACAGACAAGCTCTTCCTCCTTCATTGGACTCTAAACAATAATGCGTTGAATATACATTTGACATATAATATCTCAAATAAAATGGCAACTTTTTTGTATTTACAGATCTTTCTGATTGTGGGTCGTCTACGTACGGAATTGTTCCATAAACCAACCGCTACAAAATAATCTCTTTCAATACCAAAGTTTCCATCCAAATCATACCAAGGTGGACTTCCGGTCGGCCTGTTTTTTTCATATTCATATATGACATACATGAACGACTGATGAGACAAATTCCGATACCACGCTAAGGGACTTACTAAATGGCTCCAAACACAAGGAAACCTGAGATGACTCATCTCCTCAGATTTCCAGAGGGCTAATAAGGAAACCCCGGAGTCATATTGAAGCCATGCCCCTGGAACTAAGATTCGACAGTGAGATTCATCACGGATTACAACAATCGATGGAATACGGTAAGCAGAATCTTGCAAAATCACTGGATGTCTTATTGGATGACACGCAAACAGGCATATTGGAGACACACAACCCCTAAAAACAGCAAGGAGGCCTGAAATATCGGTGATATGGACACCACAGCCATTTCACGGAGTTCACAACCACTGTAGGCCGGAGTATCCATTTACATGGCTCTTTCCCTTGTGGAAATTGCAAAGTGGCAACTTTATGAGACCGGTTTGGGATACTTTTGCAACCCACTTTGATAATGTAAAACCAAAAACTGACAACATATATAAACTGGAAATCTAAGAATGTCCATCTATGCATTGATATGCTGCTTGATAAAGTATACGCGGGAAAACTTTCCAAAAATTTGGGTGTTGCAGAGTCCAACAATCATACATCCACTATTAACTTAGCAGAAGCTGCAGTGGCCAAGGGCAAAGCTCTACATCGCGTGGCAGCTCATTTCTTGGCCTCACACCGGGGCAATACCACCGGGTCTTCGAGTATTGGGCCTCCAAAACGCATTTCAGAAATTGGACGTGGGGGTTCTGCACTAAATGCTTTTGCAAACTGAGGCAAGGTGTATATTCACTTGTGGTCCATTGCTCCTCATGGGTTTGAATGAGCAGCTGGCCTTCACGGGTTTTCTTGGGCTAATGAGGAGAGACTTTTATGTGGAGGGTTCTTTCTGTATGGGATTGTATCAATTACTTACGTATACCATTTTATTCTTTCTAGTTTATCATGTACTGGATGAGTGAAATAGTTACCCCTTGCTCAAACACCTTGGACCCTCTGATGATGGGAGGTGAATCTGGATCCCAGGAACACCAGCCTACAACCATTCAGGGACTGGATGGCCCATCTATTGAGGATACTCCCCTTGAAACTTCTGGCCAGGGACTCTTTTGGTTGGTCTTCCTCTATGTTATAGCCCCCAAATGGGATAAGTGATAACAATTCTTGGATGGAATTTTCGCCAATACTATGGACTTTTTTATACTTTAAAATATGGAGGTTGAATATATACCATCTGTCAGGTCCCTCGTGTTCTTTTGGATTCACCATCTTGGTTCTTAGTATGACAATTTGCATATGAGATTCTAGCACCCTAAGCCCATGTTTCATGATGGACGTGCTTGGGGTTGACTTGCCACCATTGGTCTATACTATTCCGGTCGTGTATGACTGATTGTGTTGTTTTATCAGCTGCAAACTGAGGTCCTCACCGGTTTATGGTTTTTACTGGCTGCAACCTGGGTTCCCTCCATTTATGGACTTCCACTGATTATAACCTGGGATTCTCACAGGCTTTTCAAGCAGTTTCCCGCTTTCCCTATTGATTTTTAATATCTCTTTGGGGCACCTCACTGGTATCTGGTTTGTAACTATATTGCCCGACCTGTAACTGCAGATGGAACTAGTTATATATGGAAACATGGAACTGTTATTGAAGGTATGTGTCATTTTTTTTCAATTACTGTAGTGATGTTATTGTACTAACAATAAATATGTTTGTTGCTTAATATATATCCATACATGTTTTCATTGGTTTCTATACTTTTGCAACGTCCTCCTGGGGGTATAGTGGGTTTATCCATCATCATGAATACAACCAACTTACTATGATAACTAGGATGAGCGGGTATACGTGTTTAATTTTTGGTACCTCGCCGAATAGTACGGTAACTAGGGCTACTCGTTACTCTGTGAGTATCCTTGCGATTACTCGCTAAGTAACGAGTAGCATTAAATCAATGGGAAATGCGAGTAATAGTAGGATTAGTCTGGAGCTCCAGGTCAGGATGCCACTTCTCCTGTGAATGGGGGCCAGAAGCCTCTGGGACTTTGGCAGCAGGTCAGAATACATAACCATTGTGTGTGTCTTGGATTTGCATCATTTTTTTTCAAATAGTGTTTAAAGTCTTAACGGCAGGGGGTCAGAAGGGTCTGGGATTTTTTGGCAGCAGCTCAGGAATACATAACCATTTATGTGAGTCTTCGATATATACATCATTAATTTACCCTGAAATACATCTATCCCATATCCAGACGTGGTGACTACATTTAAAGATCCATGTGTACCACACAAAGTATCTTTTGCCTCCTGATGAGCCAAGTTGGGCGAAACGCGTAGAGGCATCTACAAAGAGAGAAAAGTAGTTGTGGGATTGAAATCCAATTCTAAGGAAAACTCTATGGGCTAGAGATCAAGAGCCGTCTGTATCTTATATATAAAACCCGAAGGCCACATCCGGAAAAGGCCACGCCTACTTCCGTGATGGCCTTCGCCCAGGGCTTGGTGACGTCATCCAGTGCACTGTAAACCGCGCGGCAGCCCGCTACAGGCACCGGCACAGGAAGTTCCGGGTCTCGGACGTTCCGTGTGCCCTCCAGCCACTCCCCTCCACCCTCTGCCCTCCAGTCCAGACATGCCGGGCGCCTACAGAGGAGAGAGGAGGGAGGGGGGACTTCCTCTCCTGCAGCTCTGCCCGCCCCTCCCCCTCCTCCTACAGTACATCTATTCCCGGCCCGTGGTGAGTCTGCAGCCCCACACGCTGCTCTGTCCTCCAGCCTGTGTGCCTCCCTCTGACCCCTCCAGCCTGTGGGGCCTCCCTCTGACCCCCCCAGCCTGTGTGCCTCCCTCTGACCCCCCCAGCCTCTGTGCCCCCCTCTGACCCCTCCAGCCTGTGTGCCTCCCTCTGACCCTCCAGCCTGTGTGTGCCTCCTCTGACCCCCCCAGCCTGTGTGCCTCCCTCTGACCCCCCCAGCCTCTGTGCCTCCCTCTGACCCTCCAGCCTGTGTGCCTCCCTCTGACCCTCCAGCCGTGTGCCTCCCTCTGACCCCCCCAGCCTGTGTGCCTCCCTCTGACCCCTCCAGCCTGTGTGCCTCCCTCTGACCCCCCCCAGCCTGTGTGCCTCCCTCTGACCCCTCCAGCCTGTGTGCCTCCTCTGACCCCTCAGCCCGTGTGTCCTCCCTCTGACCCCTCCCGCCTGTGGCCTCCCTCCTGACCCTTCCGACCTGTGTGCCTCCCTCTGACCCCTCCAGCCTGTGTGCCTCCCTCTGACCCCTCCAGCCTTTTGTGCCTCCTCTGACCCCTCCAGCCTGTGTGCCTCCCTCTGACCCCTCCAGCCTGTGTTTCCTCCCTCTGACCCCCCAGCCTGTGTGCCTCCCTCTGACCCCTCCAGCCTGTGTGCCTCCCTCTGACACCCTCCAGCCTGTGTGCCCCCCCTTTTGACCCCTCCAGCCTGTGTGCCTCCCCTGACCCCCCCAGCCTGTGTGCCTCCCTCTGCCGCCTCCACCGTCCTCTGCCGCCTCCAGCCGTCCTCTCCCGCTTCCAGCCTCCAGCCGTCCTCTGCCCTCTCCAGCCTCCAGCCGTCCTCTGCCCTCTCCAGCCTCCAGCCGTCCTCTGCCCTCTCCAGCCTCCAGCCGTCCTCTCCCCTCTCCAGCCTCCAGCCGTCCTCTGCCCTCTCCAGCCTCCAGCCGTCCTCTGCCTCTCCAGCCTCCAGCCGTCCTCTGCCCTCTCCAGCCGTCCTCTGCCCTCTCCAGCCGTCCTCTGCCCTCTCCAGCCGTCCCTGCCCTCTCCAGCCCGTCCTCTGCCGCCTCCAGCCGTCCTCTGCCCTCCCAGCCTCCAGCCGTCCTCTGCCTCTCCAGCCTCCAGCCGTCCTCTGCCCTCTCCAGCCTCCAGCCGCCCCTCTGCCCTCTCCAGCCTCCAGCCGTCCTCTGCCTCTCCACTCCAGCCGTCCTCTGCCCTCTCCAGCCTCCAGCCGTCCTTTTGCCCTCTCCAGCCTCCAGCCGTCCTCTGCCCTCTCCAGCCTCCAGCCGGTCCTCTGCCCTCTCCAGCCTCCAGCCGTCCTCTGCCCTCTCCAGCCTCCAGCCGTCC
This sequence comes from Allobates femoralis, assembly GCA_033576535.1. Lineage (NCBI taxonomy): Eukaryota > Metazoa > Chordata > Amphibia > Anura > Aromobatidae > Allobates > Allobates femoralis. The sequence goes on from JARQOC010000001.1 coordinate 147,028,085, forward strand.
CCCTGCCCTCTCCAGCCCTCCAGCCGTCCTCTCCAGCCGTCCTCTCCAGCCTCCAGCCTCCAGCCATCCTCTCCAGCCTCCAGCCGTCCTCTCCAGCCTCCAGCCGTCCTCTGCCCCCTCCACCGTCCTCTGCCCCCTCCAGCCGTCTCTGCCCCCTCCAGCCGTCCCCTGTCCCCTCCAGCCGTCCGGGGGTGGCCACATGTTGACTCAGGATCCAGGCGCCGGAGAAGACGCAGGGTCGGTGGTAAGTATAGTGGAGTGTGTGTGTGTATGTGTGTTTATGCGCTGACCACTCTGCCCACTCCCGCTGCGCTGCCCCACTCTGCCCACGCGCTGCGCTGACCACTCTGCCCACGCGACTGCGTTTGACCACTCTGCCCCCCCGCCGCTGCGCTGACCACTCTGCCCACGCCGCGGGCGTGACTAATCTCAGCGCGCGCAGTGCTAGCCAGTGAGCCACCATATACTCTGCTACCCACAGAGCCGCCTGTATACACACAATTTAATTTCACCGCACTACCCTAACTATTAGTAAATAAACTATACAGGATTCTAGACTACCCGATTCTTTAGAATCGGGCTGCCATCTAGTTATCCATAAAAGCTGAGTATGCTTGAATATAAGAGATTACAGAAAAAGGAGTGTCATCTATGATTATTGTGAAAAAGTGTGGTAGCGTATCAGATCACCGGCTTGATGTACAGAGTGATTTTTTGTATTTAACGGACCCAGTTGGTTGCCCACTAGTAAATAAGGGTGCCGCTGACACCATGTGGGATATTTAAATTAAATTGTTGTCTCTTTATACCTGATCCTACCATTAGTTATATTTATAGGGGTAGGTAAGGGATATTAAAGGGACAGTCTCCATGGTTGTGGGAGCATCGTGGAATTTAGGATGAATCCTCCGCTGTCAGGTAGTGGTCTTATTAGGGCACCAATAGTATAGGAGGGATTTGATATCTTATGGGTATACCAATTGTGATTTTTAATCAATATTTGTGACTTTGTTTGTCATCACCTGTTTGTAACTTAAGCTAATAAAATCTTTAAAATTAATAAGGAAATGGGTTATATATACTTTACTATTTATTTGAGGAAAGAAGACCCTAGACTTTAAGTCAGTTTTAATGAAAAAATGTGAGTAATTCCCTCAGCTGCCGGACCCGATAAGAAGGTCTTTGGGGGCAGAGGAAAAGGCAGCATTCCCCTACATGGTTGTTTAAAACCGCGGCTGTAAAAAGCCGCCGGGTTTTAAACAATGATGTAGCCCCCTACTTGCTTCCCCGCAGCCTGAACAGCAGGATCCCTCCGCTCCACCCACCGCCTCCCAACCGATCCCGAGTTAGGAGCACGCGGGGAGTGAGCAGCAGGGAGTGTCGAGCCCATTATGGGACGGGGTACTCGTACCGGGACCGGATCTGCTACTGGGGAAAATCACGGGTGGGCTGGTCCGGACCGTGTCCCTGGCCTGGCATTGAAAAAGGGGATATTTACAGGGGATAATGTCAGTCCGTGACGCCACCCACAGTGTGTTTGGCCAGTATTGGGGCCAACCGCTGCAGCAGAACCTCCGGGGATGATGTAATGGCAGCTAGGAATTGGAATGTTCTCCTGTGGGGAGAAACCGGGGTTCCCCGAGGCAGTGATGATAAAGTCTATTGTGTAAAGTATGGTGCAGGCCTGTGCTGGATGCAATGCACTTACTGTCCTGAAGCTGCAGAAATCCTCCTTCAGCGTTGAAGCTGACAAGCTGTGCTCTCCAGGCGGGGATCTTCTGCAGAAACATGCGAGGGAGTCGAGTCAGAGTTCACTATGTTTATCTTCTCAAACTTCTTAGTTACAGCTCACAGTTCCATTTTACAGTTCACAACACAAGTCTTACAGGGGTACAACTTTCCACTCCGGTTCCTTAACTCTCTGCAGCCAGGTTGTTCCTTCTATGACCTCTCACTCTGTCTCTCTGTCCTTTCCAGGCTTTTGATTTCTCTCTCTCTTGTTCACATTGGGTGTGTGTAAACTCCGGACAGTATGGCGTTGGCTTGGACCCCTGTGGGCCCCCCGGGGTTGCTACTGAGTTGTCTGTCCTTTGGAGTGGGGACTCTAACGTGTAGCTGAGGTTCCCCGTCTGTTGTCTGGGGATGCCGGGTAAAACAACGGTCCCCTCTAGAGCCGACACTCTACTGTCAGCCTAGCCTCCAATAGTCCTCCTGGGTGAGGCTCTACCAGGCTCCTTCTAAACCGTGTCTTCGGGTTCAAAAGGAGGGCTACTCCGCTGCAGTCTGCCATCTTCAGCCGTGGTTCTAGGGACCAGTGTCACTGTCCCTCTCGTCCCTGACACTCCTGGGGTGTTTTCCCCCTCTGTGGCTCACACTGGCTCTCCAGATTCTGTGCTCCTTCTACCCCACTCTTCCAGGACATGTGCTTCCTTCTGTACTGCTCAGCCTACCTCAGCCTACTGACTCCTTTCTCTCCCCCTGCTTTATATCTACCCTCTGTCACCTGACTTACTTGCTGGCCCACCCACTGTCTCTAAACCCCCCACCACCCTTGCCCACCTAGAGTTCCCAGGCTCTGAGTTAGGTGCTGCTTTCTACTGCTACGTGGGTTGTGTGGGCCTGTGAGGGTGTTGGTGTTCAACTGTCTTCCTACCTTCCTGGCTGCAGTTCCCTTTGTGGCCTCCTGATCGCAGGGGCGCCACAGGAGAGGGGAGCGAAGGATGCAGGCAGCAACCCCGCTGTTAGAAGACTTCACCGGCGGCTTTCTTCTCCTGTTCTGCACTCCACGCTCCCTCCTGCCCTCCCCTGCCAGCTGCTAACTCAGGATCGGGTGGGAGGCGACGGGGGGAGCGGAGGATCCTGCTGTCATGAGCGAGTCACCGCTGTCAGAGCCAGGTGATCTCTGCTCTTTTCCGGCTTCCTCGCGGTATTTTCAAATGAACAGCTGACTCAGGTCAGCTGTTCATTTGAAGTAGCGATGCTGGCGGGGCTCATGTGAGTTCATGCTTCCCTGCATGAACTAACATGAATTTTCCCAAAGGGCCCGGGGGCAGTACAAAACTCTGCTACATCTCTGGTAGAGGTTCTCTTACCAGAGATGTAGCAGAGCTAAAGAAATACCCTGCATTGGACTACGGCGGAAAGGAAGAGGATTTTTTTAGGAATAAAAATGGAGTCTCAAATTGTATTTTTTGTTTTATTTCTAATAAAAAAAAATTTCTCGTTTTTGTGTTTTTTAAAAAAATACTTTAGTAGATATTCATTTGGGGGTCATGTCTATATATTGGGCGTGACCCCATGAATTTCGGGCTGTAGGGCCACTGATAATACAAAGCTGGCCCTAACCCTATTATTACCCAGTGAGCCACCGCACTAGGGCCCTGGATGAGCTGGATACAGCACCAGAGGATGGTGCTTCAATGAACGTGCCATCCTCTGGGGTGGCTGCGGGCTGCAATTCGCAGCCTGGGGCCCAGAAAGCTTGGGCCTCCCTGCACTGTGGATTCCAGCCCCCAGCTGTTATTGTACCTGGCTCAGGTCATACCACCTGAGCTGCCCTCAGGTGACTTAAGTTATAGAGGGGTTAATAAAGATGTAGTCTCTAAATGTAGTTTTTTATTTTTTGTAAGATTTTTCCAAAAAATTTGACGTGGGCTTCGCCGTATTTTTGTGTCCAGCGGGTACAGCAGGCAGGAATTGGTTGCCCCCAACCCCAGGTACCTATTTGTATCTGGATGGAAAACAACAATATAGGGAAGCCCTTTTTTTTTCATTATTTCATGAATTTCATGAAATAATAAAAAAAAATGCATGGGGCTTTTCGCATATATGTCCAGCCAGGTACAACTAGGCAGCTGGGGCTGGAATCCGCAGAGCAGGGAGGCTCAATGTTTCTGGGCACCCCCTGCTCGAATTGCAGCCTGCAGCCACCCCAGAAGATGGCACGTTCTTTGAAGCGCCATCTTTTGGCACTGTATCCAGCTCATCCAGGGCCCTAGTGCCATGGCTTACTGGGTAATAAAGGGGTTAGGGCCAGCTTTTGTATTATCAGCTGGGTCACGCCAATATTAGACATGACCGCCATGAATTTCAAATGATTTTTTAATAAAAACACAACACAGAGAAAAAAGTGTTTATTAGAAGAAAAACAAAACAACAATTAGACTCCATCTTATTATAAATTCTTCTTCCACCGACGTAGTCCAATCCAAAGGTTATTCTTAGCTCAGCTACATCTATGGTAGAGAACCTCTACCAGATGATGTAGCTGATCTGTGCACCCGGGCGTGGGAAAGTTCATGTGAGTTCATGCAAGCAAGCATGAACTCACATGAACCCTGACAGCATCGCTACTTCAAATGAACAGCTGACCAGAATCAGCTGTTCATTGAAACTATCGCCGGGAAAGCCGACAGTGAGAATACTTCAACCGGCCGCTTTCTCCTTTGGTTCTTGCGGTCCCCGCTGCCTACAGCCAATCCTCTGCTCCTCCCGCCACCTACCCACCTGATCCTAAATTAGGTACCAGGCGGGGGGCAGGAGGGAGTGAGGAGAGCAAAACAGAAGGAGAAAGCCGCCGGTGAAGTCTTCTCACCGGCGGATCCTCCACCTGCGTCCTCCGCTCCCGCTTCCTGTTGCTCGCTCCCTGCCCGCTCCTAACTCAGGATTGGGTAGGGAGACGCAGGGGGAGCAGAAGATCGGGCTGTCAGGCAGTGGGGAAGCGATATAAGAGCTTTTACCGCCGGCTTTTAAACAATCATGTGGGGATTTGCAGCCTTTTTCCTCCCGCCGCCAGACCTCTATATAGGGTCCAGCAGCTGAAGAATTACTCGCTTACTCGCTTCCTCATTGAATTACACTGGACTCTGCTATACTATAACGAGTACCGAGTATCAGGACCTACTCGTACAAGTATATAGCAAGTCTGAATATTTCAGTACTCGCTCATCCCTAATGATAAACCCCAATTGGGGCCCTTGGCGTTCGTTTCCACATATTATGGCATCCACACAGAGTTGTTTACGGTACCAAGTATTGTGGCTTGGTGCCTTGCCACCTCTGTTGCAGTTACAGGAACGAGTACCGGTAAACATATTCACCAAGGGCTGCTGAGGGCATGCGGTGAGTTCCCCCAGTCTTGCTCCCTGCGGGCTGGTGGGGTTTCCACCACTCATACCTCCGGCATCCATGACATTGATAACACCATAAGGGGCTCGCCTTAAGAAATAAAAAGGAATTCTAACATAGGGGCCCCACAGGGGGCACCCCGTCCATGACATGATATTTCTAGGGATAAAGGTATCCACCTTGTTATATACACGTTTGTAATGGATCGACAGCTTTTGTCTGTGTATAGTTAGTATATGTTTCATATACATTCCTTTTACTAACTGTTTTTTCTATCCTAATCCCATGTTTAATCATACAACCTTCTGTGTATCTTCCTCTCCCAACCTTACCCTAAAGATGACCAGTGTATCTCTCATAATTGACTGATCTGAGGTCACTAATCTTTGCCTCATTTACATAATTTCCATTCTGTCTCTCTGCAGTATCTGTATTGTTATTGACACTTATGGTTTAATTATCATTCCAGTGTTGTGTGCATATATCTCTTTAGCTGTGCCTCTATCCTCATGTTTATACATCCCCCCATTGGATGGCACTTTACACATTTGTAACTAGGTTATTGCTATAACTGTGCCTTGTGCTCCATGATCGGTACTGCATTACTATGCGGTGAAGAGAGGCGCTGGCTTGGTTTGCTCCTCAAACTCTAGTGGTAACGACCCGTCAACACAAGAGCCCCACATGCCATGCCTCATCCGGCACGTGGCAAATGTTTTATGCGGGTTACCATGGCACCCGCTGGCTCATGCAGCAGTGCTTGACCATACGCATGCTCCAACCCACTTCCTTGTTCCACGTAAACTTTCGCACGCCGGAATTCTCCCCCACTCTGTGAGTACTCCTGTTTTCCACCCCGGAGACAATTAATTTACATGTATATATAAGGCTGAACATCAACAGCCCACTACAGATTTCCCTGAGAGGAAGCTGCCTAGAGTAGCGGAACACGTGGGACCCCCGGGATACCCAGGTTGCAGCCCTCTAATTGTATGGGATGTCATGCATGGTTGATCATGGGTCATATTTTTGTGAGGAATTGATTTTATGTGCATTGCATTATGTAATAACCAGTGACTATATGGAGACCTATTGCAGTAAATAGCTGTGTCTAAAATCCTTGACCCACTACATTGGAAGCTTGATTAATCACGTGAAATTTTTGTGCTTCCTCACTTGACCTCTGCCCCAGCATACCAGACTGTACCTTATTAATTTGTTTATATATGCACCTGGGTCACACCACGACCTACTTGTTTTAATTGTTTTTAAATTGTACGTCTTTGTCAGCCCTTATTTTTGATAAAAAAAATGATTCACTTAATTACAAGGGTGTGCATAATAATTTTTTCTGCATGATCTTGTAATATAAACATTGACTTTTGTCATGCGCCATTTTGCACCCATCTATATGAGAGCTGTGCATCACCAAATCCTTTATTGATGGTTGTGATGGAAGAAAAGTTGTATAATCCCATTATGTTTATAGCTATTTCTATTACATTCATTGTGATGTATTTATTGAGTGGATCTATTATAATTTTATTACTCTCCTCCATATCTCTTTTTATTTGCCTAGTGTGACATGTTTCACACATTTACCTATGTTCCTAGTGCCCTGGTTTATTTTCCACCCCCTACAGTTATTTTCAGGGGTCACCTGGCAACAGCAGAGCGCTCGGTGCGCATGTGCTGTGTCGGAACTGGTCTTTGCATCGACACACATTGCCAGGGTGATGCTGTTCCTCCACGACGTCATTTCTTCTGGTCCCGGGGCGGTGTGATGAAACGGGCAGGGGCAAGATAACATGGGGCCCAGGGGCGCCGCTAAACACCAGCTGACGGTTTTTTTGGGGGTTTGATCACCAGATGGGTGCCTTTATATAAGTTTTTGATTTTACCATTGGACACGCCTCCTGACAAGCAGTCTCAGGGCAGTGAAACATACGTCGAGGGGTTCATAGTTTTTTTCTGGCCCTTTAAAAACCTCCACCCCATGTCTCAAGGAAATTTTCTGATCCATTGTAAAACTTACCGTATTTTACTCGTGTATAACCCGAGTTTTTCAGCCCAAAATTTTTGGGCTGAAAAGCTCCCCCCCTCGCTTAAACACGGGCCCAATACTGGTGTGGGGGCCCGGCGCTCAATATATGCACTGCTTCCCCCCTGTCAATCAGCGGCAGGGGGAAGCAGTGGCATATGTGCCCTCAAATGCGGGAAACTCTCCCCCTTGTACGGGCCCCCCCCCGCCTGCGTATCTTACCATCCGCGGTCTTCGTGAAACAGCGCCGCTCCTCAGTGCACTCCGTCCTCGCTGCCCGTCCTGCTACAATTCCGGGACCCTCCGGCCGCCCGCGGGCATATGACGCGCGACGGCTGGATCCCATGCAGCGAGGAGGGAGCATAAAAAACGAGCACCGAGGAGCGGCCCCTGGGGCAAAGACCGGGATGGTAAAATAAGCAGCGGGGGGGCCCTTACAAGGGGGGCGAGTGCCAGCTTTTTGGGGGGCGGGCTATATACCCCCTGGGGGCTGCTGTATACTACCACTGGCTGTATATACCTCGGGGGCTGCATATACCACTGGGGGTTTGTTTAAGACTACCACGGGGGGCTGTATTACCAGGGGGTTTTGTATATACCTCGGGGCTGCTGTATACTACCACTGGGGCTGTATATACCACTGGGGCGCTGTATACTACCACTGGGGCTTTTTATATACCACTGGGGCTGTATATAACAACTGGGGCTGCTGTATACTCCACGGGGGCTGTATAAACCACTGGGACTGTTTGATACTACCACGGGGGGCTGTATATACCACTGGGGCTTCTGTATACTACCACTTGGGGATGTATATACCACGGGTGCTGTTGTATACAAACCACGGGGGCCTGTATATACCCCCGGGGGCTGCTTGTATACTACCATTTGGGGCTGTATAAAAAAAATGGGGCTGCTGTATACAACCACTGGGGCTGTATAACCTTCTGGAGCTGCTGTATACTACCACTGGGGCTGTATATACCTCTTTGGGGGGGCTGCTGAAATACCCACCACTGGGGCTGCATATACCACTGGTGCTGCTATAAAAACTACCAACTGGGGCTGCTGTAATACACCTCGGGCTGGCTGTATACTACCACTGGGTTCTGTTTGTATAACCTCTGGGGCTGCTGTATACAAAATACTGGGGCTGCGCTTGATATACCACTGGGGCTGCGCTGTATACTACCACGGGGGGCTGCTGTATATACCTCTGGGGCTGCTGTATACCACACCTGCTGGGGGCTGTATACCTGTGCTTGGGTCCACCCTCGGCTTAAACACGAGTCAATGGGTTTCCCAGGTTTTTGGGGGCAAAGAAAGGGGGTTGGTTTATACACTGTCGGCTTATACACGAGTTTTATTTCGGTACATAGAAACTGTGGTTTTTTTTTTGATGGGAGGGTGGGCTATCAATGTGTCTATTCCTTTTGGGTTTTTGGGGGCCCCTTTTCATGGGAACTTTATATTAATATGAGACCAGTGCAATAACCCCTTGCATTTAGTTGGTTATCCTTTTTTGTATGGCCTAAACCTTCACTCTGGTTTTAAACCCCTCCCCCAGTTGTCCTTTTGTATTACTGATTTTTTTTGTAAGAAATTTTGCTAATAAATTAATTTTTCATTGGACTACATCTTTTAAAAAAATTTTCTTCTCTCTAGAGCATGTTTCTTTAAAACCCTTTTTTGAAAGGGACCGAACCACCCACCAGTTTCATAGCACAAATTTACCAAACCCTTCTTAATTTTTAATCAAATATGATTTTTTTCCCCAAAATTTAAGACATAGGTATATGTTTTTTACTGGTACACAAAATGAACCGTGCATGAACATCACCTGATCAAAGAACAAAACCAAACAGAGCTTTAACTCACAACAAATTACATACCTGCAAATCAGTGGGGACTTCTGGGTGTTGTTTTTGAGAGACCTTTTTAGATTTTGCGGGGGTTCACCTTGGAAAATGGTACTCTCATTCATTTTTTACAGGAAAGTCTATTCCTTTTCTTTGTTTTTATGTCCAGGGAAACCTCGAAAAGGATTGTATCGCAGAGATATGTTGTAACTAATGGTATAAAAAATTCCAGGGGTTTCTTTTGCAATAATTGGGTTCTTTTCCAACTGTCGACACCAAAACATTGAAAGTGTTTTGTTCTGAAAGTTGCTGTTGAACCTGGCTCTGCTGAATTTCAATGGGTTTTTCGTCGAGTATTCAATAATTGACAACCCGCGTCCCCAACAGCAAAGTGAACGGGTTTCCCCACCCAAGGGTGGATATGACTCTCTTGTAGGGAAATATCTGTCGAGAGACTTTGCAAGCTCATCTAAGTGCGTGAAATTGTTTGCTTCAGTTCCATGGATACAGAATGCTCCGATTCCAGACACATCTTTGATCTTACTTATAAGTCGTCCAAAAGGGGGAAAGTTTTCGAAATTATTGTCTCTTTCGTTGTTTTCCAATAACGGTAAGGGTTTTTTTTTTTAAAAACCTTCAAAGGTTTTTTTCTGCTTCCATGATTTTGACTGACCACCCTGCATTTTTTGATTGAGATGATTTTAGCTGTGAATATAACATCATGTATGCTAAAAAGATGAACTCAGATTTTTTAAGCAATTTTCATGACAATGTTTTGGGCCCTTGGGAAAAACAGGACTAATTCCACTCACATGGGGAAACACATTTAGCACCTGTCCCCAGCATAACCACCAAACATTAGAATGGTACAGGAGTACCCAGCCTCCAGCAGTCCTCAGGTGTGAGGCTCTACCAGGCTCCTTCTCTCTGTTCCTCTCGGTATCATAGGAGGGACTTCTCTGCCTGCAGTCAGTGGCTTTAGCTGCTGTCTAGGGCACGGGTTACACCGTCCCTCTCTGTCCTGTCACACTCCTGGTGGCATCAGCATCGGACGGGCTTTCTCTCCCCTCTGGCTCGCACTGGCTCAGTACGGATTCTGCACTCCTAGCCTTGCACTCGCAGGACGTGTGATTGTCTTCCTGTCTCAGCTTCTCCTCTCTGCTTCTCAGCACCATGGCCTACTACCTTCCTTCACTCCTCCCCCTCACTATATACTGTCGAGTCACCTGACCTCTGGTGTGCCCAACCCACTCCTCTGATCCACCACCCCTCAATCTCATAGAGTTCTAATCTCAGGGCTGGATGTAAACCTCCTCTTACACGTGGGTTGTGTGGGCTGTGAGGGTGTTGGTGTGCAACAAGTGTCCTACCTGCCTGGCTGCAGTTCCCTTTGTGGCCTCCTGGACACAGGGGCGCCACAGGTACATGGACACGAACCACACATTCCACCCCGACACTGTAGGGGGAGCTCCACATGCTGCCCTCAGGCAAGATCCCCTATAAATACTGGTGCTGGGGGTGGAGTTAGTTAGAGTGTGCAGACGTTACAAGAGCTGTGAAGATGTACTGGTAGTCGGTGCTGCGTTAGGCTTGAGCCACTGACCCTGAACAGTCTCCAAGTAGTCCTGCAAGGCCCAAGCGTGGGGTCGGAAGGTAAGGAGAACAGAAAGAATGAAGTAGGAACCGAGGAGCCAGTGTACGGTTCACCCCAAACAATACACCAGACACCGGAGTCCGAGTCTACAGGAAAGCACCCATGAAATTACAAAAATGAGAGGCACAATCTTGAATAATACCTGGTGGTCTAATGGGGATAAATTGTTAGTGGCGGTAATCACCACTCACCTGGACTGGTTGTGCTGTCCGTGCACAACCACGGTGTCAGTGTGTAGCTGCTGATTCCTATGTATCGCTCCAAGCGTCGCTGCTCCCAGCCGCCTCCTCAGGTCACGTGTCCACCTAGGTCTTCTAACAAAGGATTTCTCTGACATCAGGGCAGGTTCTTTAATTTTCTAACTAAGCTTCTTAACTACTGTGCAGCTCCAGCCAGATCCCATAAGGGATAATAGTAATGAAAGGCAGTAATTCTGGTATTATTTAGGAGCACTCAGTAAAGAGAAGCAGATACCAATAATTAAAGTAGACCTGTTTATTCTGGCTTGTCCACTATGTGCGTTTCAACAGCGGCCTGCTGTCTTCCTCAGGTGGGGGTCCCACACCTGAGGAAGACAGCAGGCCGCTGTTGAAATGCGCGTAGTGGACGAGCCAGAATAAACAGGTCTACTTTAATTATTGGTATCTGCTTCTCTTTACTGAGCGCTCCTAAATAATACCAGAATTACTGCCTTTCATTACAGGAAAGCACCCGACCCAGTAGAGAACATCGGTATACCATGGAGACTTCAGTCTCCCAGGCATCTGTGCAGTCACTCACCAGGGAGCCAGGCACTGCGGCGAGAGGAACAGCGGTAGTCCATAGAAGATGTCCCGCTGACAGCACAGGGGGAGAGAGAGAACAGAGGAGGCAAGCCAAGTTTCACATGGGGCAGGGGCTTCACATACATGGGGAAAGAGACAAGGAGGCCTTATACCCACTCACTGTGGAGACCCAGAAGTGCATCCTGAACACCCGGCAGTGCTCTGGACGTTTACCTGCATCAACACCAGTAAAAGGTAAAGAACAACCAGTGGTGTGTGTGTCAGTTCCTTGCCCGCTCCCCTGCCATCCACAGAGACTGTCCAATTATCCAGCTGCCCGGCAAAGTCCCTGCTCCATCCCTCATCTTCATAACCAAACACCCCAGGGATCCAGCTCCACTTGTGGGGAGCTTCAACACCTAGCTGTTCATTCATCATCCCTGGAGGCCTACGCAGTGCTGGTGCAATCACCAAATACCACAGGTGGCGTCACGATAAACTTTTACTAGACATTTATTCCCTTTTCAACTACCCCTTTTTAGTTGACCACCAGGGCCACGGGTCTGGGCTGGCCACCAGTGACATCCCTGCTGCAGCAGAGGGCCCAGATACCTGAGTCCTCATAACCTGGGCTAGTCACTAGCTTCATGGGATCATGCCCCAATGGGCCTGAAAATTAATTCAGAAGCACAGTCCTGCATTTCTAATCTGTAGAAAGCTCCTTCCTTGTATGATGCATTGTTGCACGTCATTTCCTGTCCAGCGCATTGTGGGGGATTATTGGGTGTATTGGCAGGCTTTGGAATGCACACTGTACATGAGAGACTGCCCACACATCACCCACAGTTCTAGACAATGGAGGAAAATGTAAGTTATTATTGTTATTATTATTATTTATTTATTGTTTATATACAGAATTTTTACAATCATTATAATTCAAATTTAGGTTAGACAGGGATGCTCAGGGATGTAGTAGGAAGCTACAGGAACAGGTATTGATAGGTTTGGTGGCATAAATAACTTTACAGTTCCCTTTAATGTTGGGCCACTATGTTTAAAGAAGCTTTTCCTGGGTTACAAGGTGTCCCTTGAATCTGTTTTATTCCCTAACTAACTTTCCCCACCTGACTAGATTAACTATGACCAGTCACACAGCCAGATTCACTCATAGGGGCTGATTTCACTCCACAATGCTGTCTATCTTCAGTTTGGTGCTGACCCCAGCACCTCTGGTCACTTTCCCTGACCTTGCATCCGTCTTATTCAATCGTCTCCTCATGTGCAGGATATAGCAGCAGCTTAGGTATCCATGGTTACAGCCACTCATATCTTGCTGTCTGGTGATCCTTAGTGGCCAGACTAAGTTACTGTGGTAGCAATATTTTCATTTAGAGGACAAGAGCAGTATTAACATTTGCAGATAACAACCTGCTACACAGGTATATGAACTGCTGTTCCATTCTACCAGGGATAAAAGTGTTTGTTGGGATGAAAGTTTCCCCTTGAAGCAAATGATGCAGATCCCAGAGACTGAACCCCCGTTATTCTAAATGTTACCAACTATAAGTTGGATAAGGGATGACTTATCTTCACTGTACCCCTTTAATGTATAGGAAATAATCATAGAAGCTTAGAATCCATGCAAACCTAATGCATATGTTATCTGTGTTCGGTTTAAGCTCATGTCAACATAATAGGAATAATGCATAATATCTACAGTAATAAACTACAGCTATTTTACAGAGGAAACAAAATTTGGATTTGTTCGAATAGGGTGACAAGCAGGTCAATGGTTATAACAAACCATTTAAACAAAAGTAATGACTTTTATTTCCAATTTGTTAACACCAAATGAGCAATGATGAAGCTATTTTTGATCAGGATTTGGAACAGGATACATAAGCATTTTTCTGTAATACAACTCTTCAAAGCAGTGAATATTATAATTACACTAATGAAGTCAGTCAATTGTTATTCATGGAACACTAGAACATTATTGCAGCTCCACTTGAGCTACTCCTAGGAGTTATTTACACTGGATAAAATGAGCCGTCTTTCTTTTAGAACGTAACAATTTACAACTATTTCTCAACTCCAAATTCAGTTTTGCATCCCAGGATTATAAAATTGAGCTCGCTATGAATCTTAAGTATGACTTCTTTGAGCACATTTAATTTGGTTGCAACACTATTGAGCTTTATTAGCTGTCTTATTAATATAAAGAGAATAAAATGGTAAGATTCACAATAGGGAAATTCATTCCTTTTTACCTTTTTGTTTTATTTGAATGCATATATTTTTCTACAGAAGTGATTTTGTAAAATTCTTTCCTGTATAGTTTACATCACATATAGAAAAAAAGACAGATAAAATGTAAAATTGCCATAGGTTGGCAGGCCATTACTCCTTTTGCATTTACAAAGTATTGTGGACAATTTATAGAGTGGAGCAGGATAGTAGTCATGGGTGGGGGTTTGTCTCCGGACACCCAACAGGCTACATGAAATGATTGTAAAATAATGGTTGCTAATAAAAAGAAATGCATTCCGTATGGATAACAGATAAATGTCATCAGCTTAGTTCACATCTAAGAGTGTTTAGGTTTACAACGCATGTGTTTAACGCATGTGCAAAACGCATGTGGTTTTAGCATTAAGGTGGATGCAGCCCTATAAATCCAGGTGATTTTGATGGGCTGGGCTGTTGCCATTTTGTGCACCTTACCTGTGCTGGTTGGGCCATGTATGCTGCGGTGATCCTTGCCCTCCGACTACATTACAATTGTTGTCGCTAGACAGAAAGGCGCCAGTCCCTATTGTGGGTGCATGAGGTGAATTTGTTGAGGCCACAATATGGGGCATTCCATCGCCTGTACCCCCAATTACGACTTTTCCTCTGAAAATTCCAGCGGTATGCCCGGATGCCTGTGCCCATATTTGATGTCCTGCTGGGGATGGTTGAAAATGACATCAGACTGGAGACAGCATATCTCCAGCCAAAAGGTTACTTGTGACCCCGAGGTACGTAGTTATTTATAGTCTAGCATTATATTGCCTAAGCAAGTTTAAATTTCCCTAGTGATTGTGATCAAACAGAACCTGCTTATGCTGTGTCCTGGCTTTTTTTTTGTGCTATTACAAGTAATTGAATGTGGAAATTTTGGTAATTGTCCTTTTTCACAAACCCACAAATTCCTGGCCAAAGGAGAATCGTACTCGTCGCTGCATTACCAGTATCGTCTGGGAACCTCGATTATTTGTCTCATTGTTAAAAAAACATCCCAAGTGCTGTGGGACACCTTACATGGCATTGTGATGCCCGTACCAACTACAGAGCAATGGCTGACCATAGCCGAAGATTTTCTGATAATCACGAACTTCCCTAATTGCATCGGTGCCTTAGACAGCAAACACATACGTATCCAAAAACCGACACATAGTGGCATTTATACTTTCATTTAAAAAAAATATTATTCCATTGTGCTGATAGCAATTGCAGACTGTCACTACAGATTTTTTGCTGTGGATATTGGTTTGTATTGGCATGTTCATGATGCGCAGGCATTTCGCAACAGTGATATCTGGTGCAGACTAGTGTGGAACCAATTGAATTTTGCCACCTCCTCAGCTGTTACCGGGCACAGATAATAATAATAATAATAATGTATTCATTTATATAGCGCTATTAATTCCATACCACTTTACATACATCAGTAATGCTGTCCCTCTCGGAGCTCACAATCTAAGCATCCTATCAGTATGTCTTTGCAATGTGGGAGGAAACCGGAGAGCCCGGAGGAAACCCACGCAAACACAGGGAGAACGTACAAACTCCATGCAGATGTTGTCCTTGGTGGGATGGCCCTCCTGTACCTTTTATGTTGGTGGCAGATGCTTCCTTCAAGCCGAGCCACAGTGTTTTGAGGCCATATTTCACGCGTACACTTAACAGCGAGCGCCGCTTATTTAATTCCCTGTTAGGTTGGGCTAGGCGCTATGTTGAGTGTGCGTTTGGGCTAATGGCTACAAAATAGCGAGTACTCCTGACCTGCATACAACTCAAGCCAGACAACGTAAACCTTGTGATGGCCTGTGTTTGTCTTCATAACCCCTTTGATGCCAATGCCTATGTGTCAGAGCTGCATAGTGTTCAGCATCCTGCTGTCCATGCCACTACCGATGTGATGGCGATTCGCAACCTTTTTGCTACTTATTTCAATACGAATGCTGGCCAAATGCAACAGGATCATACCCATTTCTGATTTGTGTTGTGTCCTAATTCCTCATTATGTTGTACGAAACCGACTTCATGTTATATTCCTGTGTTGTAATCATGGTGTACATTTGCAATGCAATATCATATGGAGGTGATGTCATTGTTTGGTTTTTATAATTTGCCTTTTTGGGTTTCCTGATCATGAGATTATTAAATTAGATGCAGACTAACGAGCAGATCTAATTTGATGCAGGTGTTAGTTTTGGGAATTAATGAATCATGGGTCCAACACGAGAGATGTCAATTGAAACAAAGAAGAGAATGATCAAACACTTTTTAAAAAGGGTAAATCATCACACAATGTTGCAAAAGATGTTGGTTGTTCACAGTCAGCTGTGTCTAAAATATGGACCAAATACAAACAACATGGGAAGGTTGTTAAAGGCAAACATACTGGTAGACCAAGGAAGACATCAAACTGGAGTCAATGTCTGTGATCGAACTGTAAGAAACTGCCTAAAGGAAATGGCATTTACATACAGAAAAGCTAAACAAAAGCCATCATTAACACCTAAACAGAAAAAAACAAGGTTACAATGGGCTAAGGAAAAGCAATCGTGGACTGTGGATGACTGGATCAAAGTCATATTCAGTGATGAATCACAAATCTGCATTGGGCAAGATGATGATGCTGGAACTTTTGTTTGGTGCCGTTCCAATGAGATTTATAAAGATGACTACCTGAAATTGAATTGAAAGGATGTTTGGGGATGATGAAATCATTTTTCAAGATAATAATCATCCTGCCATAGAGCGAAAACTGTGAAAACATTCCTTGAAAGAAGACACATAAGGTCAATGTCCTGGCCTGCAAATAGCCCAGATCTCAATCCAATTGAAAATCTTTGGTGAAAGTTGAATGGTCCATAGCAAGGCTCCAACCTGCAAAGCTGATCTGGCAACAGCAATCAGAGAAAGTTGGAGCCAGATTGAAGATGAGTTCTGTTTGTCATTCATTAAGTTCATGCCTCAGAGACTGCAAGCTGTTATTAAAGTCAGAGGTGGTGCAACAAAATACTAGTGATGTATTGGAGTGTTCTTTTGTGTGTTTGTTCTTCATGATTTTATAATTTTTTCCTCAGAATTGAGTGATTCCATAATTTTTTCCCTCTGCTTGATCTGAAAAAAATTACCCTTACTGACTACCACATTTTTTATCTTGATTTCTTTTAGTGTTTCTTAAAGCCATAAAGTTGCCGTTTGAAATGACTTTAGTTTTGTGCCATGTCTGGGATCTGCTTTTTTTCTGTAACATTAAACAACTGAATGAACATCCTCCGAGCTCGGTGATTCCATAATTGTTGCAAGGGGTTGTATATGTGGTCACTATGTCGGCTGAGGGTTTTATCCCAGACACATCCATGTTTTTGCACAAGCTATATGAGCAAATGGTTATTAATGGCCCAACCTTCTTCTGCGCTTGTGGTCCTTTGTCTTTTACTACTGCGTTTGGTCTGTAAAAAATATCACACAGTATCAAATGCATTAAGCAAACTCAGGTACATCACTGTCATATGGCAAAATCCCAAAAAGGTTCACAAAAATGTGAGCCACAAATGAGCACGACACTGAAATATAATGTTTGGTAAAGTGTACTCTTGCTACCTTAGGCAAAGAGGCACAATGGTCTTGGGAGTGTAAATATATATAGCAAATTGGTGAAAACGTTAAAGGAGAGGCAACACATACCGATTGAGAGGTGGGCACTTCAGGGTGGGTGTTTTGTGGCATCTTTTTTGTTGTGGCTTTGGTAACCTTAAACGTGTCAAAAAATTAATTAAAAAAAAATGGACATTGTTCCCCACAAGTGAAAACCAAAACAAATACTGATCACATATATTTACTCTTCATTCCCGCCAAAAACAAAAATTAAAATGAGAAATATATCTGTTTCTTTAAGAAAAAATGAGCGGCACTCACCATGTTGAAATCTTCAATCTTTTATTTGCCCAAGTGTAGGCACGACATGGCTGCTGTAGGGGAGGGAGTGTGGAGGAGTGAAAACGGGCCGTTTCGCGGTGCTGTACCGCTTCTTCCAGTCAGATCTGGGAGATCTTAAAGAATTTGTTTTCACTTTATTAAGCGTGCACCGCTTTTCCGGACCTTCAACACTTGCACCTGTATGAGGTCACACACAGGCATATAGGGTGAGAGCTGCAGTGCCCAGTAATTTTTTCTACTACTTGAGAAATATATCTCTGCCCGGCTGGTTGAGCCCGTCACCTTAGTCGGTCTGGCAGGTCGGGCCAGATATCGCTCTCTAGTAGCTGGTCCAGGCTTTTATGATTACGGAGGAATTGGAGGTGATCCCAAAAAAACCAACCATTACAACACTACACAGCCTTCAGTGTGGCACACACCAAAGGCAACAATGGCCATGGTGAACTGGTGGCCCACATGTGTTGAATTACAATGGTCAACAACACACAAGCCCCATAATAAATATTTACATTGTATATCAGCTGAGAGACATGCATACTCACATTGTCATCACTATCCTGTTATTCTGTGTTTTAAGACTCCTGCATTTGTTACCATGGTCACAAAAGTTAAATAAAAAAATTAAAAAATCAATTACTGCATAATGTCACCTCAACCATGAATACATATGTCCGAAAAAAGCAAGAAACATAGCAGGTAACTCTGATAACAATTGCAAGGACTTGGGCCACGTGAACCAAGCAGAATATCATTTATGGCATTTATAACTCATTATAGCAGCCTCATTGTCAATACCAATATTTGCATCACAAAAGTACTTACAACATGAATTGATTGGGCATCACTGCCGGAGATGCGATCATAATCCACGGAATCACTCATCTATGCAGAAAGCATAGCACAATACAAACACATGTGACATCAACACATGTACTAAAACATAATTTCACAGTCGAAAATCATTGCAAACATTAAAAAAACAACTTGCAGACAAACTATGTGGGAGTAAGGCACAGGAGCCGCCCAGCACAACTGCTTCCTGGATTGTTAAATAGACACAGGCATCATGTGATATGTGATGATGAGGATCACATGTGGCCAATTAACCAATAGAAGAACGCAGACAAACTCATGGGAAAAACGCAGACAAACGCACAGGTGCAGAAAGGACAGATTCGTTCTTCTTAACAACATTCCATTTCTCAGAGACTTCAATGTTAAAAACGCAATGCGTTACCATTGCGTTTCACAGAACGCACCTAAAAATGTTGCAGGCCCCGTTTTACCTTGTGCTGCAAAAAACACATCTCAAAAACGCCACACCTTGGTGACACAAAAATTGCTTGCATTACAATGCTTTTTTTCAGTTGTAGTCTATGGATACGTTAACACACTGTGATCATATGCGTTTCTAAAGCTAGGGTCACACTTAGGACGCACGCATGCTTTATTTTTGGGTGTTTTTTAGGTGGTCTCTGACTGGTTTGGAGTTCTGGGAGGCTCCCAAAAAACGCATGCGCTAACGCATGGGGCCATATGTGGGATGGGGCATGTAAATTTGTGATGTAGAAAACACTGAAAACACACGCCTCAGCCAATAAAAAGGGCAGGTAAAGTGGTACAGTAAAGTGGTAAAATATTGTTTCATGTTAACTCACAGATGATGATGAAGATGAGGATGAGTCTGACAGGGTCAGGATTACGGACACATCCAAGTCAGCCATCTAGACCACATTTACCAAGATTGGATCAAGATGGGTGGCACAGCAGAGTATCGCACAACATTAATGAGCCCATGTTTGGAACACATGTGGACATACCTTCCTAGATGAGGCTGGGCTCATTCTTTCGACACACCCGGGGGCAGGTCAGGGTTCATCATGCCCTTCCCCCTGTTTATGTGATTGATTGGTCACATGATCAGTTTTAGCATTTATTCTATGCAAAATATGCATGTCCTTAAAACACATGCATTTTCACATGTGTCATTTCGACACATGCGTTGATGCATGCTTTGCCCATAGGGCCCCATGATGCGAAAACGCTGGGCTAGCTGCAGTAAAAAATTGGCAACTGGATAGACAGGCGGTGTAGCTTACTTTACAGCTTGGCTACACCGCTGACTACCAGACATTTCTACTAGCCCAAAAGGATTGCCTGGGCTAGCTGGGGAGATCAGTGCAGATTTCAATGTGATCCACAGCGTTCTCCTGCCCTGTCATGCGGAGGACACTGCGGATCCATTGAGATCCATGTATTGTTTGTGCGCTTGCAGATAAAACAAGCGCCCGCGACCGCACAAAAAATGCAACAGGCTGCATTCGGAGGGCGGAGGAGAGCGCACAAACGCAACCGAACGCAGCCAATACGCAGGCACATGCGTTCCCATGTTAAACATAGGAACGTAGTGCACAAGCGTTTGACTGCATTCGGTACGCTGCGCTTGCAAACGCAAGTGTGAAGGCAGCCTTAGGCCAGGTTCACACATACAAATCCGTTTTTTAGTCCTTGGAAAAACAGATCCATTTTTCTAAGGGTGCCATTAGTGTCCCCTGAGGTCCTGGACGTTTTATGGACATTTTTGAACGTAGTAATTTTTTCTTAAAAGCGCATATGCGTTAACGCATGCGTTAACGCATGGTGCTTATATGTACTATGTGCTATATGTATTATGTGCATGCGTTTTCCATAGGGCCCCATGTTAAAAAAACGCATGCATTTTTTAACAGATCACAAAAACACTGCATGCAGTGTTTTTTGGGATGCTGAACAAAAACGCATGTGCTGTTAAAAAATGCAGTGACACTTAAGTGTACCATGCGTTAACGCATATGCGTTTTTGGACTTAGAAAAAAAAAGCCTAAAATGATCCCAAAAAGCAGATTTAAGGTAAAAACGGATTGTATGTGTGAACCTGGCCTTAGTCTCTCTATGGGACAGACAAGTGCACCGATTGCAGGATCGGCATTGTCCACACACCTGCGCCTCAGTATTTAGCGCTTCTTGCGCTAAATACTTAGATTGTGGCAGAGAAGCGCAAGTGCGTGGAAGCGGCCGCTTCCAGCAGACGCTCTCCCTGGTTACCCGATGTGTATCATGGTAACCAGTTCAGACAGCAGCCTGCATAGTCACCACTTATTACGAGCGCACAGGGAAACGCTGCAAGCAGCATAGTCCGAATGGCATGCTGTTAAATTCACACAGACCCATGGGTGTTGTAAATGCCATTTTCTCCCAGTCTTCTTCTGCAACGGAGACCTGCCTATACCCACTAGTGAGATCTAGGGTTGATAAGTAATTGGCAGACTTTAATGCAGCAAGTGACTCTTATATGTGGGGTAACGGTAGGCATCGTTATGTGTTATGCGATTTATCTGCCTATAGTCAACACACATTCTCATGCTGTCATCTTTCTTTTTGACCAGGACTAGTGGAGCTGCCCAGGAACTGCAACTATCTCTTATGACCCCTGCGTCCTTCATGTCCTGCAACATCTCTTTGGCACGCTGATAATGAGCTGGTGGAATAGCTCTGTGTCGCTCTTTAATGGGTGGATGTGTACCTGTGGATATATGATGGTGTACCCCTTTGATCCTCCCAAAATCTAGTGCATGCTTACTGAATACCCATTCATATTCTACATGGAGCTGTTTTCACCAGTCCTCAAGCTGTCCCTTGGAATTGTTGTCCTCCAAGTCTGGTGGGGTCAAGGGTTCCTCTGCCTGTATAGTGTTGTTGTTCACAGTGTACAGCTTTGCAATGGTGGAATAACTGGGTAGTTTGATCTCATCCTCCCCACAGTTTAAGATGTGGATTGGTGCTCTTCCTTGCGTACATCAACTACACCCCTGGCGGTCAAGAGTGAAGGCCAGTGTTCTGTGCTGATGGACTCAACTACCGCCTGGTAGTCCTGTCCCCTTAGGCCTATAGCTGTTCGGCACCAGATCATCATTTCACTCATCGGGGGTACCACAATGTGAATTGGATCTGTTAACCGTACACTACCAATGTCAAAACTGGTCAGTGTTACCTGTTGTTGGTGCAGGAGGACTCTGATCTCTCGCTCGAGAACTCTCCACTGCCCAGGTTTGACAGTGTCCGCAAGCTGTTGGAGCAAGAACAACACTTCATCAAAACATTTGCTAACAACATTTGTACCCATAATAATATATGGATCTCTGTCATTAAGATTAGTTTCCACCACAATGAGTCCTTGGTCTCTCAATTCCACCCTCCCCACTTTTATTCTTACCTCTCTATCCCCGACTAAGTAGAGTGGTAAACCATTAGAAGCATAAATAGTGAGGCCTGGATCTGGTGGGTTGTTTAGCATCAGACCAGAATATTTTGTAAAGGATATGAGGTATTGTGGTCACCTGAGACCCAGTGTTCAGCAATGCATGCATGGGGATGCCTTCTAGTACGATTGACAGGAATGGTGTCTCTCCGATGTATCTATCATACCAGTCTGATGGGCCTGGTCAGGCTACTCCTGTGGTTTTGCCCCTGCACCCAGGGGCTGCTGGTTTAAAGGACAGTGCCTTACAAAATGGCCTGTCTTGTTGCAGCGACGACAGATGGGTTCACCTGTGGAGCTTTGGCGGTCGGTGGTCCTCCCACGGAGCGACATGGTCCTCTTGCTTCTCATCCACGGGACATCCTCTGGGCTGTCGGCAAGCTGTATCTTCCCTGATGACTTAGGCCCTGGCTGCAGCTGCAGGGCTTCCATGACTGTGGCCAGGTTCTTACTCAGCTGGCGTACCTCAGATTACAGCTTGTCAAACTGATTAGGGGTTGCAGCCTGCATATTTGTTTCAGCTGCAGATGAAGGAGCGGGTGGTGCTGTTGGCACAGGAACGTCATCACCTTGCCACTGCTGTATGGCACACTTTAGGGTTTCCAGAGGCTGTAAACCCTTGATAGCCATTTCTTTTAGGGTGTTAAAGTAGGCATCCGGGTGATCTAAGGCCCACCAGCGTACAGTTCTGCTCTCTTCTCGTGACATTAGCCCCTGAATAAATTGCTCAATGAGCATTTTATCCTTGTCCTGAACATTAGCTGGACTGACTTGTCTCAGGGTTCGCAGCGCTTCCTGCAGGTGCCAGGCATATTCTCTGATACCGTCCTAAGGCTGCTGGTTACAGTGTTAAAATCTCATGCGGAGGTCATTCTCATTGCGATTTTCAAAAGCAGTCTGTAATTTATCAAAAATAACAGTCACTGGTTGCTGGTGTACCTGTGACCAGGTTTCAATCTCCCTCTCCCGCTCTGCTGCACTGGTTAACTGTCCCAATATCACAGCAGCTCGCTGCTTGCCAGTCATCACGTACATGTCCAGCACACTGCAGATTTGTCTTTTAAATCCAGATAAGGTATCTGGCTGGCCATCGTACTGAGATAGCCACTTAGCTCCCTGGACATACGGTAGAGATATCGGTATGATCGGTGCTACAGCCCCTGCCGGCGCGGGTACTCCACCGACCGGAGGAGCGTTTGGAGCTGGCTGATTGGTGAGGTTGAGATCTGCGAGATCTCCAGGATTCATCATGTTGGCACCCCCCTAGTGAATCATGGCCACTCTCTTTAAGGGAAAGCAAACTGAAGCTCCGCAGGCGGGAAGCTGAGCACAAGTCTTCGGCAGAGTGCGAGGCAGGACTTGGCTTTGCGCTCTTTGGGTCGTTACACCCCCCTTTCTTCCCGCTCGATGGCGGCCAAATGTTAACAGTTCACGAAACACAGTTAATATAAGCGGCACACAGTACCCGGTTACACCGTGCCCGGCATCCTGTTTGTGATGCCAGTTAGGTGACCCGCCCAGGGGTCTATGGGAACTCAGTATATGGGCGTTTACTGTAAGGGGGATGTCACTGGTGGCCTGCCCGGACTTATATCCTGTGGTCACTTGGAAAAGGGGAAAACAAAAAAGGTAAATAATAAAGTCTCGTGACGCCACCTGTTGATTCTGGTCATCTCACCAGCGCTGCTTCAGACCTCCGGGGATGATGGACAGGCAGCTTGGATAGTACGGCTCCCCACAGGTGGAGCGGGGTCCCTGGGACAGTGAAGAGGTAACGGAGATTTGCACAGGGAGGTGGGTATTCAGCTGGGCTGCTGCGACAGTCTGTAGGCCAAACAGGTTCTGGAATGGACAAACTGTCACACACACTGTGGATCGTTTCTGTACCTTTACTGATGGTATTGCAGGCACTGTCCAGGGTACACCAAGTGGTCGGGACGGCACTTCAGGATTTCCACAGTGAGTGTCTCTTTTCCCTCGTTGAAGTCTCTGACCTGTGTGAAGCTAAGCCTGACCACCATTTGTCTTTCTCTCACCCATTCTGTAGTGTCGAGAACCTTTGTGTGGGCTACCGCTATGACTTATCCTGCGGTCTCTGGCTCCCCTATTGGTTGCGTGACAAGTGTCCGGGAGACTGGAGTCTCCTCAGTGAACCGGTGTTTCTGCTGGGCTTGATACTCTCCTGCAGACTTCGACTCTGGTGTCTGGTGCTGAGTCGCGTGTGTACGAGGTTTTGGGAGTGAAGCCGAGAGTGTACGAGGTGTACGGAGTGGAACTGCCTGTGAACGAGGTGTACGAAGCGGAGCCGCATGTGTACAAAGTGTACAGTGCCAAGCTGCGTGTGTACGAGGTGTACGGAGTGGAGATGAGAGTGTACGAGGTGTACAGAGATGAGCCATGTGTGTACGAGGTGTACGGAGTGGAGCCGAGTGTGTATAAGGTGTACGGAGTAGAGCCGAATGTGTACGAGATGTATGAAGTGGAGCCGAGGGTGTACGACGTGTACGAAGCAGAGCCGAGTGTGTACGATGTGTATGGAGCGAAGCTTCATGCATACAAGGTGTGTGTAGAAGTGGTAGCCCCCGCGGATGCTGCTCCCACCCCTATAGTCCTTGCCGCCTCTGCCGGCAGCACTCTTCTCCAGACTCCCAGCCGTCGCTGTCTACCATCTGCAGCTCAGCATGGCGGGGCACAATGATGTCATCACTGAGCATAGCTGTACCGAGACGTACTGAGCATCAGAACAGATGCTGAGGAGACTGGAGCAGAACAAATGTATTTACTTTTGTTTTTTTTTAAATCAGTGAGCACACTATTATGAAACTATGTAATGGGCAATATAATATAGGAGGACTATGGGGGTACAATATACTATATGGAGGACTATGGGGGTGTACTATAATATATGGAGGACTATGGGGTGTATTATACTACAAGGAAGGCTAAGGGGGGTGCATTATACTATATGGAGTACTATGAGGGTACACTATATAATAATAATAATAATAATACATTTTTAGATAGCGCCAACATTTTCCGCAGCACTTTACAATACAGTGCTTTGTATACAAAAGGTCATACAGTGCTGTGCAAATTCAATTGGGACAAAGCAAGTCTTTACTTGTTTTTCTTGAATTAGTTTTACTATTGCTGATAAGTGTTTTACCAGTTCTTGGTGTCGTTTTCCTTTTTCTTCCAAATTTCTCTTTTTGTTTTGGAGAAACGATCCAGTTTCATTGTGTGTGCGAATTATTCTTGAAACTGTAGCGTTTCCAATACCAACGGTGGAAGCGATTTCTCTTACAGTCAGACTTGTTTGTTCATTAAGAGTAATAATTCTAGACCTCTTCCATGGAGTAACATCCATTTTTACAGGCATGAATCATACTGAGAGAAAAAGTACACTAAACCAGCTAGCTGTTATTTTCTGACTAAAACCAGTCAAACCACATTTTGTTACTCAAGGTTGTACACTCACACCTGTTCAAAGCAGATAAAACTGATTTGAATCAATGACTGGTAACTCCAACTTACGATTTTACTTAAAAAAATATTTTGTCCCAATTAATTTGCACAGCACTGTAGGTAACAATAAAAAATATACAATATAGTAAATAATTAAAGTATAGAGTCAATGTAAAAAATCCAATACACTAAGCAGAGAATCAATGTAAAACATACAATAATTAAAGCAGAGAAATAATGTAATAAATACAGTAAAGTAATTAGATACAATACAATAAGCATAGAATCAATGTAAAAAGTACAATACAATAATTAAAGCAGGAGGTAAAGGACTATGGGAGGTGCATTATAATATATGGAGGGTTTTGGCGGTGCATTATAATATATGAAGAAATATGGATGGTGAATTATAATATATGGAGGACTATATGGAGCCAATTATACTATATGGAAACCATTATAATATATGGCGGGCTCTGTGGAGGGGTATGAGGGAGCCAATATACTTTATGAAGGGCTATTTGAAGGCTATGTTGGGGCCATTATACAGTGTGAAGAGGTTTAGGGGCCATTACACTGTATGTAGGTCCATTATGTTGTATGGACGGCTGTGTGGGGGTCACAGTTGGAGATCATACTGTGTCTGGGTAGCTGAGGGTCTTACAGTAGGGTCATCATACTGTGCGTGTGGAAGAATTCACTGTGGGGGATAATACAGTGTTTGTGGGGAACTTGTGTTAGCATAATTCATATGTGGCAATGAAAGAGGAATCTAGGGGCTTCAACAGGAGAATTACTTTGAAAGGGCAGCAAAGTTGTGAGATATGTATGTATCCATGTGACCCAGCCAAATATTTTTATGGGGAATCCCAATTAGAACTTCTGCTATGGGGCCCCATGAGTTCTATGTGCGCCCCTGGTGCAGGATGCATTGTCCATTTGCTGTAGGACTGATTGGCCATAACTTATACTCCACATCGAATGCCGCCCCTCGGTACATACAGGCATCCAGCCATGTTTATCCCGAGTGGCGGTTGGTCATTTGTGCTTGTCCTCGTCCCCCTTACTGCTCCCATATTCTTTGCTCAACCCAATTGGAAGGACCCTGCTATTAGCTCCAGACAGCCCTGTGTGCGGTGCTTGTGATTGACTTGGGAGAAGGAGGTGTGGTCTGTGGGGGAAGACACGCCATTTTACTAGCTTAGTGTTTTGTAGGCGTGTGCCAGGGATAATAGATTTATAAAATTCAAGAATGCGCACATAGGGTGATATCTTCTTTAAAGAAGAACAAGAGGTTATACAAAAGAGGCTGCTCACCTGATACAGTTGTGAAAACCCACAACTGGTGATGATCGCTCAAATACAAGTAGCTGCTGCAGGACCGTACTTTCCACAGATCCCTGTGGTATAATCAGCTCCCAGGACACAGTACCTGGCAGCGCGAACCTTGAGGTACTGTGTCCTGGGAGGGATAATAGATTGGCAATCAGTGCTGATTCCTGTTTGTATGCTATAAGGATGCCGGCCATCATTATGTGTCTGTAGCTTGTGCCAAGTCTGCCATTGCCATTAATGATCCTTGTTCTGGATTCTTCTGTGTAGTTCTTGTATGTGTGTGTGATGGCGCTGACATCCTTGTGTTTGGACAACTTTTTTCTATTTCTTTAAATTAAAACATCCACTATTGTACTCATTTTTACAGGATAGATATACCGTATATACTCGTGTATAAGCCGACCCGTGTATAAGCCGACCCCCCTACTTTTGCCCCAAAAATCTGGAAAAACCTATTGACTCATGTATAAGCCGAGGGTGGACCCCAGCACAGGTATACAGCCCCCAGCAGTGTGGTATACAGGCCCCCCCCAGTGGTATACAGGCCTCCCCAGTGGTAGTATACAGCAGCCCCAGTGGTAGTATATATCAGCCCCAGTGGTAGTATACAGCAGCCCCAGTGGTAGTATATAGCAGCCCCAGTGGTAGTATACAGCAGCCCCAGTGGTATACAGCAGCCCCAGTGGTAGTATACAGCAGCCCCAGTGGTATACAGCAGGCCCCCAGGGGTACATATAGCAGCCCCCTGGGGGTACCCAACAGCCCCCTAGGGGTACCCAGCAGCCCCCAGGGGAACCCAGCAGCCCCCTGGGGGTCCCCAGCAGCCCCCAGGGGTACCCAGCAGCCCCCTGGGGGTCCCCAGCAGCCCCCTGGGGGTACCCAGCAGCCCCCAAATGCTGGCACTCGCCCCCCCGTGCAAGGTCCACCCCCGCTTCTCATACCATCCCGGTCTTCTGATCAGCGCTGCTCCTCGGCGCTCCGTCCTCGCTGCTCCCGTCCTGCTACATCCGGGATTCCCGGCCGTCGCGCGATGACGTCATATGCCTGCGACGGCCGGAGATCCCGGATGTAGCAGGACGGACGGAGCACTGAGGAGCACCAAGGAGCGGCGCTGATCAGAAGACCGGGATGGTAATATAACCAGCGGGGGGGGCCCTTACAAGGGGGGACGAGTGCCAGCATTTGGGGGCTATATGCACTGCTTCCCCCTGCTGCTGATTGACAGGGGGAAGCAGTGCATATTTTATGAGCGGCCCCACATGACGGGGCCGCTCATACAGGAGCTCCCCCCGCCCTCCTGCAGCCTCCACAGCCCCGGACAAAGCCCCCACCTCACCATGTACCGTATATGACCCGTGTATAAGCCAAGGGGGAGACTTTTCAGCCCAAATTTGGAGCTGAAAAACTCGGCTTATACACGAGTATATATGGTAAATCTGTATGCACCAGATTTATTTCTACAGATTTAAAAAAATTACTAAGGGGGGGGCGCCATTTTGCAGCTTGCCTCAGGTAGCACATAGGTTAGGATTACCCTTGGTTCCAATTTTGCTTCGATTTTTAATAACCATCCTATTGCACCCTTATTTGCATATGTTTGAGAAATGGGTTTGGCTTTAAAATAGGTGTAGTTTCCCTACACCCAAACACAGAACCTGTTGTTAAAAATTTGAATCCCACCCCTGTTTAGGGGGGTAGAACAAGCAGACAAGTTCCCTTTAAAAAGGAAAAACTAAGCACCATTCTAACTCCTTAGGAATATTTGGTGTCATGACACACAAAAAGGTTATTTTTCCAAAAGTACAGAACTGATTAAGAGTATGTTTGTGTTCAAGGAGCAATTTCCATTAACTGTGTTTTTTTTTTCTCGTATTGTAGTCGGTTCCGTTTGAATTTAAAAGATCATTTTCCATGTACAAGTAAAATGTTTCCATAGAAAATGCAGAAGTTCTTTTGCGGCACCTCTTAATGGGGAGTTTAATGAGGCACAGCATATTACTGCAACAGTGCTGACTTAATCTCAGTTGCAAGTAAATTTCTGTCATTAAAACAAATGTCGCTGTATATATTATCTTGAAGTTGCATCTCTCACAAGGAAAAATGTTTCTTTTCCAAAATACACCCTAGTTATTTTTAGCAATTTGGTTTCCGTTTTGACAATGAAAGTTAAAAAAGAAAAAAAAATCCAACAAAGGTCAGGAAACAACTATTTAAGAACTACGAAAACACTGAAAATGGATAAGAACAGACTAGAGGAATTGGATGGATAGTTTTAGTATGGAGCTTTTGACAATTTGATAAATTTGACTGCCGACTTTAGAATGGGTTTGACAGGCTCCTTATCTTGCCCTTTAGCAATAAAACTTTTCAAAAGGATTGTAGTTATCTCTTTGTCTTGAAATGCCCTTAAATCTTCAATTCAATCACTGAAGCTATTACCTTGCATTGTAAATTTGTCATTTTTTTTACAACTTTAGTAAAACCTCCTGCTTTACTACTTCTTATTTTCTTTTTCCTAAAAAGAAAAAGACAGATGATGATATATATATATATATATATATATATAAGTTTGATTTTGATTTCATCAGACCAGAGCACCTTATTCCACATGTTTGGTGTGTCTCCAAGGTGGCTTGTGGCAAGCTTCATAAGAGACTTTTGATGTATATCTTTGAGAAATGGCTTTCTTTTGCCACTCTTCCATAAAGGACTAGATTTGTGCAGTGTACGACTGATTGTTGTCCTATGGACAGACTCTTCCACCTCAGATGTAGATCTCTGCATTTCATCCAGAGTGATCATGGGCCTTTTGGCTGCATCTCTGATCAGTCTTCTCCTTGTTTGAGATGAAAGTTTAGAGGGATGGCCGAGTCTTGGTAGATTTGAAGTGGTCTAATACTCTTTCCATTTCAATATGATCGCTTGCACAGTGCTCCCTGAGATGTTTAAAACTTGGGAAATCTTTTTGTATCCTAATCTGGATTTAAACTTCACCACAACAGTATCTCGGACCTGCCTGGTGTGTTCCTTGGTCTTTCATGATGCTCTCTGCACTTGAAACAGAACCCTGAGACTATCACAGAGCAGGTGCATTTATACAGAGAATTGATTACACACAGGTGGATTCTATTTATCATTACTAGTCATTTAGGACAACATTGGATCATTCAGAGATCCTCACTGAACTTCTGGAGTGAGTTTCCTGCACTGAAAGTAAAGGGGCCGAATAATATTGCACGCCCCACTTTTCAGTTTATTCTTTGTTAAAAAAAATGTAAAATATCCAGTAAATTTCGTTCCACTTCACGATTGTGCCCCACTTGTTGTTAATTCTTCACAAAAAATTTTACAAACAGAGGACTCGGACATGCTTATCCTGGATGGGCTGCATTGGTTACAGGATACAATGCACACCCAAAATTGTTCCCTACAAGCCAAATCGCAGACATAAGGGCTAGAGACACCACCCAGCCTATCAACTAGTGGCAACAGTTGATGTGCTCTTATGTCCCGAGTCTGACAAACATGGATCCGCAATACAGGTTCCAGTTTCGGGCAAAATTAAATAATCTTAAGGTAAAATATTGCCAGAAAATACCCCTAAATATCACTGTGCTGTGTGATGAAGAATCTGCCGAGGCTGAGTAGTTGGCACTTCAAGTTCAACTGTGGGGATCTGCTATTTTTCATCTGTGGTATCTTCATTATTGTTTTCCTTGTGTTATAAAAGGGCCCTTGACTCCTTGTTGTAAACATTTGTAAAGCCATACATTTATTTAAGGGTACGCAGCCTTTATGATTTTGTCACAGATATGGGGGCAATTTTGATTAGCATGTGAAGTAAACAAGACGTAAGACCAGGTAGTGAAGCACCAGAAAAATACTATCTCCCATGATGCCCGCAGAGCCACAAACGACAAGCAAAATGGCATATGGCAACACTCCCAAATGATCAGGGCTTTTTATTGGCTGAGGGGTGTGGCTAAACAAAAATTCATGATACAAAAAAACAAAACTGACAAAAACGCTAGCCTATAGAAAAGAAAAAAAGGGCAGACACAGAGGCGCAATAGTGCCCTATCAATGCGACACTGACTATGCACACAGGTCACATAGAGGTGCACTCACTTGATCTACTTGTATGCACCCACAACTAGTTTTGATGGCATATAGCAAGAGCTGCTACAGAACCTCCACCGCCACGTATACACGTGTAAGAATTATCCACAGATCCAGGGAAGGTGTATAGATGGTCCGCGCTGCTCGAAATAATCAGTCAGATGTCTTCATGTAAAAACCCCCTTCTTTATTTCCACCTACACGTTTCAGTACCACTCCGGGCACCATCATCAGGGCATTACATGTGTCATAAAACCATAACTTTTATATCACATATACCGGATGTACAAACAAGATAAACATCCACCGACCATGGTGTGGCGCCACTCCAGCCGCTGAGCCAGGTTCGGACTCAGCACGATGCCAAGAACAGTAGAGATGCATACTGTTCCTATTTTAGTGGCCCTGGGGCAGTGGTATAGGGTGGCTGGTGCTGTGAGGCATGAACATGATGAGAATGGTGTAGTCACCAGGGTGGCTGCACCATGAGGATTTTTTGGGTTTTTGTGTGTGCACAATCTTTAGTTAGTTATTGTTTTTTTTTTTGGTGCACTCTTTGACATGTTTATTGTTTTATCTTATTTGTCATCATGTTGCATTTCTTTGTGTGATGTTAACACTTCTGTTTTCTGTTATTTTGTGTGTGTTGTTGTCCTTATTTTTTTTGTACACAAAATTATTCACTTTAAAAAATTGGATCCAAAAAAGTACCTGTGTGTGTCGTTACTTTGGGATACAGGGCAGTTGCACATAGCTTTAAGCTGCCCAATGAGGTATGTGACCCATTCAAAGCTATTGATGGGTCCGTGAAATATTGTGTGGTAATATGCAGTACCCAGGTTCTGCCCTTTGGGCCACAGTGTATGGCGCAACTGTGTGTACATATCCATTGTGATGTGTTATGGACACAGGGGCACCTGGCCACACACATTGAGCAACCAATGGTGTTTGTGGGGGATGTAGGTATAGTCCATTACACACAAACATGTGTACATACACATAGTTCAGTGGTGCCATGGCAGCTGTGCCATGGCATGGACCAGTGTAGCCACATATGGTCAAAGTATTGTGTGTATGTTCCCACCTTCAGCTACAGATGCACACATAGCAAACCATTGTGTAGTGTAAGCCACTGTCATGCTCCAAACCGCTCCTGTGTGACACTTGAGCGGCTCGAAAGTGTCTCGCAGCAGCCACTTGTCACGACACGAGCGTGTATTCCTTGAAAACTCTGCGACAATGGTGTCACGTATTAGCCAGCCTTCCATCGCAGGCTGGCCAATCAGGACGCGATTGCGTTGTCCAATGAGCGTGTTTGGGGCACGGTGTAAAACAATTTGGAACGCCTATATTTTCGCCGCGCTGAACAGGTACGCCCACATTACTTTGGTGATTGCGGCATGTGAGGCGGCGACTGGAGTCTACCGGATGTTTCCCGCTGTTGGTGTGGCAACTTCCGGGGCGACATATCACCTTAGGTTGAGGGCGGAATTGCGGAATTGCGGTATGTAAAAGCGCCTTGGGCGTTCGGAGGCAATCATGGAAAATGTGCATGTTAGATTGCTTCCGATCGCCGCCAAAAGGTGCGGCGTGTAAAGGCATTGATGTGCCACATACCTGAGGTGAAATGGTTGTCAATGAAAAAAAGGTTTCTGAGTATTAAAGTAGTGTATATTATAATTACCAGTGTCCGGTGGCAGCCACTCACTTACTTCCAGTCCCTCCTTTTTTCCATTATTTAATTATTTTACACACTATGATGGCAGGTTAGTTGCCATACACTAAGGGTACCTTTACATGTCGCAAGATTGCATGCAATTTCACTTACAACTAAGGCTGGCTTCACACTGCAGTTTTTCACTGATCAGTGTCCATCAGTGTTTGGTTGCCAAAACCAGGAGAGGAACTTGCAGAGAAAAACTATAATTGAAAGATTGACACCTGTTCTGAGTTTTGGAGACACTCCTGGTTTTGGCACCCAAACACTGATGGACACTGATCAGTGAAAATCTGCAGTGCAGTGTGAAGCCTTACTGGTCGCAGTGAAATCATGGACACATTGTTCCATTTGTACACAGCAACAAAATGGAACAATGTGTCCATGATTCACTGCAACCGTAAGTTGCAAGTGAAATAGCATCAATGTTGCCACGTGTAAAGGTACCCTATGTGTATGCACAGATGTGGGATTACAGTCTGAATGCAATAGCCAATCACTGATGCTGCATAGAGATGGGGCATCTTAATTTGCTGGTTGAGGATTTGCGTCTGCCCCTAGCCTTCAGGATATGGCAGAAACTTAGTTTCTGCATGGAGCAGAGCATAGCATTAACAGCAGGTAATGCTATGTGCCGTCAGGCTATGTATCTCTATAGCAACCGGATGCTTACCGCAGCCGCCGGCTCCACAGAGATCTCCAGGATATGCACTTTTTGAGAGCGCACAGGAAACGCGGTCTACAGCGTTTTCCTGTGCTCTTTGCAAAAGCGCAAATCCTGAGATCTCTGTGGAGCCGGAGGCCCTCGGTAACCGTCCGGTTGGTAACGCTATGCGCTGCTCCATGCAGAAACTAAGTTTTGGATGGATTGGCTAGGTTCAGGGCAGACGCAAGTCTGACCCTATCCTGACAACCACATTTTATAACAAATTAAATGCTTCTGTCAATTTGTGACAACAGCATTTAAATGGAGCACACGCCACTTCTTGCACTTACCGCCTCCTGTCAATGCTCTTTGATATGATCACTGAAGGGCCGCATTGCTTCCATAATGTCACTCTTCAGAATTCAGCTATGTGCAGAGCTTCAAAGAAACTAAGATTTACATAATAAGCTACAATGCTGTGATATTGCAGTATAAAGAATAAGCAATCAGAGAGTCTAGAAAGACTAAAAAAAAAAAAAAATTCTAAAAATGAAACTAAGGCAAAAGTTCAAATGACTCCATTTCCACTCCCCCTCCCTTAAAAATAAAGAAATTAGGAATATAAAAAAAATCTGGAATCCACAATATTTCAAATATTCTGAGCTATCATAAAGGCATAGAGAGAATTAAAATTAAAATAAAGAATTTTTATTTACTAGCACTACTTCCTAAAGAATGCAAAAATGAAGAATAAAAACGTTCTACAAAGGCCCCAAATTGGTAAACATAAAGCTGTCAGCTTATCATACTAAAATCATGCCCTCATTCACCTCAATTGTCGAAGAAACAAAAATGTTACGCGTCTCAGGGAAAAATGAGGCACATGCCACAAAAAAAAATTTTTTACCAATTTTTTGTCTACGCGTGTCAATGAGAAAAAAAATCTATATAAGATTTGACATAGCGGCTTATATACTGACTATAGAATCAGGTTTCAGAGTAACTACTATCACAGAATGTACATTGCGAAAACAAAGCCTTATGGCCACTTTACACGTCCCGATATCGGCTTCCAACTCCGATAAAAAGTCACGTGGTTTGTGCATTGGCCCCGATATCGTTCGTGCATTGTATGGTGTAAATGTCCAATATGATGCACGAAGGATGCCAAAACGATATCGGGGATCAAATGAGCCTGCTCTCCAACGGCCCGATATTGGATGGACGATGTGGCCGGATCGTGCTGTGTGAAAGCCCAACAACGATGTGGAGTACAACTTCCCCTATTCTCTCCCATATTAAATGGTCGTTCCTGGGTCTGCCGTACAAGGGGGCGTACACATCGCTGTTGCGTTGGCTGCTGATATCGCGCTGTGTGACATCTCCTATGCGATCTTGGAATTCTGCCCAGAAAAAGCGCGCTCCCGCGGTGTTGGATCCAATATCGGACCGATGTTGGGACGTGTAAAGTGGCCCTAAGACTAGGGTCACATTTGCATCAGCCCTTGCGGCTTACGCAAGCGTTAAAAACTTAAAACTTTTCCAAGAAGTGCATAGCATTAACGCTATGCGATGCGGAGAATGCATCCCCTAGTTGCCCGATATTTACCTTCCCAACCAGCCACACACAAAGCTGCTGGGAGTGCGCTTTAGCAGAGCGCACAGGAAACGTTGCAGACAAAGTTTCCTGTGCGCTGTTGTAAAACGCACTCCCAGCAGCTTTGTGTGTGGCTGGTTGGGAAGGTAAATATCGGGCAACTAGGGGCTACATTCTCCTGCATCGCATAGCATTAACACTATGCACTTCTAACTTTTAAGTGCAATCCGGTAGACTAGGGTCACAACGCAAGTGTGACCTTAGCCTAAAAATAGTGTCAAAATTGCATGTTTTGTTCGAATTTTGCCCACTTGAAAACTAGGAAATTGAGAATGCACCAATGCATTGCAATGAATGGAATCTTTTGTGCTGTTTATGATAAGGGTGGGTGCTCACAATCAGTAAATGCAGCATTTTGGATGCAGCATATTGTCGCTGTGTCCAAAACGTTGTATTCTGCAGTAGCAGAATAGTTGATCTGATTCCAAGAAATCCCATCCTCACTATGCTTCAACCGACCGAAGCTTGTTTCTGCTGCGGTACGAGTTACTGGGCTTCAGCATCGAAATGAACATGCTGCGGAGTCAGTAGAGATAACCATCGGCTGAATGCAGGGATAAGCCACAGATCGTGGGTACAGGACAGCTGCAGTTTCCCTGCGTGCACCCGCGGGTTCCTGCAGATCCGGAGGCACTGTGTCCAAGACGAAGCTCCTCTGGATCGTGGGCACTAACCCTGAGGCATCATATGGTTGTGTAGGTGGAAAAAAATAGTGACCCTTAAGGAAAAAAAAAATAAAGCGCAAAACTAAAAATTGATTGCAGAGGGAGGGGTTAAAATCTGCATCCATTTTAGTAATTTATCTTGTCATTTGTTGGATCAGGTAAGAAGCTGTATCATTCGGATGAGAGTTTATCTATAGCTACAGTTAATATTTACAGGGAAAACAAGCACCGTGTTAACAAAATGGTTTTGAGCTATTCAGCAGCAGAATTCCCAGAGCGAACAAACAGTAAAAAATGTTCAGGTATATTCTTTTCGACAGATCCTAACTACTTCACGGCTGAATGAACAGTTGGAGATTTAGACAATAAAACTCACAGATAATTGTGATATTAGCATTTTACCTTCAGTGGATGTTTTTAGGCTATTTAGTTGTATTTTATGATTATTTACCATTTATATTGCTATTCTTTTCAAGGTCTTTATTTTTGGAAAATGGCATTGTCCCTTGAAACAGAAACCATGCAGCAAGATGAGAATATGAGTATTATAAAGACAAGGTTTATTGCCAGGTTTTTAATATTTTTCTGGCTCATAATAAGGTTTTGTATTTTATTATTATAATGCGCAATAGCTTAATAGAATTTTGCAGGACCAAATATTCTGTATTTTCTTCCTTCATTTCACAGCCAGTTTATTGATTTTGTCTGAACTGTTCAGTGCCACAAGACAGCCGCAATTTTACAAAGCTTCATCTGCCTGCGGTCAATTTTCGCTTTAAGGCTATGTGCCGACTCTGAGTTTGTGCTGCAGATTTCAATGTCAACAATCTGAACCTTCAGTCAGAAATACGTACCCAAAGCATCCTTGTGCCAATGGTGCACTTTTTGCCGTGCTTTTTATGCGTGTTATTATGCAGCTTTTGCTGCATTTTTTTTAGCAATTGTACGCTGTTGTGACTGTTGATAAAGCTAGGTTAAAGGTTGGGAAAAAAAAGGGTTTCAATATGCCATAATGTGCTGTGGGTCTCCGCTGTATTTTTGGTCACCAGCCCAGGTACAGCGGAAAGGTACAGGCTGCCACCCACCCGCTGCTGACTAGTTTTACCTTGCTGGTAATCAAAATACAGGGGAGGCCTTTTTTATTATCTCTTGAAATGATTTTAAAAAACGGACCAGGAGTTTTGATGGATTTTTGATTTCCAGTCAGGTATAACTAGGCAGTTGGGCGCTGAAATCTTCAATGTGGAGAGACCCAGGCATTCTAGGCCCCCCATGCTGTGAATGGAATCTCACAGACAACCCAGAAAATGGCTAATTTATCAAAGTGCCATTTTCTCGAGCTGTAGCCAACTCTTCCAGTTGCCCAAGTGCTGGTGGCAAATTGGGTAGTAAAAGTGTTATTGCCAGCTGTATTTTTCCAGTATGCACGTGTGGCTCCCCTGTGGTCGCCACTAGATGGCGCAGCAGCTGGGATGGGTAAGTCGGTCACCCCAAACACACACCCAACACACTCCGATCCCTAGACTAGGCACTCTATGCCCAGCAACAAGATGGTGGGAGGAGACGAGTGGAGGGTGGTTAAGTTCAGGCAGGACCCAGTGAGGGGAGGAAACAAAAGGAGGCAACACCAAGTTCAAGAAAGTCAGTCAGCCAAGTGACACCAGAGAATCAAGTTCCGTCAGAAGGAGAGGCGAGAACATCATACAGGACTGAAAGGACACAGACCTGAAGGTCTGTGACACCATGAGGCTTGTCCGGCTCCCAGGCTGTAGATCGTGGTGAGAGAAAGAGGAAGTCCAAGGTGTGCTTCCATTAGCAGGGACACTGAGGGACTGGGCCAAAATCAGAATGTCATCTCTGCTGAAGTGGCCAGGAAGCTCAACACTCCAACCATCAACACCGGTAAGGTGCGGCGTTTTTATGTCCCGCGACTCAACCTCCGGTGCAGTGTAAAAAAGGCTGCTGTATTAGGGCTAGGGGACCCGGAAGGTCGCCCACTGAAATCCCGTGGCCGTTGTATCATAGCTAGCGTGTGGGCAGACAGAAAGGCCCATGAAAGGAACACAAAAGGGGGTGATTGTGATGAGCCATCCCGGCTGCTTAGACTACACCGGAGCTGCCACTGTACTGTCTGTAAACTTACCATCTGCTGAGAAAGCGAGTAAAGCAGGTTAAAGCTCAATGCTATGTGAGACTGTGATTACGGCGCCTGAAGAAAGATAGACCAAGTTTGTAAAACAGCAGCAGGAGACTGCCTGACAATGCTGTGAAACCTGCACCCCAGACGAGCCCTGCACTACAACAGCTTATTCAGCTGCCCTGGGGACCCGCTCTTCCCATGGAGAGCTGAACCATAACCACTGCAACCCCCATCATCCCTAGAGGTCCGGACTGCAGCAGCGGCTATTCTGGCTGCATTCCATGGGTGGCATCACGACTCTCTTTGATTTTTGTTTTATTTTATTTTCCTCCATTTTTCCAATTCCTTTTTTTTTCGCTCACCTGACAAGGGGATCATTGACCGGATTACGCCACATTAACATCCCACAGACACAGATGATGACGAGAGGGCCTGGTTCCGAGTACCCCATGGTCCCCACCAGGGGCGAGTCACACTAAGTCCGAGATTCTTAATGTTGGACCCATGTTAGACCTAGCCATTTTGAATTTCTGGTAAATAGTAAATAATACACCACACAGAGAAAAATAAATTTCATTTTATTTGAACGAAAAGCATCAACACATACATAATTTCCATCTTTATTATTCCACAATACGTTTCGACGAACATTCATGGTGGGATCCGAAACTGACTGAGTTTTGGCTCTCGCTGTCAGCGGAGTGACGTCACAATCTGGTTCACCTGAGGTCAGCTAGAGTGACACTGCTCAGCTCTGACCGCATGTGAACTTTCCCATATCACAGCGGGGCCTGAAACTAGTGAGTTTTGGGTCCTGTTGTGATGCAGGAAAATTCAGCTCAGGTCAGAGAGCTGTCTCGCTCTTGTTGGAGGAGGGCTCTTACTGCCACATTCCTTCCCAAGGTGATGCAATTACTGAGGGGTCCACTGCTGTCAGGGGTGATGCTGGCACAGAAAATTGTTTATTTCTCCATCTCCATCCAGAAACAATGCTGATTCCTGCTGCCTATGCCAACTGTTTAGTTGCCAGTGGCAGGGGCTCGCATTAGTTGAGGCAGGACCAAAGCTGCAGCACAGCCCCAGCCGATCTGAGACTGCCCCAGCTGGCTCCTCAGGGCAACAGTTCAGTTTTGTAGTATTCTTATGGAGGGGCAAACTATTCACAGAGTCAATAAACTTTTTAAAGTTTTTTTCACTACAGCAGTTAAACATGAGAGTTAGGGTGGGCTATTTACAATGACACATTTGACTGAAGGCTGCTTCACTTGTCCCAGTACTTCCTAACTCAGTTTCCTCAGTGTGAATTCAAAGAGTAGTTTCTTGGTCCCTAACCCACTAATGCAGACACATCAACAAAATCACCAGGGAACTGCTAGACAGGGTTTGTCCACTATGTCCGCAATGAAGACGCATAATTGGTGCCCATCGGCAGACAATGTCAAGCACCAATACCTAACACACTTAGCTGAGGTTCTGTTCCACATTACAAACGTTGGGCCAAATCCCGGAGTGACCGTCAAGGACTTCAATTCCTGATACAATCTCCTACTTGGGGACTTTCCTCCTTTCTTCCACAATACTAGCCCTTTTATTGACTAAGCCCCACCCACAAAGATCACCCACAACCACTACTAATTACCTTGTTTAGCTAACAGGGTTCAGGGAGCAGTCTTCATCTTTAACCAATAGAGGGCCACATACACATTACGGAGTACATACTTTTTGAATGAAAGCTAAAAATGCAAGGTATCCATTGGGTGACAGGGTGACAATATCTCTGACTCTCTTAGGGTACCTTTACACGTGTCAACTTTTCTAGGAATTTCACTGGTAACTTACTGGTTGCAGTGAAATCATGGACACATTGTTCTATCTTGTTATTGTGTACAAATGGAACAATGTCTCCATGATTTCACTGCAACTAGTAAGTTGCCAGTGAAATTCCTAGAAAAGTTGACGCGTGTAAAGGTACCTTTACACAATTTCAATTTTGAAGTGTGTATGTGTGTTCCACGTTCTCATGTATTTGATAAATGCATCAATCCTCACATACTGTGCAATGCTCCTATTCTCAAAATTGCTGCAGATGCAGGAGCATATGACCAGATCTGTCTATAAGTCTCCTCAATATTCAACAACAGCTTACCTATGTGAAGTGTTTTTCAATTGCATTTTGAATTGCTGTGCAGTCTGTGATGACGATTTCACTAATAAAAGGGTTATGTTCAAAAGAGATCAATACTAAACCTTTAGTACCAATATGTCTCCATCAAATTTGATAATGTAAAAATAAAGTGATTAACCCCTTCAAGTTGTATATAATGACTTGACGATTAAATAGATTCTCAGATCATAAAGACTTGCTTTAAAATTAGGTGATGAAACCAAGAAGATGGGTAGCAGAACTGCATATGGAACATAACGATCCTTTTAGTTAATGCCAAATTGCACCTAAATTCCATAATTTAATCTTTGACTGCAGCAGATTTCAGTGTTTAAGAAAGACAGGTATATGACTGAAATATGACATATTAAACTATGATGGTGGATATAAATCAAAATCTAATTTACTTCGCTGTAGCGTAAATAAATAAGAACATGGCTGCATTTAGGTTTTAGGTGTTGGAAAATAAAATAAAAATTGATGTAAAAAATGTGGTCAAGACACACTGTTATAGGGGGATCTACTGCTGACACAGTTATGGGATAATATCTCCCAATTCTGCACGAATGTCACCATCCATGTCCTTTTCCGGCATATATGATCCCTATACTGGTTTATATGTTCCTTTCCTAGTATATATAGCTCCATCCTGGTATATATTGCTCAATCCTGATATATCTGGTCCCATCTTGTAAAATATGATCCTTTCTAGGTATATGTGGGCCTCATCCTGGGCCAATCCTGGTAAATTCGGCCCCACTCTGGTACATACGGCCTCTTGTGCTTGGCGCATCTTGGCATTTATGCCCCATCCGTGAATATAAGGCCCATCCTGGGCCCATCCTGGTACATGGCCCCATCTTAGCTTACATAGTTTCATACTATTTAGGGTTGAAAATAGACTTTAAGTCCATCTGGTTGAACCCAAATCCTAACATGTTGATCCAGAGGAAGGTGAAAAAACCAATGTAGCAACACTAAGCTCCACATTGGGGAAAAATTCCTTCCTGACTCGACATAAGGCAATCAGACTAGAGCCCTAAATTCATTCCCTATCAATGAATCTAGTGCATATGGACGGTAATATATTTTTTGAAGAAAGTCAGGCATCTTCTAAAATTTTTGTAGTGAATCACTTATTACAACATCATTCGGCAGAGAGTTCCATAGTCTCACTGGTCACACTAAAGAATCCTCATCTGTGATTATGATTAAACCGTCTTTCCGCAAGACAAAGATGATGCCCACTTGTCCCCGTTGCAGGTCTTGTTGTAAAAAGATCATTGGAAAGGGTAGGGTCGGTCTCCGCTAATCAGAGGAATTGGTACCCACTACGGAGCTCCACTAATTCTGCTTACCATGTGCATGGTTCCATGGGGCCATCTGTTTTATTCTGCATCCTCTTAGCAGGTCTCCTGGGAATGCTCTTAGGATGTGCATGCCAATTCCTACACATACTTAATAAAGCAGTTTACTTGTTCCCTATTAGGACTCTGAAATGCTCTGTGCATAAACGGCATCCTTCCCCTATGGGAGGTGCCTGGGCAATGTGTTCACTCATTAGGATTGTTGCTTCTCCCCAGGTCGCACTCTGCAGTGCTCTGTGATAGGAAGACTGCTGCCTTGTTTTTTGGTAATACCTCTGTCTCCACAGAATCCTCTGCCGGCAGGTCTTTATCTTGGATCCCTCTAGACACTCCTGATACCTCTACCAGCTGGATCACCTCTGCCGGTGCTCCACTTCGAATGTACAGTCTTGCTATCCAGGGGGTCCGCCCCTCAGGCACCTTTCTCCTTTTGTTAAACCTTCCTCAATAAATATCCTTGGTTTTATGAAAGTCACTCTCCTGTCTCTTGAGTATCGGGTATACACCTGCCACTGCACCATCAGTGGTCTAGTGAGTCCACTCTACATCATCACGCCCTATGGGCATAACATATACATTGTAATAGGATCGCTCCTAAGCCTTTATTTTTCCATATTAAATAACCCTGAGTTCAATATCTTGTCTTGGTATTGCTGTCCACCCTGTCCCCTAACAACTTTGATCAATCTTTTCCGCACCCGCTTTACTTCACTTATGTCTTTTTCATACACTGGAAATCAGGATTGTACACACTATTCTACATGTGGTTGCACTAGTGACTTGTATAGAGGTGAAACTATGTTCTTCTCATGAGCATCTATGCATCTTTTAATGCATCACATTAATTTATTAGCCTTTGCTGCAGCTGCTTGACACTTCCACTAAATGTGAGTTTGTCATACACCCATACACACAAGTCTTTTTCTGTGACAGTTTTACCCAGTGTTCTACAATTAAGTACATATTTATACATTTTATTCCCTCTAACCCAGTGCATTACCTTACATTTATCCACATTCAAATTCAATTGCCATTTCTGAGCCCAAGCCTAAGGTTTACATTAATCCTCCTGTAATATAAAATTGTCCTCCAATGTATTGATTACCCTACAGAGTTTAGTATCATCTGAAAATATTGAAATTCTACTCTGTATGCCCTCCACAAGGTTGTTAATAATTATGTTAAAAAGAAGTGGGCTGAATACTGACCCCTGTGGTATCCCACTGATAACTGTGACCCAGTCTGCATGTGTTCCATTGATAACCATCCTTTGTTTATTATCAGTGATCTAGTTCTCATCCCAGTTGCATATATGTGCCCCTATCCCTATTATTCTCACTTTATGTATCAAATTTTGTGTGGCACATATGAAAAGCTTTTGAAAAGTTCATATACACATCATCTCCTGCATTTTCTTGGTCCAGTCCGGAACTTACCCCTTCATAGAAGCTGTGTCTTTGTAGCCCCTCTACTATACATCTTATTAAAGGATACATGAAAACTTATTATATTGTGATCACTATTACCCAAGTGAATCCCAACCTGTATATTTGATATGCGGTCAGACCTGTTGGTTAATATTAGGTCTAGCAGTGCCCCCCGTCTTGTTGGGTCCTAAACCAGATGTGAATGGTAATTGTCTCTCATAGTTGTCAAAACCATTTTTTCTTTGTTGGAATTCTGTTCCCCAATGTATTTCAGGGTAGATGAAGTCCCCCATAAAAATGATTACTCCATGAGTCATCTACTGTATTTTTCGGATTATAAAACACACTTTTGTTCCCCCAAGTTTTGGGTGGAAAAGGGTAGTGCGTCTTATAATCCGAATCTACTATGTGCTGCGCTGTAGTGGAGGGGGTAGCTGTTATGATCCGATGACCTAGGAGTAACATAAACAGACTTCACAGAAGTAGTTGGCAACTGTACTGACAGCAGTCCCTGACTAAATACTGCAACTAGCAGTAGCTGTGGGATGTAACTAACCATGTCTTATACACCTCGACACGGCCAGAGAACTAGCTACCCCTAAATATGGAAACAGGAAAGTCTATCTTGCCTCAGAGCAGAACCCCAAAAGAATAGCAAGCCCCCCACAGTTATTGACAAAAGGGAAGCAGGAGAGGAAAAACACACACAGGCAGATAATAGAATTTAGCAAAAGAGGCCACACTAGCTAGATAGTAAGGACAGGATGGAATACTATTATTTATTATATACTTTTTGAAAGCGCAAAACCGGATTAGGATTAAAAAAAAAATGCAAGTGTGACCCTAGCCTTAGCTGCAATACAGCCTACTACTTTCTCCACTGTTTGCATAGGACTGGAAGCTCCAAGCAGCTGCTGCTTATACACCTTTAATTATGAACCCCCACCCTTAGGTAAATAACCCTTTGTGAGTATACCCATATCTCAGGAGTTAGGTAAAAATGTAAGCAACCTTTAAACAAACAGATAGCAATATGAGAGATTTTTAACCTGTACGGAGGAAAATAGATCAGGCAAGTACAACCAAATTAAAGAGTTTGGCTAGGGTCACATTTGACTTTTTTTTTACATCCTGATCCGGTTTTGAGCATTAAAAATGCTAAAAACTAGATCTAGATCTGCAGCCCATAGGCTGCAATAGAAAAACCGGATTGCCCAAATGGCAATCCGGTTACCGGATCGGGTTTTGCAGCCTGCAGTAAAAATCATGCAGGCTGCGTCTATCACAGCAGTTGCAAAACCTTATCCGTTTTTTTTTTAACTACTCTGACTTCATTTAGAGATAATAATTTTAACGTTAAACCTCCAGCTGTTTCCAGTGGAAAATAATGCTAATAACTGGGTTGATTGAAGCTAGAGGATGAGATAACCCAGTTAAAGTTCTTATTCTAT
The DNA here is from genome assembly GCA_033576535.1 of Allobates femoralis. Lineage (NCBI taxonomy): Eukaryota > Metazoa > Chordata > Amphibia > Anura > Aromobatidae > Allobates > Allobates femoralis. The sequence continues at coordinate 147,072,196 of JARQOC010000001.1, forward strand.
TCCTTTTGTTTTATACATTACATTATTACATTAGTGTACACATATAATAATATCTGTTTTTTCATACAAGGTAAATCAGTATTTCTTTACAGTGGAGAAGTAAATTGCCTATAACTTCCCATTTGGATATTAAGTAATTTTGGCATTTTCTACTGTACAATAAAAATTCTATTTTACACATTGAAAATATAAGCTAAAAATAATGTACAAGCAGAACACACAGAAGCTAATTGAATATTGGAGAGATTTTCACCTTAAGGACAGAAATCCCATCCGTGCGTTCAGAATTGAATTCCAAACATGCACCTTTGCTTACTTGGCTCAGCGATAAGGATGATAAATGACTCCTTATTGTACTGAGAAGAATAAAAGCTGAAGTGATGTCATTCTTGCAATTGGATATATTCACCGCTTTTTGTGCTTCTTAAACGTTCTTTCCCTGATTTTTATCATCTTCAAAGAATTTAGATTTCTTTCAGCATTTATTGTTCTGTGAAAAGTGTCCTATCGGTAACCTTGTGCTGCCAGAACTACTTCAAACTACACATCAAACATTCACCTCTGAGATATAAATTATAGTCATTTCAGCACTTCCCTTAGAAGACTTCTATATAACGAACAATGCTTAGAGGATTAATTACCAGTTTATATCAAGGGCTGTTTGTGTGTTCTATACAATAACCCCTTCATGACCGGGCAATTTTACATTTTTTTGTTTTCATTTTTTCTTCCCTTTCTTCCAATAGCCATAACATTTCTAATCTTCCATCCACATAAACGTACAAAGGCTTATTTTGCAGAACAAGTTGGACTTTGGAATGACACAATTTATTGTATCCTGTTTAAAAAAAGTTACATTTAACAGTTGCTTTCTGGTTTCATTTACCATGTTTACTATCCGATGAGGGTTTGCTTCCACTTGTGTATAAAAAATGTATTCCATTCTCACTGAGAAAAGTTGGACAATTGAAATCCATTTGGAACTCCATATGTCATGCTAGTGCTATGTGAGGGTTTCATTTTTTCATGCCTAGCATGCGTATGACATCCCTACGCAATGCATTATTTCACAGCAACTGTTTATTTTACAATAATTTACTAGACTATTTACAATGTTTTATACTACAGAATGATAATGATTTTTAAAAAAAATTGATTGCATACCAAAGGTCTATGTGACGTCCATTTTTTTCTTGGACCCATAAACTTGCATTCAAGAGAGTCGTCCAATATATGTGACCATATACAGCATTCTATGCTTTTTTCCTCAGGCCAGCTGACTTTTACAGGAGGACTGTCACGACAAGCATAGAAGTCTTCAGCAGACCTTCAGATATAGCAACCCTCATGTCTGCGCACATCAAGTGCCCCGGTCAGAGATCAACAGTGGCATTCCACAGGTCAACAGTTGCCGGCAAAGCTCTGCTTCACCCACTTCCACTGCTATTACAGACAGATGATAGCAGAACAATTCAGCCATCATCTGCCAGGAAGGATGCAGGCTCAGAGTGCGAACCTGCACTAAAGTCAGGACATAACATATGACGTACACTGTGTTACAAATTAATATGCAAATGTTCTTTTTTTCTGATTTTCCTAAATGGTCGGTGCAAATGACAGTCAGTGTAATAAAAGTCATCACCCGTTAGAGTATACATCGAATTTTATTGAAGAAACCTCCCAATGATAACAGTATAATCAGTATAATCTTCAAAATAAAAAAAAAACTCTAATTGCACTGTTCCAAATTATTAGGCACAGTAGAGTTTCTAAACATTTGATATGTTTGAAAGAACTAAAAATGCTGATTTGTTGAATTTGCAGCATTAGGAGGTCACATTCACTAAAATAAAAAAGCTATTTAACTCCAAAACATCCTAACAGGCCAAGTTACATGTTAACATAGGAAACCTTCTTTGACATCATCACAACAATTCTTGCATCCAATGAACTTGTGAGTTTCTGGTGAGTTTTCTACTTTTATTTCTTTGCATGATGTCAGAATAGCCTCCCAGAGCTGCTGTTTTGATGTGAACTGCCTCCGACCCTCATAGATCTTTTACTTGATTATACTCCTAAGATTCTCTATGGTGCTGAGGTTAGGGGAAGATGGTGGCCACACCATGAGTTTATCTCCTTTTATGCCCATAGCAGCCAATGGCACAGAGTAGTGATGGGCGAATCCTAAATTATTCGGAATCGCTTGACTCTAGCGAGTCCGAGCCCGGGACTCGCTACTCGTTGCGAGTCTAGCGAGTCCAATGTTAATGAATGGGGAAGCGAGTAATAGCGAGTAGTGTGCGATTTACAAATCGCAGATGTGTCTCGGAAGCTTCAGCCTGAAGCAATCCTAGTTTTGCCATTTATTTGCATTGGACTCGTTTACTTTGCAAGTAATCGCTGGGAAACTCACACAGATAAGAGTCCTGTCTGCTCTGTGTGCTGGCTGCCGCAGCTCCAGGGTCCTAGAGCCCGCCTGCTGCCTGATGTAGCAGAGCTGAGATTGTTCTCAGTCTGCTCATTCCCTGTGCATAGACATCTATATCTATGCACAGGGATGAGCAGAGAGGACATCGCGTTTTGGACTGCGTCGGACGGAAGAGGATTTTTTTAATTAAAGATGGAGTCCCTAATGGCTTTTTTTTTTATTTCTAATAAAAAAATTTCTGTGTTGTGTTTTTTTTAAAACAATTTAATAGAAATTCATGGCGGTCATGTCTAATATTGGCGTGACCGCCATAAATTTCGGGCTTAGGGCCAGCTGATAATACAAAGCTGGCCCCAACCTCTTTATTACCCAGCCTGCCACCGCCACCAGGGCCGCTGGAAGAGCGGGGTTCAGCCCCAGAGGATGGCGCTTCAATGAACGCGCCATCTTCTGGGGCGGCTGCGGGCTGCAATTTGCAGCGGGGGGTGCCCAGAAAGCTTGGGCATCCCTGCGCTGCGGATTCCAGCCCCCAGCTGCTTAGCTGTACCTGGCTAGACATAGAAATTGCGCGGAGCCCCACGCATTTTTTTTTAATTATTTCATGAAATTCTGAGATTCTGACTCTGACTCTGACTCTGAGACTCTGACTCTGAGACTCTGACTCTGAGACTCTGACTCTGAGACTCTGACTCTGAGACTCTGACTCTGACTCTGAGACTCTGACTCTGAGACTCTGACTCTGACTCTGAGACTCTGACTCTGAGACTCTGACTCTGAGACTCTGACTCTGAGACTCTGACTCTGACTCTGACTCTGAGACTCTGACTCTGACTCTGAGACTCTGACTCTGAGACTCTGACTCTGACTCTGAGACTCTGACTCTGAGACTCTGACTCTGAGACTCTGACTCTGACTCTGAGACTCTGACTCTGAGACTCTGACTCTGAGTCAGACTCTGACTCTGACTCTGAGACTCTGACTCTGAGACTCTGACTCTGAGACTCTGACTCTGAAATTCATGAAATAATAAAAAAAAAATGCATGGGGCTCCGCGCAATTTCTATGTCTAGCCAGGTACAGCTAAGCAGCTGGGGGCTGGAATCTGCAGCGCAGGGATACCCAAGCTTTCTGGGCACCCCCCGCTGCAAATTGCAGCCCGCAGCAGCCCCAAAAGATGGCCCGTTCATTGAAGCGCCATCCTCTGGCGCTGAACCCTGCTCTTCCAGCGGCCTGGTGGCGGTGGCACGCTGGGTAATAAAGGGGTTAATACCAGCTTTGTTATACAAGCTGGTATTAAGCCCGAGATTCTTAATGTCAGGCCACGTTTGACCCAGCCACTAAGAATCTCCAATAAAGGGTTAAAAAAACACAACACAGAGAAAATTTTTTATTTGAAATAAAATAAAAAGCCATTAGGGACTCCATCTTTAATTAAAAAAATCCTCTTCCGTCCGACGTAGTCCAAAACGCGATGTCCTCTCTGCTACATCCCCTGTGCATAGATATAGATGTCTATGCACAGGGAATGAGCACACTGAGAACAATCTCAGCACTGCTACATCATCTCTGTGAGCAGGTGGGCTCTAGGACCCTGGAGCTGCACAGAGAAGACAGCTGGACTCGGCTCGCAAAGTAACAGCAGTTACTTTGCGAGTTTCCCTGCTATCACTGGCACAGTAGCCGAGTCTAATGCAAACAATGGCAATCCTAGTTTTGTCAGCGTTTGCCATTGATTTGCATTGGACTCGTGTGAGTAAACGCTGGGAAACTCGCAGAGTACCGAGTCCTGCAAATCCTTTACTACTCGCCGAGTAACGAGTCCTAGCGAGTAGATTCGCCCATCTCTAGCACAGAGGTATTCTTTGTAGCATAAGATGGTGCATTGACATGCATGACGATGATTTGGCTCCTAAAGGCATGTTTTTGCTTTTTGTACCATGGAAGAAAGTTCGCAGTTGGAAACTCTATATACGTTGCAGAGGTCATTTTTACACCTTCAGGAACCTTAAAGGGGCCTACCAGCTGTTTCCCAATATTTACAGCCCGAAACATGACTCCTCCACCTCCTTGCTGATGTCACAGCCTTGTTGGGACATGGTGGCATCCAGCAACCATCCACTACTCTATTCATCTGGACCATCCAGGGTTGCTCGGCACTCATCAGTATTTATTTATTATTATTATTTATTTATATAGCGCCATTATATTCCAAGGCGCTTTACATGCTAAAAAGGGCAGACTAGGACAAGTAACATAGTAACAAAACAAGTAACAATAAATGTTGACAATTCGGTCATACAGATACAAGAGGGGAGAAATCCTGTCCACAAAGGCTCACAGTCTACGAGGGGTGTGGGTAGGGATACAGTGGGAGGGGGAAATTCCAGTCATGAGGCGGTGTGGTGGACCGGGTCTTATTGCAGGTGGTAGGCTTGGCGGAAGAGGTGGGTCTTCAGGCTTCTTTTGAAGGTTCCCAGGGTAGGAGAGTGTCTGATGTGTTGGGGCAGTGAGTTCCAGAGTCTAGGTGAAGCACGGGAGAAATCCTGTATGCGGTTGTGCGAAGAGGAGATGAGGGGGAAGTAGAGGAGAAGCTCTTGGGAGGATCGCAGGTTGTGTGAGGGTAGGTATCGGGAGACCATGTCAGATATGTATGGAGGGGACAGGTTGTGAATGGCTTTGTATGTCATGGTTAATGTTTTAAACCGGGATCTCTGGGAAGTAGGGAGCCAGTGAAGGGCTTGGCAGAGGGGGGAGGCAGGGGAGTAGCGGGGAGACAGATGGATTAGGCGGGCAGCGGAGTTCAAGATAGATTGGAGAGGTGCAAGGGAGGTATTGGGGAGGCCGGTGAGCAGGAGGTTGCAGTAATCGAGGCGGGAGATGATGAGAGCGTGAATAAGGGTTTTAGCAGTGTCGTGGTCAAGGAAAGTGCGAATCCTATAGATGTTTTTGAGCTGGAGACGGCAGGAGGTGGCGAGGGCCTGGATGTGGGGCTTGAAGGAGAGAGAAGAATCAAGGATAACCCCGAGGCACTTGGCATGGGGGACTGGAGAGAGAGAGCAGTCGTTGACGACGATGGATAGGTCAGGTAGTGAGGGGGAGCGTCTTGGGGGGAAGACTATGAACTCTGTTTTGTCCATGTTCAGCTTAAGGAAGCGAGCAGAGAAGAAGGATGAGATGGCGGACAGGCAGTGTGGAATTTTGGATAGAAGGGAGGTGATGTCAGGACCAGACAGGTAGATTTGGGTGTCGTCGGCGTAGAGGTGATATTGGAGGCCGTGGGACTCAATGAGTTGCCCTAGGCCGAGAGTGTAGATTGAGAACAGTAATGGTCCAAGAACCGAGCCCTGGGGGACCCCGACAGATAGAGGGTAGGGCGAGGAGGATGTGTGGGAGTGGGTGACGCTGAAGGTGCGGTCCGTTAAGTATGAGGAGATCCAAGAGAGGGCAAGGTCCGTGATGCCAAGAGATTCCAGGATCTGTAGTAGAAGGGAGTGGTCAACAGTGTCGAAGGCGGCTGACAGGTCGAGGAGGAGGAGAACAGAGTAGTGGCGCTTGCTTTTGGCAGTCAGTAGGTCATTTGTGACTTTGGTCAGGGCTGTTTCAGTGGAGTGGAGGGGTCGGAAGCCAGATTGCAGGCGGTCAAAGAGGGAGCAGGAGGAGAGGTGAGAGGACAGCTCAGAGTGGACATGCTGTTCAAGTAGTTTAGAGGCAAAAGGGAGGAGAGATATAGGGCGGTAGTTGGAGACAGTTGTGGGATCGAGGGAGGGTTTTTTGAGGATGGGTGTGATCAAGGCGTGTTTGAAGGCTGAGGGGAAGGTGCCGGTGGTGAGTGATAGGTTGAAAAGATGAGTTAGGGCTGGGATGATAACGGAGGTGAGGTTGGGAATGAGGTGGGATGGGAGCGGGTCTTGGGCACTGGTGGTAAGGTGTGATTTTGACAGGAGGGAGGAGAGCTGGTCTTCAGTTATAGGGGGGAAGCAGTTGATGGAAGTAGAGGGCAGTATAGGTGAAAGGGGAGGCTGTGGGGACAGTGGATCAAAGCTGTCTCTGATTCTGTCAATCTTTTCTTTGAAGAAGGAGGCAAAGTCTTCTGCAGAGATAAGGGGAGAGGGAGGGGGAGCAGGCGGGCGGAGTAAGGAATTGAAGGTTTTGAAAAGTTGCTTGGGATTGCGGGACAGGGAGGTTATTAGGGATAAGAAGAAGGTTTGTTTGGCGGTGGCAAGTGCAGTCTTGAAGGCGATGAGGGACTGTTTGAACAGCGCAAAATGCTCAGTGGAACGTGATTTTTTCCATCGCCTCTCGGCGACCCTGGATGCCCGTCTCAGGTCTTTAGTGAGGGTGGTGTGCCAGGGTTGCCTATCAGTGCGTGCAGCGTGGTGTGTGAGGGGGGCTGCTAGGTCGAGCGCCTTTGTTAATGTGGTGTTGTAGAGGGTGGTGGCAGTGTCTGTGTCACGTGTAGATGTTATGTTGGCGAGAGAGAGAAGGGATTCTGAGAGTGAGTGTAGATCAATGTGTTTTAGGTTTCTGCGGGGATGATCAAGTTTGCAGAGAGGAGGTGATGTAGTAGGGGAGGTGAGGGAAGAGAAGGTCAGCAGATTGTGGTCAGACAGGGTGAGGGTTGAGTTTGTGAGATTAGTAAGGGAGCAAAGACGGGTAAAGATAAGATCCAGCGTGTGGCCATCTTTGTGGGTGGCAGAGGAGGACCATTGGGAGAGCCCGAAGGAGGAGGTCAGGGAAAGAAGTTGAGAGGCGGTTGGGTGGCCAGTGTCAATGGGGATATTGAAATCGCCCATAATGATGGTGGGGATGTCAGTAGAGAGGAAATGAAGTAGCCAGGTGGTAAAGTGGTCGAGAAAGGTGGGGATGGATCCAGGGGGGCGGTAGATGACGGCTAGCTGGAGGTTACAGGGGGAGAAGATGCGGACAGAGTGGGCTTCGAAAGATGGGAGAGTAACAGAGGGGGGTAATGGGATAGGGGTGAAGGAGCAGGTGTCGGATAGGAGTATGCCGACACCTCCGCCATGTTTGTCAGAGAGGCGGGGTGTGTGGGAGAGATTGAATCCGCCGTAGGATAGTGCAGCAGGGGAGGCCGTGTCGGAGGGGGTGAGCCAGGTCTCTGTGATGCCAAGGAATGAGAGTTTATTAGAAATAAAGAGTTCATGGATGTCTGTGAGCTTATTACAGACTGAGCGGGCATTCCAGAGTGCGCCTGGCAGGGAGATTAGAGGAGCAGGGGCTGGGGGGATGGGTCTAAGGTTGGTCAGGTTGCGAGGGTGAGTGATGGTGGGGTTATGAGAGTTGGTGATGGGACATGGGGGTAGGGTGTAGGTGACTGTGGGGATGTGGCGGGGGGGGCCGGGATTAGGGGAAATGTCGCCAGCGAGTAGGAGGAGCAGGGAGAGGGTTAGCAGGTGGGAGCATGAGAGTTTACGTGGTGGCCGTGCCTGATTGGAGATGGAGGATTGAAAGTGAAGGAATAGTTCAGAGGAGTGGGTAAGGTGGCTAGGTAGAATGGAGGGTGAGATAAGTACTTTGTTGCTGGGTGGAGGGATGAGCGGGGGTAGCAGGAAGTGGAGAAGGATGGGAGTGAGAGTGCAAAGGAGGGGATACATTGTGGATGGTGAGCGGGGAATGAGAGTAGCGTGGGTCAGATGCAGCGGGAAGGAGAGCTGTAGTGGTGGGTGAGAGGTCAGTAGTGATGAGTAGTCCGGGGTTTACATAGTGAATACATAATTGCAGTACAAGTGAACAAATTGCATATCTGTTTGTTTGTCTTGCATGACTTGATTGCACCCCTTTAGCTGGCTCTACATATATAGTGAGTTTCTACTTAGATCTGGGTCTATTACACTTGTTAATCAATCAATCAAAGAAACTCAGCACAGCAGAAGGTAATAAATGCAAGACAAATAAACAAGAGTTTCTGGCCATCCTGGGTCATAAACATTTTTAAACCAAAGATGACCTCTGAACATCCCACATCACACACAGTAAGATGATTTCACTATATTACATTATTAAAAGACAAGTATATTGTTGATTGAAGTTACAGATTCAGATACATCTCATTGTGGAGAGACACATGCAGGAAAGATGAGGGAATTGAAGTTACAGATTCAGATACCTCTCATTGTGGAGAGACACATGCAGGAAAGATGAGGGAATTGAAGTTACAGATTCAGATACCTCTCATTGTGGAGAGACACATGCAGGAAAGATGAGGGAATTGAAGTTACAGATTCAGATACCTCTCATTGTGGAGAGACACATGCAGGAAAGATGAGGGAATTGAAGTTACAGATTCAGATACCTCTCATTGTGGAGAGACACATGCAGGAAAGATGAGGGAATTGAAGTTACAGATTCAGATACCTCTCATTGTGGAGAGACACATGCAGGAAAGATGAGGGAATTGAAGTTACAGATTCAGATACCTCTCATTGTGGAGAGACACATGCAGGAAAGATGAGGGAATTGAAGTTACAGATTCAGATACCTCTCATTGTGGAGAGACACATGCAGGAAAGATGAGGGAATTGAAGTTACAGATTCAGATACCTCTCATTGTGGAGAGACACATGCAGGAAAGATGAGGGAATTGAAGTTACACATTCAGATACCTCTCATTGTGGAGAGACACATGCAGGAAAGATGAGGGAATTGAAGTTACAGATTCAGATACCTCTCATTGTGGAGAGACACATGCAGGAAAGATGAGGGAATTGAAGTTACAGATTCAGATACCTGTATGAAGAGAGAAGAGATGACCATTAGATTCTTGCCTGGTGTAACTGCACTTCTACAGTTGGCACTTATGCAGGTGGCATGATTGCAAGACCCCGCATGATCAGTAAACAAGACTGTTTGAAAATTAGTCTTCATGTATATCTGGACCCACTGCAACTGTTTCTGCTTGTAAGCACTGTTTAAGGGTGGCCCAATAGTAGGTTTATGCACCACAGCAAGTCTTTGAAGGATCCTACACCTTGAGGTTAGAGGGACTCCAGAGGCACCAGCAGCTTCAAATATCTGTTTGTTGGTTTGTAAGGCCTTTTTAGCAGCTGCTCTCTTAATCTGATGAACTTGCCTGGCAGAAACCTTCCTCATTCTGCCTTTATCTGCATGAACACATCTGTGCTCAGAATCAGCCACAAATCTCTTCACAATACGATGATCACGCTTAAGTTTTCGTGCAATATCAAATGTTTTCATTCCTTGTCCAAGGCATTACACTATTTGCTGCTTTTCGGCAGCAGAGACATCCTTTTTCTTTCCCATGTTACTTGAAAACTGTGGCCTGCGTAATATTGTGGAACACCCAGTTTTCCTTTTATTGGGCTCACCTGCCAAACTAATTATCACAGATATCTGAGATTGATTTCAATGATCCAAAGAACCCTGAAACACAATACCATCAATGGGTTTCATTGAAAAAAAACAAAAAAAAAAACCTATAACACTTAAAACCAATTTGCATAATAATTTGGAACACAGTGTATATATGCACCATTTGTAATTGAACAGCATTATCTTGCATCACTGCGGTTTTAAGGTACCGTTACATGTAGCAATGTTGCATGCAACATTGCTGAAAATTCCCTGGTTCAGCGATGTTGCAGCAACATCGCAGTAGCATCGTGCTGTATGATAGCACGATGCAACTGCAATAAATCGCTTGTTGCAAGTTGCCAGGTTTACCAACAGTGTCGGTAAACCTGGCGATGTTGCACCAGCGATTTGACTGGATCTTGCTGTGTGACACTGCAATAGCAATGTTGCCAGCGATGCCGCCTATTTGCAACATTGCAGCGTATCGCTCGCTGGGTGGTACCCAGCCCAGCAAGCGATCCCTGCTGCAACATAGTGGCGGCTTCACAAACAACATCAGCCCATGTGACAGCTAAGGCAGCGATGTTGGAAGCGAGCGCTCACCCGCGGAATCGCTTCCGGCATCGCTGCAACATTGCTACGTGTAACGGTATCTTGAGGTTCAAATCCCACCAAGAACAACATCTCTAAGGAGTTTGTATATTCTCCCTGTGTTTGTGTGGGTTTCCTTTATCACTTCAAAGACATATTGATAGGGTAATAATATTGTGAGCCCCAAAGGGGACAGAGGTGATCACATACGTAAAGCGCTGTGGAATTAAAGTGTTGTGGAAAAAACAAGTAAGTTACATAGATGAATGAAATAGTTAAGAATTTATCTGCACAGTCTACATTTTTCATTTACAATTATTAATTCTTAAAAAAATTCCAAGTCTCTTGCTGGTCTCCCATCGTCTCTGCTTCCGTGTTTGTTAGAAAAGATAAGTATGTGATGACAATACTGCATGTGCCTCAGTCTCCCATCTTACATGTGTCTCCTTATATAGCTCATATAGCTTAAATAGCTCATGAAGGAGCTCATAAGGAGACACATGTAAGTGTTATGAAATTATACAACTGTACCTAAGGAAGACCCATTAAAAGGGTCAAAACACATTGTACTGCCCACTGTGATATACATTTTAAGAATAAAGGAACATTTATTTGAACTCTGGGTCTCCTTTGAAAGTGCTGTACCAATAGACCGATATACTTATTACTACATGTGATGAACCAGGTTTCCTAGATCTGATCCATCCAGAGTGGGAGAGCTGCACACCAAAGGAGGTCTTATATGCAATATAACCAAGACACCTAAAAGGTAAGCAATATCGAATTATAACATCTCTATGTTGAAATTTAATTACTGCACTTAGAGTTGCGTCGGGACTTTTTCTCTCTTATATCCCCCTTATATCCCCCTAGAGGCTTCCAGTGAAGTTAATCTAAGTACTACTCTTTAACTCTATGTACAGTTGAAACCAGAGTTTACATACGGTATATAAAAAGACACATGCATATTTTTCTCACTATCTGACATGAAATCTGAACAAACCTTTCCCATTTTAGATCAATTAGGATTACCATAATTATTAATATTTGTCATATGCCAGAATAATGGGAGAGGAAGGATGTTTTAAGTCATTTTTATTACTTTCTGCAAAGTCAAAAGATTACATACATTTCATTAGTATTTGGTACCATTGACTTTAAACTATATTACTTGGCTCAAACATTTTGGATATCCTTTCACAAGTGTATCACAATAGTTGGTAGGAATTTGAGCCCATTCTTCCCGTCGGAACTGTTGTAACTGATCCATGTTTGGATGTCGCTTTACTCGTACTTGCCTTTTCAGCTTTAAATTTTCAATAGGATTGAGATCAGGGCTTTGTGATGGCTACTCCAAAACTTTGACTTTGTTATCCTTAAGACACTTTATAACCAGTTTGTAAGTATGCTTGGGTCTTTGTCTATTTGGAAGACTCATTTCCAACCAAGCTTTAACTTCCCGGCTGATGTGTCAAGATGTTGTTTTATTTTTGCCACATAATCTTCTTTTCTAATGATGCCATTTATTTTGTGAAGTGCACCAGTCCCTCCTGCAGCAAAACAACCCCAAAATATGATGATGCCACCCTGATGTTTCAGTTGGGATGGTGTTCTTAGGCTTTCACGCTTTTTCCTTTTTCTTCCAAATGTAATGATGGTCATTATGGCCGAACAGCTCAATTTTAGTTTCATCATACCACAGAACATATCTCTAAAAACTTAGGTCTTTGTTCCTGTGTGCATTTGCAAACAGTGATCTAGTTTTTTATGTTTCTTTTGCAGTAATGGCTTCATCCTCACAGATTGGCCTTTCAGCCCATGTTTATACAGTGTTCATTTCACTATGGATAATGACACAATCTTTTCAGCTTCCATCATCAGCTTCACAAGATTTTTTGTTCTAGGATTGATATGCACATGTTGGACCAAAGCACATTCATCTCTGAGACATAAAACCAGTCTCCTTCCTGAGTGATATGATGGCTGGACATTCCCATCTTGTTTGTACTTGCATATAATTGTTTGTACAGATGAACGAGGCACCTTTAGATACCTGAAAATTGCAGACATGGATAAATCAGACTTGTACAAGTCAACAATTCTCTTCCTGATTTCTTAGAAAAACGTCTTAGAAAGAATGATAACGTGCAAATAGGATCTCATTTGAGAGTTTGTAGGCCATAAGATGTATTGTAGAGGCTCATCTTGTGTGTTTGTGAGAAGTCACAACCACTGTTATATCGCAGTCTCCAGTGGTTAAAATGTATCCAGTAAAAGTAAAAGAGGGGTAATGACCACGCTGCTGATATCCATAAAATATTAAAAGTTAAATTATAGGTTTCATTGTCAAACCAATGTTATTACTTTAACTCTTGATGTTTCATTGGCTATTAGTAGCATGGTCATTAACCTAACTTTTGCTTCTCCTGGATATACTTCCTGATATCTTGGCTGATTTCTTTAGACTTTTCCATGAGGCTTCACAAAGAAGCGGTTTGTTCCAGGTGTGCATTAAAATACATTCACAGGTGTGTCTCTAATTAACTCTGATGTTGCCAATAAATCTATCAGAATCTTCCAAACACATGACATCATCATATGGACTTTCGCAAATTGTTTAAAGGCATAGTAATCTTGGTTTATGTAAACTTGTCATTTTAAAGAAAGTAATAAAAGGGCCTTAACACGAGGCATTTGGCAAATATAAATAATTATGGTAATCCTAATTGACCTAAACAGGAATGGTTTATTCTTGTTTCATGTCAGATAGTGAGAAAAATATGCCAATATGTCTTTTTATATAGTGTATGTAAACTTCTGATTTCAACTGTAAATCACAAATCCAGATTTTCACAAAACCCAGCATCATGACTAAGCATGGTATATTAACTCTTCCTAGATATGGCCACAATTACAACTATAGTATGTACAGAAACATTTTGTTTTCTAATTTTTCTTTATGTATTTTTATTGTATTGCCTTTACAAGAATAAGAATGTGTGAACCCTAAAAAGTTACTTTTGGCAGTATGAATATTAGCACAAACTTATCCATATTCAAGGAGGGCCACCTCAGAAGATGACCGCCTTGTTAGCGCTCAACATATATAGTAAACAAAGAGAAAAGAGCGTTTGCTAAATTCAATAAAGTATTTTTATTTCGTGATCTGAAACAGGAGGAAGGACGGGAAAGTGGATCAGGGCCTCAAAAAACACTGGTACATGTATATCTTTTTGTAGGGTCAAGCAGGACTCTTTACATATATTATGAGGGGCAAAATCTGCTTTCACATAAATATACAATGCTTGATTAAATAAGGAATATTGCACTATATTTTACACCATTAATGGCCCAAATCAGCAGCACAAGTACAAAAATTACTATTAAATACAACGAAATGCACAAGAGTAGCATACATATGTATTGGTCAAGTGACCACAGTGTTACAAAAAGTGCAAGTAATAGTCAAATTAGCTAGCAAAATTGACCAGGAACTGTCAATATAAAGTGCATTATTAAGTGCAGTTGGATGTGCAAATTGTGTAGAGGAACTACTGCAACCAGCAGACCTTGCTATATCACAGCATATAGGCAGGGGCTGAAACAGCAAGGCAGATTACCATCATCATAATTACCAGTACTCTAGTGTCTTACAGGACCCAGTGGAGGGAACAAGTCAGGGCTGCAGACCCCGACGCCGTTTCGTGGCTAGGGGAAACCCCTCACAGCCACTTCATCAGGGGGATAGAAGGTTTATGCAGCGTTCTCCATTTTATATCCGGCCACATGTAGCTACGTCACCCGGACCGGAAGTGACGTTACGGCCATATCACATGACCGGAAATGACGCCGCGCAACCCCGCTCCATGCAGAGCGGGGCCCGCGGCGCCACATCCGATCACATGACCCCAGCACTAGGTAACCCTGGCAACCACGCTCAACCCCGCCCCCAGGCGCAGGCCACACCAGACTCAATCCAGGGACGCGTCACCTGGACTGAGACAAGGCCGAGGGGGCCACACCTGAGAAGGAGGAGCGGGTATGAAGCAAGGGGTTAAAACAATGGAAAAATGCGTACTCACCCCTGCGTTTGGCACCGCACTTAAAGTGCTGGTGCTCCAGCAGTTCCTTTGAGATCACTAGTAATGACATCACAGCTTGTTACCATGGAGACTGCCGGAGTGGAAGTACTGGAGCCCAGTGCCAAGGTGCGGGGATCAGTATACATTTGATTTTTATTTTATTATCCTGGCTACTCAATGAAAAATTTACCCTTTCAAAGGGAACCCTTTAAATCAAATTTAGTGGGTCAATTAAATAACTCAAATCTCTGGGGCAAATGTACATCTGTTCACAAAGCTAAAACTGTGGTATGTTCAAAAAGTGCCAGTCTTAAAAAATGTGAGCAAATAGGTTAAAATTCTGATATCTAAAATATTTAGTTCACTATTTGCAGAGATGACATATGATATGTGATATGTATACATGCAGGGGCATAACTACAATACAGGCAGGGGTTGTAACTGCAACCAGGCCCTGGAGGCTAGGAAGACCCCAAAAGTCCCTTTGGCCTATAGAAAAAGATAAATGGTATTAAAGATTTGCAATAATTAGGGGCCCCGTTGGAGCTCTTGCATGGGGACCCATGAGCTTCAAGTTACGCCACTGTATATATGTACAGTTGTGCCCAAAAGTTTACATACCCCAGCAGATTTTTTTCTTTCTTGGCCTTTTTTTCAGAGAATATGAATTATAACACAAAAACTTTTTTCCACTCATGGTTAGTGGCTGGGTGAAGCCATTTATTGTCATACTACTGTTTTCTCTTTTTATATCATAATGACAACCAAAAATATGCAAATGACCCTGATCAAAACTTCACATACCTCAGTTTGTGATTCAGTTACCACAGTTCGGCCCCACAAAAAACGTTTAGTGCCATTTCACACACTATTGAAGAGTCCAGAATAGATAATGATGACAGGCATGGTTAGGTGGACTTTCACATAATGCCCTGCACACACACAATCACACACATACACCCACACCCACATGCTCCTCAATATTGAAATTGCAACAGCAGGAAGGAAAATGTAGTATTATGGAAATCACAAGATTGATAGACATTGTAATGATAAACCATTGATGTAAAATTGGACTTATAATTTCAAAACTTCTCAATCTATTTAATATCCAGTCTGAATGAATGGGCAGAAATTCACGCACTTACTGGAACCACTGGAATGGACATTTGTCCAAGGGCTCCCAGAAGCTGTTTATCAACACAACAATACCATAACGAATGTTTCTCATGCTATTGTGAGCAGTTGGCGTAGTCTAAATGTGCTACCATGGCTTGCAGCATCTTTAGACTTGTCTCCCACTGAGCACATCCAGCAGACAATTGTGAGGATTTATGTGTCAATATGCATTCAGCATGGCAAAACATTTCTCAGACAGCCATTAATAACCTCATTGATATTATGACAATGCGTGCAAGTGCGTATATGTCCGTGTGGTGCTCAGACTTTACACTGAAGAAATCAAGATGTTTTAGATATTTTGCTTCCATTTATATGCATATCATTAATATGTCCATTGATTATGTGATTTTCCATACTTTTATGACATATCTTACCTGTTTTTGCAATTGAAGATTACGTGTAAATATATAAATTATGTAAATTATTACTATGAATACACAGTACATATTTATCTATATATCTAGATAAATATGAGTACGCTGTGTGTGTATAAGTGTAAGTAGATGGTAGATGATATTGTAAAATATTGTCTGATGAACCTAGTGAAACAAATATCTGTGACCGACTATTAGTAAAATGTGCTATGGTTAAAAATTATTAATGATATGTACACAGTTGACATAACTAGCTTACAATATAGTGTGATTTATGAACAGTTTATGTATTAGTAACCTAATCGTTGCTTTCCACTTAAATTTAAATCTTAGTTTTTTCCAGAGTAGCGGAGGTGCGTGAGCACCGCCGCTTCCTGGAAACGCAGCCCCTGGTTACCAAATGTGTATCGTGGTAACCAGTTTATACAGCAGGCTGCATAGTGGCTGCTTATGCCGAGCGCACAGGGAAATGCTGCAAGCAACCAGGGGCTGCGTTTCCAGGAAGCGGCGGTGCTCCCGCACCTCCGCTTCTCTGGAAAAAACTAAGTATTTAGCGGTAACCCACTAAATTCTTAGAGCGCAGGTGTGTCGACAAGGCCAGTTATACAATCAGTTTGTTTGTCCTATTTACAAGTTATTTACAGTATATGTACAAAAGAATGGTCTATATTAGTGATGGGCGAATCCTAAATTACTCGGAATCGCTTGACTCTAGCGAGTCCGAGCACAGGACTCGCTACTCGTTGCAAGTCTAGCGAGTCCAATGTTAATGAATGGGGAAGCGAGTAATAGCGAGTAGTGTGAGATTTACAAATCGCAGATGTGTCTCGGAAGCTTCAGCCTAAAGCAATCCTAGTTTTGTCACTTATTTGCATTGGACTCGTTTACTTTGCAACTGTAATCGCTGGCTGGGAAACTCGCACAGATAAGAGTCCTGTCTTCTTTGTGTGCTGGCTCCAGGGTCCTAGAGCCCGCCTGCTGCCTGATGTAGCAGAGCTGAGATTGTTCTCAGTCTGCTCATTCCCTGTGTACAGACATGAATGTCTGTGCACAGAGATGATGTAGCAGAGCTGAGATTGTTCTCAGTCTGCTCATTCCCTGTGCATATACATCTATATCTATGCACAGGGATGAGCAGAGAGGACATCGCGTTTTGGACTGCGTCGGACGGAAGAGGATTTTTTTAATTAAAGATGGAGTCTCTAATGGCTTTTTTTTTTATTTTCTATTAAAAAAATTTCTCTGTGTTGTGTTTTTTTTTAAAACAATTTAATAGAAATTCATGGCGGTCATGTCTAATATTGGCGTGACCGCCATAAATTTCGGGCTTAGAGCCAGCTGATAATACAAAGCTGGCCCTAACCTCTATTACCCAGCGTGCCACCGCCACCAGGGCCGCTGGAAGAGCGGGGTTCAGCGCCAGAGGATGGCGCTTCAATGAACGCGCCATCTTCTGGGGCGGCTGCGGGCTGCAATTTGCAGCGGGGGGTGCCCAGAAAGCTTGGGCATCCCTGCGCTGCGGATTCCAGCCCCCAGCTGCTTAGCTGTACCTGGCTAGACATAGAAATTGCGCGGAGCCCCACGCATTTTTTTGACTCCGACTCCGAGACGACTCCGACTCCGAGACGACTCCGACTCCGACTCCGACTCCGACTCCGAGACGACTCCGACTCCGAGACGACTCCGACTCCGAGACGACTCCGACTCCGACTCGACTCCGAGACGACTCCGACTCCGAGACGACTCCGACTCCGAGACGACTCCGACTCCGAGACGACTCCGACTCCGACTCGACTCCGAGACGACTCCGACTCCGACTACGAGACGACTCTGACTCCGAGACGACTCCGAAGCCGAGACGACTCCGACTCCGAGACGACTCTGAGACGACTCCGACTCCGAGACGACTCCGACTCCGAGACGACTCCGACTCCGAGGCGACTCCGACTCCGAGGCGACTCCGACTCTGAGGCGACTCCGACTCTGAGGCGACTCCGACTCTGAGACTCCGACTCTGAGGAGACTCCGACTCCGAGACGACTCCGACTCCGAGGCGACTCCGACTCCGAGGCGACTACGACTCTGAGGCGACTCCGACTCTGAGGCGACTCCGACTCTGAGACTCCGACTCTGACTCTGAGACTCTGACTCTGAGACTCTGACTCTGAAATTCATTAAATAATAAAAAAAATGCGTGGGGCTCCGCGCAATTTCTATATCTAGCCAGGTACAGCTAAGCAGCTGGAGGCTGGAATCTACAGCGCATGGATGCCCAAGCTTTCTGGGCACCCCCCGCTGCAAATTGCAGCCCGCAGCCGCCCCAGAAGATGGCGCGTTCATTGAAGAGCCATCCTCTGGCACTGAACCCCGCTCTTCCAGCGGCCCTGGTGGCAGTGGCACGCTGGGTAATAAAGGGGTTAATACCAGCTTTGTTATACAAGCTGGTATTAAGCCCGAGATTCTTAATGTCAGGCCACGTTTGACCCAGCCACTAAGAATCTCCAATAAAGGGTTAAAAAAACACAACACAGAGAAAATTTTTTATTTTAAATAAAAAAAAAAGCCATTAGGGACTCCATCTTTAATTAAAAAAATCCTCTTCTGTCCGACGTAGTCCAAAACGCAATGTCCTCTCTGCTACATCCCCTGTGCATAAATATAGATGTCTATGCACAGGGAATGAGCAGACTGAGAACAATCTCAGCACTGCTACATCATCTCTGTGAGCAGGCAGGTTCTAGGACCCTGGAGCTGCACAGAGAAGACAGCTGGACTCGGCTCGCAATGTAACAGCAGTAGGGATGGGCGAGTCTACTCGCTAGGACTCGGGACTCGGCGATTCTGAAGGTACTCGCAGGACTCGTTACTCGGCGAATCTCCCAGCTTGGACTCGCACAGTGACGAGTCCAATGGAATTCAATGGCAATAAGCTTGACTCGTCACAGATACCCGCTGTCAGCAGCGAGTCTGAGCGAGTCTACGATTCCGAGTCCTACGAGTCTACGAATCCGAGTCCTGTATACTGTATTCGGGATTCGGACTGTGGAATACAGAATCTGTTATGTTGCGAGTCAGCACAGCGTGCGTGTTAGGTCAGAAAACTTGTGAAGATAGCCAATCATAGTCAGTAATGGCATAGCAAAGTTGGTTATGTCAGGACTATGATTGGCTGCTGTCCATCGTCATGCCTATGTCATCTATGACAGGCAAGGCAGTATATAAGGCTTGTCCCCGCCATTTTGGGCACATTCCTGAGACGATCTGACCTAGTATAGGGAGAGAGAGATATATGCTGGAGCAGATCAGGGATTGTCAGTGTAGGGAAGATTCCTTATATTAACCCAAAAAGCTCTTCTGAGAGCTAGGAGGAGGACGGAGTAGTGCTGTGTAGGCAGGCAGGCAGGGAGGGAAGGAAGGAGAAGCCTTAGTGCACACAGGACGGACCTCATAGCTTAGCTTACTCACTCAGCTTTGCTAACAGCTGCAGTCAGAGGCTTAGCTGAGGTGCTGTTTCATTTTTGTTTTTGCACCAGATCGATTTTTGTTCCTAATAAGCCATAGAGCGTTATTTTTTCTGTGGCAGACCAGTGCGTTGCTGCTAGCACGTACTCCACCTTAGGGAGTGTAGTGTGCGGCTTCACTGCCAAGTGTGAGTGCGCACACTTACCCCGCCAGCAAGTGACGCATTCAGCTAACCTAACCACATCTCGGTGGCTGTGCGCACTTGAAACTAATTTTTTTAGGGAGTGTAGTGTGCGGCTTCACTGCCAAGTGTGACAGCGCACACTTACCCCGCCAGCAAGTGACGCATTCAGCTAACCTAACCACATCTCGGTGGCTGTGCGCACTTGAAACTAATTTTTTTAGGGAGTGTAGTGTGCGGCTTCACTGCCAAGTGTGACAGCGCACACTTACCCCGCCAGCAAGTGACGCATTCAGCTAACCTAACCACATCTCGGTGGCTGTGCGCACTTGAAACTAATTTTTTTAGGGAGTGTAGTGTGCGGCTTCACTGCCAAGTGTGACAGCGCACACTTACCCGCCAGCAAGTGACGCATTCAGCTAACCTAACCACATCTCGGTGGCTGTGCGCACTTCAAACCAATTTTTTTAGGTAGTGTAGTGTGCGGTTTCACTGCCAAGTGTGAGAGCGCACACTTACCCCGCCAGCAAGTGACGCATTCAGCTAACCTAACCACATCTCGGTGGCTGTGCGCACTTGAAACTAATTTTTTTAGGGATTGTAGTGTGCGGCTTCACTGCCAAGTGTGCGCGCGCACACTTACCCCGCCAGCAAGTGACGCATACAGCAACACCTAACTCCAACTTGGTGACTGTGCATTCATCTACAATGTCTCAAAAAAAAACAATTACCAAAAAGGATGTTGCAAAGGGACAGGGACGAGCTCGTGGCCGCAGCAGTCTTGCCCAAGAAGGCACTGGTACAAGTACACAGCCTAGGATTGATAGAACGTCCTTTTTTCTACCTAGAAATCCCAGTACTCAAAGAAAACGTGTGTTGAGGCCGGATGAGCATGACAAGATAACATCTTGGATGGCTCAGACGCCCTCGACCACTGGTTCTTGCAGTACGCAATCATCCGTGGCAAGACATTCTAGTGTCGCTACAGACAATGCAGCGCCATCCAATCCTCAAAGTCGTCATATTGCCTCAACCCATCGGCAGCCAGAGGAAAATTTGAATATGGACCTTGGTCACTCGGATGACTTATTCGGTTCTTATCAAGGGGTTTCTTTGTCACTGCCTGACGAGATACTTGAAGTAGACGAAATGTCTACTCATGGCCAAAGTTTGGAAGTAGCACGTCCTGAGGAAAGACACTTTCACGAAATGCAAACAGTATCTCAGGAGGTGGATGATGATGAGGATGATGAGACACACATCTCATCTGGCCAGCCTGCTCAGTCAGTTTATCCAGAATCCTTTGAACTGGAAGGGGTGGATGATGACACCACAGATCCTACCTGGATTGCTGAATTGCATAGCCAAGAGAGCAGCCAGAAGGACGAAAGTGGCTATGTACCACTGGCAAAATCACAAAGGCGTACTGTCTCCAGAACACAAACTGTGAGAACAGTTGCCCAAATAGCGTCAACTGTGGCACAAACTGTGCCAACTGTTGCACAAACTGCAAACACAGTTGCCCAAAATGTGTCCACAGTTGGTGTTGAACAGAGTCATCCTCCTCTTCCTCCAATTAAAAATAAAGGACGAACAGCCAGTGTGTGGCAATTTTTTAAGGATAGCCCAACATTACCAAATATGGTTATCTGTAAGATGTGCCAGGCAAGGCTTAGCAGAGGCACGGTAAAAGGAAACCAGAGCACCAGCAGTATGCGCAAGCATATGTCTCTTAAGCACCCAATTCAGTGGGCACCCTATCAGGGTTCAAAATCAGTGCCTTCTGATCCAAACACTTCCAGGCCACCTCAGATACATCCTTCACCAGCAAGTGTTCAGGCTTCAGCTCCTGCTCAAGCGTACTCCTCCCAAGGTGCTTTACAAGACAGACATGACAGTAGTCAATCCTCTTGTCAGTCTGGTCCAAACGTGCAGTTGTCAGTGCCACAGCTGTATGAAAGACAGCGGAAGTTCCAACCGACACACCCATATTCCCAAAAAGTGACAGCGAAAATAGCCAAGTTGTTAGCTGTGGAAATGCTGCCGTTTAGGCTTGTGGGTACAGAGTCTTTTCGGAAGTTGATGGCTGAGGCAGCACCACGATACTCTGTACCCAGCCGGTACTTTTTCTCACGTAGTGCCGTTCCCGCCTTACACCAGCACGTGGTTAACAACTTAAAACGTGCTTTAACAAATGCTGTCACCGCCAAAGTCCACCTAACTACGGACACGTGGACAAGTAGTTGTGGACAGGGCAGATACATTTCACTAACGGCTCACTGGATCAACCTGGTGGAGAGTGTCCCAACTTCTAAAACTGTATCATCTGACATACTTCCAACTCCACGAATAGCGGGCCCAACATCATTCCGGGTGTCTGCCTCCTCATATATGTCCAGTGCCCAATCAGCTTCTGCCACTTCCTTGTCCACTGCTGAGCCTCAAGCACCATCACGTCCGAGTTGGGAGCTTTGCAGTACTGCTTCTGCAAGGCGACAACAGGCTCTTCTGAAGCTTATCTGCCTAGGTGACACACGTCACACTGCAACAGAGTTGTGGAAAGGTCTCAAGCAACAGACCGATGAGTGGCTGGCCCCACTGGAACTACAACCAGGTCTAGTTGTGAGCGATAATGGTGCAAACCTTGTGGCGGCAATAAAGCACGGTAAACTTGTACATGTGCCTTGCATGGCTCATGTCCTGAACCTGGTAGTTCAGAAATTCCTCAAAATATACCCAGAGTTATCTGAGCTACTGGATAAGGTGAGGCGAATTTGCGCCCACTTTAGACATTCGTCCACAGCAGCTGCAAGTCTTTCTGCCCTTCAAATCCAATTTAACTTGCCGAAACACAGGCTAATTTGCGACATGCCTACGCGATGGAACTCCACCTTCCATATGCTGGCAAGGTTTAATGAGCAGCAGAAGGCAATAGCGGAATTTCAGCTGCAACATGCCCGTCAACCTGGAAGTCATACCACACACATCGGTACTTTCGAGTGGGTCTGGATCGCTGACCTTTGCGAGTTGCTGGATAACTTCGAATACTGTACCAAACTCGTCAGTGGGGATCAGTCGATTATAAGTCTCACCATCCCCATGCTCTGCCTGCTCCAAGAATCCCTATTGAATCTCAAAACAGATGCTTTGAGAGCACAGCGGATGGCTATGGAGCCAGAATTGAACATCGCTGATCCTAGCCACCCTAGCCAATATCAGCAGGCTACATTGGTTCAGGAAGATGTTGATGAGGGTGATGATGAAGAAGATTTATTTTTCTCTGGTACTGATGTGAACCCTGATGGGACTCCCAACCCTACGTTTATGTCGGTACAGCATGGGTGGGCTGAAGAGGAGGAGGCGGACACCGATTTAGAGGCCACGACGCGTAGTGATCTTCATTCTGTTGTAACCGAGGAGATGAGTCTTTGCAGCTTAGCACACATGGCTGAAGTAATGTGTCAATGTGTCTCCAAAGATCCACGCGTCATACACATCTATGACAGCGACCTCTACTGGTTGTCAACGTTTTTGGACCCACGGTACAAAGACAAATTTCAGTCGCTGCTGTCGCACTCATCCAGGGGCTTAACGATGGATCATGTAAAGAGGGTTCTTCTTGATATTTTGCTGGCAATATCACCGTCTGAATCCGCTATACATCGAAGAACCAGCTCTTTCCAACAGCAGCCTTTGGTTGGGACACAAACGCCATCAATGACAAGAAGAGGTGGGGGTAAGATGTCCGCCAACTGGGCGATGTTCAACAGACCTTCCAATCAAGAACGTAATTTGACTACGGTGACCTTGAGTAGGAGACAACAATTGTCCAACATGGTGCAGCAGTATCTCAGTGACAGTACCAGCTTCCTAACCGACCCTTCTGTACCCTTTAATTACTGGGTTTCCAAGCTGCACACTTGGACTGAGCTGTCATTGTATGCCTTGGAGGTGCTGGCATGCCCAGCTGCTAGTGTGACATCAGAGCGTGTTTTCAGTGCCGCTGGGGGTATAGTCACTGATAGAAGGTCCCGCCTCACCACAGAAAATGCCGACAGGCTCACTCTAATTAAATTCAACAAGGATTGGATATCATCACAGTTCCTAAGCCCTCCTGACGACAGTACACAATCCTAGATTAACCTAATCATAATTTATATGATTGGGATATTGCGCTGTTAACAATATGCCCATTTTGGACAGGAATTAATGACAAGTCCCGTAGCTCTGTTGATTTCATTCGGCACCCAGTCCAAGCAATAATATGCTATGGGCCAAGCGCCCTGCTTTATGTAAAAAAATACGTTATTAAGCCCTTTGGGCTAATTTTTTGAGGCACCAAGCCTACCACTGCATAGTTGGCCTTGCTTCTTCTATGCTCCGAGTCCAAGCAATAATATGCAATGGGCCAAGCGCCCTGCTTTATTTAAAAATATACTTTATTAAGCCCTTTGGGCTAATTTTTTGAGGCACCAAGCCTACCACTGCATAGTTGGCCTTGCTTCTTCTATGCTCCTAGTCCAAGCAATAATATGCAATGGGCCAAGCGCCCTGCTTTATTTAAAAATATACTTTATTAAGCCCTTTGGGCTAATTTTTTGAGGCACCAAGCCTACCACTGCATAGTTGGCCTTGCTTCTTCTATGCTCCGAGTCCAAGCAATAATATGCAATGGGCCAAGCGCCCTGCTTTATTTAAAAATATACTTTATTAAGCCCTTTGGGCTAATTTTTTGAGGCACCAAGCCTACGACTGCATAGTTGGCCTTGCTTCTTCTATGCTCCGAGTCCAAGCAATAATATGCAATGGGCCAAGCGCCCTGCTTTATTTAAAAATATACTTTATTAAGCCCTTTGGGCTAATTTTTTGAGGCACCAAGCCTACCACTGCATAGTTGGCCTTGCTTCTTCTATGCTCCGAGTCCAAGCAATAATATGCAATGGGCCAAGCGCCCTGCTTTATTTAAAAATATACTTTATTAAGCCCTTTGGGCTAATTTTTTGAGGCACCAAGCCTACCACTGCATAGTTGGCCTTGCTTCTTCTATGCTCCTAGTCCGAGCAATAATATGCAATGGGCCAAGCGCCCTGCTTTATTTAAAAATATACTTTATTAAGCCCTTTGGGCTAATTTTTTGAGCCACACAGGCTAACAAGCTTATCATGGTTTGGGAGACACCCTGGCTAACAAGCTTTGTATGGCCCTTAGACCTACTTTTATACCAAAAATGGGAAACAGCCCCTTGGGCTAATTTTTTGAGCCACCCAGCCTAACAAGCTTATCATGGTTTGGGAGACACCCTGGCTAAGAAGCTTTGTATGGCCCTTAGACGTACATTTATACCAAAAATGGGAAACAGCCCCTTGGGCTAATTTTTTGAGCCACCCAGCCTAACAAGCTTATCATGGTTTGGGAGACACCCTGGCTAAGAAGCTTTGTATGGCCCTTAGACGTACATTTATACCAAAAATGGGAAACAGCCCCTTGGGCTAATTTTTTGAGCCACACAGGCTAACAAGCTTATCATGGTTTGGGAGACACCCTGGCTAACAAGCTTTGTATGGCCCTTAGACCTACATGTATACCAAAAATGGGAAACAGGCCCTTGGGCTAATTTTTTCAGGCACCAATCCTATGCCTGCATCGTGGGCGTTGCTTGGACTATCATCCTGCTGGAGCCTGTTGAAGGGTCCCACTGTACGCTCCATACAAAACGCGTAGACGCGATGTGTAGCATGTAGACGTCCCAGCCTCTCACATGTGTGTTCATAGTCTTGTTGCCATAGCGAGGCATAAAGTAACCCCACAAACACAGGCACTGTTTGTCAGCAACAGTTGTATGTGGAGTCATGATTTGACACTTAGTAACCAAGGTGACTTCATGCGCCATGCGGGCCGTAAAGTACTTGCTAATGATGCTCTCTCCCCTGTCCACCACGCCAACTGTCTCGGGTAATCCTTGACTCCTCCCTCTCCTTCAAGCCCCACCTCTAGTCCCTAACCAAGTCCCTGTGACTCCAACTCAAAAATATTTAACCAATTCGGTCGTTCCTCAATCCTGACACTGCTGAAACACTCATAAATGACCTCATCATCTCCCGCCTTGACTACTGCAACCTCCTTCGCATAGGTCTCCCTGCCAACTCTCTTGCAACTCTCCAATCTATACTAAACTCTCCTGCCCGGCTAATCCATCTGTCCTCACGCTACTCCCCTACATACCCCCTCTGCCAAGCCGTTCACTGGCCCCTACGGCCCACAGAGAGCTCACTTTAAAACACTGACCATGACATTCAAAGCCTTACACAACCTATCCCCACCATACATCTCCGACATGATCTCCCGATACCATCCCTCACGCAACCTGCGTTCATCCCAAGAAGTTGTCCTACAGTCCACCCTCATCTCCTCTTCCCACAACCGCATACAGGATTTCTCCCGGTCATCCGCCATGCTATGGAACTCCCTGCCCCACCTCATCAGTCAGTCGCCTACCCTCTGAACCTTAAAGATACTTATAAAGACTCACCTCTTCCGACAGGCCTACAACCTGCCATGAGACCCCGCTACACGCCCCACGACCGACACCTTCCCCACCCTATTGTATCCCCACCCACCCCTCGTAGAATGTGAGCCCACGCGTACAGGGTCCTCTACTATTGTACCTGTATGACCTTATTGTCTATGTTTATTGTACTTGTCCTTCTCTACCTTTTCCTCATGTACAGCGCCATGGAACCTATGGGCGCTATATAAATAAATAATTATAATAATTATGATGACTTGAAGCCCAACCAAAAAAAAAAATCCACATTCATTCCTTGAAAAAAAGACAGACACAAAGCTTGTTTTTAAAACTGTGTTTAAAAAAAAAAAATGGCAGCACTGTTTGGACATTCCAACAAATACTACCTTTAATTAAGGTAACTACATCCAAAAAATAAATGGAGCCCTACAGGTCCTGGTAGCTGGGCTGTCCGTCCTGCAAAAGGTCAAGGGCCCCACGGATGGCCTGGCCGAACCCTTCAGGGTGGATCATCTGAACAGGTCTAGGGAACGGTGGTAGGTCCCTGTTCGCTGGCCACTGGCAGTGAGGCAAAGCCCTGTGGGGTGGGACTTGGCTGTCCCGTGGTGTGGGCCTGCCCAGCCTGGTAGAGTTTATTTTCCAGCCATCCAAATACTGGAACACATCACCGGGGTCGTTTCCTGGCTGACAGGCTTCCAGCACTATCTGTAATGCTGACCTTGCCCGCAGTAGCCTGTCAAATGGAATATTATCCATGAATGGTATAATACTGCGGGCAAAGTCAGCATTACTTTGTTGCACACTTAATTGTGCAGACCCCGGGATGGGACCATAAGCTGGGCCTGCCGCTGGTGGTGCTGGCCCTGCCGCTGGTGGTGGCGGTGGTGGTGCTGGCCCTGCCGCTGGTGGTGGCGGTGGTGGTGCTGGCCCTGCCGCTGGTGGTGGCGGTGGTGGTGCTGGCCCTGCCGCTAGTGGTGGCGGTGGTGGTGCTGGCCCTGCCGCTGGTGGGGGCGGTGGTGGTGCGGACCCTGCCGCTGGTGGCGGTGGTGGTGGTGGTGGCGGGGACGGCGGTGGTGGTGTTGATGGGCCTGCCGCTGGTGGCGGCGGTGGTGGTGCTGGCCCGGCCGCTGGTGGCGGCGGTGGTGGTGCTGGCCCTGGCGATGCTGGTGGTGGTGGTGGTGGCGGCGGCGGCGACGGCGGTGGTGGTGGTGGCGCCGGCCGTGGTGGTGGTGGTGGGTGTTCTCCACGCCGCCTTCTGTTTGGCAGTGGAGGGTTCACAGCACGCCGCCCTCTGTAGTAAGCTTCTCTGTGGGTAAAGTAAAAAAAAATTTGGTGAATGCATTGCATTTGGAAACAAAAACATAGGTCAAACATTAAGTTGCACGCTTTTTAGACTCTGTGTATCTGTGTATTATTAATCAGATATTTGTTATTATTATGAAAGAATAACCAACTGTACATAACATAAAGGAATACGTGACTTTCTTTGCTAATTCCATACTAATACATAATCTTTCACCCCCTGATTAACACCCACCCCCCCCCATCCCATCTAATCTAGACAATCGATAACACCAATGGTTCACATGAAAAAAAAAAGTCCCCCTGACTTCACTTTTTACTTGACATACTTAATTCACAAAACGTTTAGCTTATATCATCTATATAAAGCAGGGAAGGGGTTGAAAGGTATACAATATATATATATATAATCTATTTATATAATCGGGAGTTTGAAATTCCGGCACTGTAGCCTAATCCCAAACTCCTTAGCGTCACTGCGAGCGGAGACGCGTATGCGCCTTCGCGAGCCGCAGACGCTTAACTCACACAGCCGCTATAGCGTTTTCTCGAGCGGCCTCGCGCCCTCCGCTCACAGCAAGACCTGCGCCCCTCACAGCGCCCAATCCGCCCCGGCATGCTGGCATTTGTACTTCCCCCGTCTGTGCACCCACAGGTCTTAGCAGATCACTGATGCTGACAGCGGGGGGGGACAACACAGACAATCAAATCAGGAGGAGGTCAGTGTCAGGAGGAGATGACAGCCGCCCGCAGGGGCCTGTGACACTGCAGAGGTCACAGCGGGGCTGTGTGTGCGGACAACGGGGAGGCCGGGGGCTACGGACGTACCGGACACGTCCTCTGCTCCTGGAGATGTGCCGCGGTTCCGCGCTCGCAGCGTATCTGACGCTGGAGCTGCGCTCACCACGCCCACACCACGCCCTCTGCCAAACAACCCACACCTCTCACTAACCTCCTGCAGCTAACCACACCCCATGTTTACCTTTGCCATGATGTCATTTAGCTGCGGCCGCTATCTTTAATAAGGTCACAAATTATGGCAGTAATCGGATCTCTGCTCCCTCTAGCACGCCCCAACACTGTAGCACCATCTATTAACCCTATTCTCATCACCTATATACTCTGCTACCCACAGAGCCGTCTTTATACTCTGCTACCTCAGACCCGCCTGTATACTCTGCTACCTCAGACCCGCCTGTATACTCTGCTACCCACAGACCCGCCTGTATACTCTGCTACCCACAGACCCGCCTGTATACTCTGCTACCTCAGACCCGCTTGTATACTCTGCTACCCACAGACCCGCCTGTATACTCTGCTACCTCAGACCCGCCTGTATACTCTGCTACCCACAGACCCGCCTGTATACTCTGCTACCCACAGACCCGCCTGTATACTCTGCTACCTCAGACCCGCCTGTATACTCTGCTACCCACAGACCCGCCTGTATACTCTGCTACCCACAGAGACGCCTGTATACTCTGCTACCTCAGACCCGCCTCTATACTCTGCTACCCACAGAGACGCCTGTATACTCTGCTACCCACAGAGACGCCTGTATACTCTGCTACCTCAGACCCGCCTGTATACTCTGCTACCCACAGACCCGCCTGTATACTCTGCTACCTCAGACCCGCCTGTATACTCTGCTACCCACAGACCCGCCTGTATACTCTGCTACCTCAGACCCGCCTGTATACTCTGCTACCCACAGACCCGCCTGTATACTCTGCTACCTCAGACCCGCCTGTATACTCTGCTACCCACAGACCCGCCTGTATACTCTGCTACCCACAGAGACGCCTGTATACTCTGCTACCTCAGACCCGCCTGTATACTCTGCTACCCACAGACCCGCCTGTATACTCTGCTACCTCAGACCCGCCTGTATACTCTGCTACCTCAGACCCGCCTGTATACTCTGCTACCTCAGACCCGCCTGTATACTCTGCTACCCACAGACCCGCCTGTATACTCTGCTACCCACAGAGACGCCTGTATACTCTGCTACCTCAGACCCGCCTGTATACTCTGCTACCCACAGACCCGCCTGTATACTCTGCTACCTCAGACCCGCCTGTATACTCTGCTACCTCAGACCCGCCTGTATACTCTGCTACCTCAGACCCGCCTGTATACTCTGCTACCCACAGACCCGCCTGTATACTCTGCTACCCACAGAGACGCCTGTATACTCTGCTACCTCAGACCCGCCTGTATACTCTGCTACCCACAGACCCGCCTGTATACTCTGCTACCTCAGACCCGCCTGTATACTCTGCTAC
The DNA here is from genome assembly GCA_033576535.1 of Allobates femoralis. Lineage (NCBI taxonomy): Eukaryota > Metazoa > Chordata > Amphibia > Anura > Aromobatidae > Allobates > Allobates femoralis. Next base: position 147,101,938 of record JARQOC010000001.1, read on the forward strand.
CCACAGACCCGCCTGTATACTCTGCTACCCACAGAGACGCCTGTATACTCTGCTACCTCAGACCCGCCTGTATACTCTGCTACCCACAGACCCGCCTGTATACTCTGCTACCCACAGAGACGCCTGTATACTCTGCTACCTCAGACCCGCCTGTATACTCTGCTACCCACAGACCCGCCTGTATACTCTGCTACCTCAGACCCGCCTGTATACTCTGCTACCCACAGACCCGCCTGTATACTCTGCTACCCACAGAGACGCCTGTATACTCTGCTACCTCAGACCCGCCTCTATACTCTGCTACCCACAGAGACGCCTGTATACTCTGCTACCCACAGAGACGCCTGTATACTCTGCTACCTCAGACCCGCCTGTATACTCTGCTACCCACAGACCCGAAATGGAACCTAATGTATATATTAATAAATAATACTAAATGTACACAACAGTGCTGCAGACACATACCTTGGCATACGGGCCACCGGGTGAAGGAAGGACAGCCGGTCATAAAAATGGTAGTGGTTGAGCAATGGAGCGGCTCCCGGTTGTCTCTCAGAGTACTGCCGGTACTGCTTCTTATGCTGGTCCCGGCAGCTCCTCCACCGTTTTTTAAGATGGTCAACTGTGAAATGATTTGAAACCGGCTTTAGAGATGTGTAATATTTGAAACAACAAAAGTATGTGTACAAATCAACAATAACATTTTATTCATTTTGTGTGTGTAATGTGTATACAAGGCACAGTGACACGACAGTGTGGAACATCATCAACAGCATTACGGACATTGAGCTCACGTGGCCACAATCACAAATGAGGCAGGACACATGTCAACGCATAGAGAATGTAATAGTGCGGGCACCAGACTCTGGTCATTAGTGGTATTTATATACACCCAACCCCTTGGCCGAAAGAGCCAGGAGGATCAGACATTAAACTCATTGTACTGTTGTGACCCCATCCAAATATAGGCAACTATGCGGTGGAGCATGATAACACATTCAGGGTCCTGTATACCCTGCTATGGGGGCCCTGTATTCCCACTGCTGGGGGCCCTGTAAACCCACTGGGCCACTGTCTACCCACTGCTGGGGGCCCTGTATACCCACTGCTGGGGGGGCCTGTACACACACTGAGGGCCCTGTATACAGGGACTGACTGGCACCCTACAGTTTGGGTCGCAACCCTCCCTCACTGGCCCGACACAGGTGAGGACGGGGTGTGGGGGGGGGTGATGACTGGCGGCCGCCTCACAGTCACCGCAGCTCCCGCATTATCCTATGGCTCGCTCCCAGCCGCAGCCTCGCGCTCCTCACAGCCGCTCGCTAACAGTCGCAGCCGCACGCCACTCACAGACGCTCACTCCCGGACGCAGCCGCGTGCTGATGACGTCATCGCGCGGCCAGGAGCTTCCGTTTCCGCCTGCTGCTTCAGGGACATGCGGATTATTCATGCTCCTGCAGCCGCATGACCCGTGGCACCTGGGCCAGTCCGCCCCTGCCTGTATACCACAATATGGGGGCATGTATACCCAGCTGGGGGCCTGTATACTCTGCAGGGGGAGGTGTATACTCTGCTGGGGGGCTGTCTACCAGTGATAGCCGCTGTATACCAGGATGGCGGTGAATATGTTTTCATAGTTTTTCGGGGCAAAAATAGGGGGGTCGGCTTATACACGGGTCGGCTTATACACGAGTATATATACAGTAAATGCAATATATAACGTGTAAACTCATTTAACTTACTTAGATTGCTCTGTTCCTCATGGTCACTCCGATGGAACGCAGGGAACATCTCTTGGGCGATCTCTCTCCAGGCTGTATTAATTAGGGTCGTATCCCCATACTCAGGATCTGTAGGGAGCCATAGAAATGGACGAGCCTCCACAAGTGCAATAAGACGCAGCGTGTTCACCATGCCACGTCCTGCTGCCATGATTGCACTGATGAATGGATCGCTCTGTGTGTGCGCCTGTCAGCGCGACTCGCTTCCTGTTTCCTTAAACCATGGTGTGTGCTGGAGAATCCCTTCCCTCGCATCATCGGCTACAAGCCTCAAAATAAGAGAAAAACCAGCGAGTTTGGACTCGCACACTTTCAGAGACACATCAGCGAGTTGTAAATGTCATTATTCGCTATTACTCGGGTCCCTATTCATTAACATTGGACTCGCTGGACTCGCAACGAGTCCCGAGTCCTTGACTCGGACTCGTTGGGGTCTTGCGATTCCGAGTCTTTTCGGACTCGCCCATCTCTAAACAGCAGTTATCTGCGAGTTTCCCTGCTATCACTGGCACAGTAGCCGAGTCTAATGCAAACAATGGCAATCCTAGTTTTGTCAGCGTTTCTGACAAAACTAGGATTGATATTGATTTGCATTGGACTCGTGCGAGTAATCACTGGGAAACTCGCAGAGTACCGAGTCCTGCGAGTCCCTTACTACTCGCCGAGTAACGAGTCCTAGCGAGTAGATTCGCCCATCCCTAGTCTATATACATGTTTGGATAGGAAAACATGTCATTAAGCCATATATCGAAATTTGCTTATATTGTAGGATTACCATTCTAGTTATAATAGGATAAAAGAAGGCAAAAGGAGGGGAAAATAGGGTAAGAGCAGAAGCTGTATATATTGTATTAGAGTTGTTGCATAAGATGATAGTAACATTAACATACCCTGTATGGTTGTGCATCAAAGTAAAACAAATGTACCCCTATAGATTGGGTTGTCAGGCGTCATGTGGTACGGGTTACTCTATTAGACATGGTAAAATAAAATGAAACGAGCACAAGTAGAGCTGTGTCTTGGAGATGATGCTGTAAGAGGCTAAAAATATAGAAAGACTGCCAGTGTAGCTGTATTAGTTTTGTTGCCAAATAAGTCTAATGTTGGTGAGGGTACAGATGGTAGCTATAGAACTCAGGATCAAGGAGAGAATAGAGAATCATTGTGAGTCGTAGGTACCTAATGGTGAGTGATCCTGTATTTGATGAACTACCTTGTCTACCATGTCAATTGCTGTGGCTGTAATCCTATAATGGTATACTACTTTGTGTAGACAGGAATAATAAGCCTAGCCATTATGGTGTTTGTGGTATAAAACATGCAGCCAGTGATAGTACTTAATGCATGAATAAGACTATAATTACCACTTATATTACCCTGTTGGCAGGGGCCAGTGTTTTACTGATGCGTTTTGGTCACAAATGGCTAAATGCCTATTGTGATTCTTGAGCTTTTGCTCTGTGGAGACCAGATATAACATATAATGTTTCGTGCGTATTCTGATAATAAAGAGTAGTTATGTTAGTAGTCTGAGACTCTGACATACGTTGGTGGCACAGTAGATGCTGAGACTTCATTGACAAACCGTTGAATGGCGCTGAGGCATCGGTCGGCGCTTCTATATAAAGCGCCGGCTGATCACATGACGTAGACCGCCGGTGCATGCGCAGATGGTTATATCACGCTGACGTTACGGTGGTCCTGGCCCTGAACAACACTTGCTGTGTATACATTGTCATGGCGATTTTGGCGCTTTTACTCTAATTCAAGTTGATGTAGAACTGGCTTATAGTTAATAAGTCAGTGTTAATGTTTATATGTTATTATACATATATAAGGATGAGTGAGTATATTTGCAAATATACATTATTCAGCAAGTAATTCGGTACTCGTGATACTCGAAACATAGTGAGTATTTCACTACTCGCCTCGCAATATTCGGATCTCCCGCCCAGCATTAGCCAATCACAGTAATGCCACAGCCTTCTTGGTTGTGACATTACTATTGCTGTCTGGCTGCCCAGCGTCATGCATTACTCACGGCCTACGACTCATAGACTCTATATAAGCCCTGCTGCCGCCATTTTCTGCACATTGCATGCAGAACCCAGCTAGTGTAGGGCGAGTGTGAGCAGCTGCTAGGGAGTACTCATGCAAATCATCCAGAAATCCTCTGTAAAACCCAAAAGCTTTTGTGAGAGCTACCAGTATTAGTACTAGTACTAGGTGACTGTAGTGCATGGAGACAGGCAGGAGTGTTAAAGTACCACATAGTTCAGTCAGTAATATTTCAGCTCTTCTCGGAGCTGAAAGTACAAGGTCAGGGAGTAGTGAAAGTTTTCCCAGCTATTATTGGGGTCACATTTACCACTGCAGGCCAATTTTTTGCCGTTGCGGTGCTGTGTTCACACCGAATAGCACGCATGGTACTGCACAAGTGACATGCACCACTCTCTTGTGTGTTGACTGGTTTTGCATAATATTTAGCCTTAAACCTCAGGACAATTTTTTTGTGCTGTTGCAGTGCAGTGTTCACACGAAATAGCACGAATGGTACTGCACAAGTTACACACAGCCAGCACTGCTGTGTTGTGTGCTGACTGGTTTTGCATAATATTTAGTCTTAAAGGGATGCTGTCACCTCCAAAACGCCTCCTAAGCTATCAAAACATGTCCCTGCAGCATCCCATCACTAATCTCACACTCCTTTTGTCTCCTAAAAGCATCCTGGGAAAGTGCATAAAAACGTTTTAATACTCACTCATTAGTGATTATAATTAGCAGGGGACATATTCTTTAGTCACTAGGGGGTGTTATTTTGCAGCTCCAGGATCCAGCCCTCTCTCTGTCTGTGCTTAAGTGAAACTGAAACTGAAGGCAGGACTAATGATTTGCATTCTGTGAGTGATAGAGAGAGTGGAGGGTAATGCCTGCACATAACAGCAGAACACACAGAGACAGGGTGGATCCTGGAGCTGCCTAACAGCCTGCCTTGGTGACTATGAATATAGTCACTCTGCTAATTATAATCATTAATGAGTATTAAAACATTTTTATGCACTTTCACAGAATGCTTTTAAGAGACAAAAGGAGTGTGAGATTAGTGATGGTATGCTGTAGGGACATGTTTTGATAGCTTAGGAGGCGTTTTGGAGGTGACAGGATCCCTTTAAACCTCAGGGCAATTTTGTTGTGCCGTTACAGGGCTGTGTTCACTCCGAATACCACGCACGGTACTGCACAAGTGACACGCAGCCAGCACCGCTGTCTTCTGTGGTGACTGGTTTTGCGTAACATTTAGCCTTAGGCTAGGGTCACATTAACATCATGGAAGCGCTAAAAGCTGGCATTTTTTTCATGTTGAAATGTGAAAAAACGCTAGCATAATATTTAACCTTTAACCTCAGGGCAATTTTTTTGGTGCCCTTGCGGTACTGTGTGTAAAACACAAAGCAGTACTAGGCTGTAGTGCTACCTTCCACAAAGCACTAACTGCTCCTTATTCCCCAATATCTGCATCTGAACATCTGCATCTATGTAAGAAAAAAAACCAAATTCCTAAAAAAGCAGTTGTGAAGGGACAATAACACGGACATGGACGTGGGCGTGGGGTTTTCAGTGGTGCCCGACGAGGCACAGATTCTGGGAGACAGAACAAGGTTGATGCATGTATGTTGTGGGTGAAATTTCCCAGTCTGGAATGTAGTCTGGAAGCCAGAAAATCAAGAGCAGATACTGTCTTGGATGGCTGATAAGGCCTCCACGAAATTTTCTAGCAGCATCCAATCGTGCACGACCACAAAGTCTCCTAGCATAGTTTTTGCATTGATATATGTGCAGCATAGCCATAGTGTCTCCAAAAATTAGCCCAAGGGACTGTACCATGGTTGATGAAGGAAGGAGGGTCTCATCACAAGTGCCTCCGATGGGAAATATCAATTAACGGAACATTGTTTTTAGCTTATTGACCATGAGGTACATGTGGCAGGAGCAGGAGTTGAAAACATGTTTAAAAGAAGAAAAGAGGTTTGTATCAGAAAGCATGGACGTGATCAGCAGTTGCCTAAAATAACATTTTGGGTGACTTTAGGTTGGGATGCTGTTATCAGGAGGGCTTAAATACTCTTGCGAAGTCCAGTCCTTTGTTAAATTTGATCAGAGTCAGCCTGTTTGCATTCTCTGTATTCAGCCATATGCGTGTATCTGTGATGATTGCCCCAGCGGCACTGAAAACATGCTCTGACTTTACATTATCAGCAGGGCAGGTGAGCACCTCCAAGGCATATAAGGAGAAGTCTGGCCAAATATGCAGCTTGGCTACCCAGTAATTAAATGGATCAGAAGTGTCAGGAAGGACACAGGTATGTATGGTTACTTTCATAGTTGTTGACCATCTTGTGCAACTTCTGCCTCCTTGACATTATTACTGGTCCAGCTAGCCCTAGCTGATGAGCTGGTTTATTGAAAATGGCCCAGTTTGTAGACGTTTTACCACCACCTCTTTGGACCTGCTGGCCGTGTCTCTCCTCATTAATGCATGCTATTGCACAGAGCTGGTACCTCTGCTAGTAGTGGTATATGAGGGTGATGTTGCCATCAAATTATCGATATGGTCCTCTTGAAGGATTTGATTGTAAAAACCCTTGATGACTGCAACAGTAGTAAAGGAAATTTTTCCTTGTACCGAGGGTCTAGAAAGGTGGCCAAACATTAAAGGTTGCTGTTGAAAATGTAGATCACATGAGGGTTTTGGCACAGACAGATATGAAATGTGCCATGTGTGCCAAGCTGCAAACAGGCAAATGTTCAGTGACCCCATAAGGAGGAACAATACCCATGCTCTCCTCACACTGAATCTCCTCCTCCACCTCCTCCTCTCCAGCCCACCCATGCTGGACAGACATGAAGCTGGGGTTGGGAGTCCACTCTATAGCATAAGGGGTCCCCTCTGTACCACTGAAAAAGAAGTCCTCTCCCTCCTCATCTTCCTCATCATCTTCATCTTCTAATCTTGCCTGATGAGAATGGCTGGGCTGGGTAGGATCACCCATTGTGAAATTTTGCTCCATACCCAGTTGCTGGGAACTCAAAGATTCCAATTTTATATTATGCAGCTATTCTTTCAGCAATCATATCATAGGGATGGTTAAGTTAATAATAGCCTGATCATCGCTCACAATCTTGTTGCACTGCTCAAAGTTATCAAGCACCTCACAAATGTCTCCCTTCCTGTATCTGTAAGACTTGTTTGTCCATATATTCTGTATTTGTCCATTTTCACCCCTCTTCATGTGTAAAGCGCCATGGAATCTAATGGCGCTATATAAATAAATAATAATAAATGTCAGTGATCCACACCCACTCGACAGTTGTTATGTGCCTTGGCTGAGTCTCAGTCTGATGGGCATGTTCAAGCAGGTATTCAGCAAGTGCCCTCTGCTGCTCACTTATCCTTGCCAACATATGATATGTTGAGTTCCACTGTGTTGGCAGGTCGGAAATGAGTCGGTGGTTTGGCAAATTAAATTGCGCTTGAAGTGCTACAAGACCAGCAACAGCAGTTGAGGAATGGCGAAAATGGGTGGAAGTATGGCGCACTTTCTCAAGTAGGTACGTGGGGGTGAGGCAGGAACACTGTGGCAGCAGGGGTCCAAGGAGTGATTGTCTGTGAGGAGCATTCTGGCACCAGGTATTGTGGGGCAGCTCCTGGATTTCAAGTCAGGAAACACGTGGAGCCCGGTAGTGGTTCAAACAGGACCCGGTGTTTATTGCTGGTACACACAGCGATGGCACAGTCTGCCGGAATCCGGGTCGCAGCCGGGTACACAAGACACAGTTCATATAACGTACCCCGGGTCCTTCAGGCCAAAGGCCTCCGTTATAGGTCACGCCGAGCTCCCAGCCCTCCTGGGCTAGGCCGTGTTAGTCTAGCACACGGTCCTCTGGAACTCTAGACCTCTCCTTTCTGTATATCTGCTGCTGCTGCAGCCAAGGCACAAAACTGTGTACAGGGAACCCCGCCCTGCCTCCTGACCAGGCTTTTAACTCCGTGTCTACTTCCGGGACCTTGCAAGACCCGGAGCGGAGGGAGCGGACCGTCCCTTTCTCTCACACCCTATACCGGGCTCAATACGTGACAGTGCGCATTCTGGGGGAGACATAGCGCCCCTCGCATATGATCCCCCGCACTGTCTCACACACCCCCCCCCCTCGGTTCAAACTTGTGGGGTTGAACCCCAGCCATCAAACAGGGTGCCCGGGACAGGGCATCCGCATTACCCTGCAACTTGCCAGCCCGATGCTCCACCGTAAAATTGAAGTTTTGGAGGGACAGGAACCACCGGGTGACCCGAGCGTTCCGTTCCTTGGCATTTCGCATCCAGACCAGGGGAGCGTGATCCGTAATTAACCGGAACTGTCGCCCAAGCAAATAATAACGTAGGGACTCCAAAGCCCATTTAACAGCCAAGCACTCCTTCTCCACTACGCTATAATTCTTTTCTGCCGGTGACAATTTCCGGCTTAAGTAAGTGACCGGATGTTCTTCTCCGTCCACTTCCTGCGACAGCACAGCCCCCAGCCCCACCTCCGAGGCGTCTGTTTGTACAACGAAGGCGCGTTGAAGTTAGGACTGATGAGGACGGGCTGTCCGCACAAGGCCAACTTCATGGACTGAAAGGCTGCCTCTGCTTGGGGATTCCAACGCACCAGCGCAGTTTTCTTCCCTTTCAACAGGTCGGATGGGGCCGCCGTTCGTCCAGCAAAGTTGGGTATGAAACGTCGGTAATACCCAACAATGCCGAGAAACGCCCTCACCTGTTTGGTAGACACTGGTCGGGGCCAATTTTGAATGGCCTCGATTTTGTTTATTTGTGGTTTGATAACCCCTCGCCCAATCACATACCCCAGGTACCGGGCCTCCTCGAGCCCCATGGCACATTTTTTTTGGATTCGCCGTCAGGCCGGCGGCCCTGAGCGAATCTACCACGGCCTGTACCTGGGATAAGTGGGTATGCCAATCAGGACTAAAGATGATGATATCATCCAGGTAAGCGGACGCGTACTTCCGATGGGGTTCTAACACTATGTCCATGAGCTGCTGGAATGTGGCCGGGGCTCCATGCAACCCAAAAGGCAACACGACATAGTGATAGAGGCCCTCCGGAGTAACAAAGGCGGTTTTTTCCTTAGCCGACTTTGTCAGCGGCACTTGCCAGTAGCCTTTTGTCAGATCGAGCGTCGTGAAGTACTGGGCTTGCCCCAGTCTTTCGATCAGCTCGTCCCCCCGGGGCATGGGATATAAATCAAACTTAGATACTTCATTCAGCTTCCGGAAATCGTTGCAAAACCGCAGCGATCCGTCCGGTTTTGGAATGAGCACGATGGGACTAGCCCACTCGCTCCGGGATTCTTCTATCACCCCTAACTTAAGCATGTGTTTCACTTCGGCCACGATGGCTTGCCGTCGGGCCTCGGGTACTCGGTACGGTTTCACCCGCACTTTTACCCGGGGCTCAGTGACAATGTCATGTTGAATGACCGAAGTACGCCCTGGCAGGTCAGAAAACACATCGGGATTCTGCTGTACCAATTTGTGAGCTTCCCGTCGTTGGGCCTTAGTGAGGGTGTCACTTATTCGTACGCCTTCGGTATCCCTGGGGGCCGAAGGGGAAGGGACCCCGGGTGCATCGGATGCCTCCATGATCATGCACTCCCGGTCTTTCCACGCCTTAAGCAGGTTAACGTGGTATAGCTGCACGGGTTTCCTTTTCCCGGGCTGGTATACCTTGTAATTCACCTCCCCAACTTTTTCCCGGATTTCATATGGCCCTTGCCATTTGGCCAATAACTTGCTTTCCGTAGTGGGCACTAAGACCAATACCCGGTCCCCCACCTCAAAGGTCCTAACGGTTGCCCGTGTATTATACGTGCGGCTTTGAGCTCCTTGAGCATCCATCAGGTGCTCTGTCACAATAGGCCGCCCCGCCGTGATCCGGTCCTGCATTTTCGCCACGTGGTCTATGACGCTCCTATAGGGAGTGGGTTCCTGTTCCCATGTCTCCTTGGCGACATCCAAGGGCCCTCTAGGATGTCGGCCGTACAACAGTTCAAAGGGGGAAAACCCCGTAGATGACTGTGGTACCTCCCGGATGGCGAACATTAGATATGGTAATAGCATATCCCAATCCTTTCCATCCTTGGCCACCACCTTTTTCAGCATGGACTTCAGGGTTTTGTTAAACCGCTCGACTAACCCGTCGGTCTGGGGATGGTACACCGAGGTGCGCAGCTGTTTGATGTTGAGCAGTTTACACAGTTCCCGGGTCACTTTGGACATAAAAGGAGTCCCCTGATCCGTGAGGATTTCCTTAGGTAGTCCTAGGCGACAGAACATAGCAAACAGTTCCCGGGCAATCAGCTTCGCCGAGGTGCGGCGTAACGGAATCGCCTCCGGGTACCGGGTGGCGTAGTCGACAACCACGAGGATATGTTGGTGGCCTCGTGCTGACTTCACTATAGGCCCCACCAAATCCATTGCGATCCGTTCAAAAGGTTCCTCTATAACGGGGAGAGGTACCAATGGACTACGGAAGGTGGCAATGGGAGTGGTCAGCTGACATTCCGGGCAGGAGTCACAGTACCTCTGGACGTCCGCATACACGCCCGGCCAGAAGAACCTCCGCAAGATGCGTTCTTGCGTTTTTTTAGCCCCAAGGTGGCCCCCTAGCAGGTGGGAGTGGGCCATCTCTAGGACCGCCCGGCGGTGTGGCTGCGGCACTACCAGTTGGTCCACGACCTCATCCCTGATTTTGTCCACCCTATAGAGTAACTCCCGGTTAATCACCATGCGGGGAAATACAGTCTCTGCCCCCGGCTGCTGAGCTACCCCGTTCACTTCTGTTACCCTTTCTCGGGCCCTGGTCAGTGTGGGGTCCTGTAGCTGGGCTGTCCCAAACGCTCCCCGGGACACTTCCAACTCTGGAAGCGGTGGGGTCTCCTCGACCTCTCCTGCCAATACGTCTAGCGGGAACCTATCGGGGTGACACTCTAGTCCTATGTTGGCGACCCCTACGGCAGGTGTCCCGGTCTCAGGGTCGTCGGGTTCAGCACCCGGATGCCCTGGCATCAGGGGACGGTTACTCCTCCCTCCCCATAAGGACCAAAACAATGGTAAGTCTCTTCCCAGCACAGTCCCGTAGGGTAGAGATTTTACCACTCCGACCACGTGAGTCACCTCTCCACAGGGAGTGGATAGAGTCACTTCCGTGGTCGGATACTCGCGTAGGTCCCCGTGAATACACCGGACCCCGACCAATCCCCCAGTGAGTTGCAACCCGGGGATTAAGGACGCATGAACCAGCGTCACCAAACTGCCAGAGTCCAAGAGAGCTTCTGCTCTGTGTCCATTAACGAGCACCGGGCACAGGTGTGGAGCCGTTAGGGGAACCACTACATCTGCGGTGAACACGGGGCTGGCATACATCGAGAGCCGGCGTGTGAACCCGCAGTCCATGGGTTCCGCCGTTAGGGGGCAATAGGCAGCCACATGTCCCGGTCCTTTGCACCGCCAGCACCATGTAGCAGCGGTAGCGCTGGGCCGGAAGCTCCTTCTTGGGGAGCCTGGTCTCCTGCCAGCCCCATTCTGGGGTAACCTCTCAGCGGGTACGTTTTTAGGAGAGTCCCCTGGGGATGGACGTACACCTTTACCCGGCTCCGGAGGCCGGCGTAACTGCCGCAGTGGGGCAGAGTCCCGTATGAACTCCTGGGTGGCTGTATATCGGTCTAACAAGCTAACCACCTGGTCCAAGGTACCCGGGTCCCCTTGCCCCACCCAACGCTGTATCGCAACCGGCAGAGTCCGAACCAGCCGGTCGACCACCACCCTTTCCACCATCTGTCCCGGAGTTAAGCTCTCAGGCTGGAGCCACCGTTTCACCAACTGCAATAAGTCATACGCCTGGGAGCGAGCCGGCTTGGACTCCACATAGGACCAGGAAAACACCCGTTGAGCTCGAACATAAGTATTGACCCCCAGTCTCGCAAGGATCTCACCTTTGAGTTTGGCGTAGTCCTGGGCATCCTCCCAACTGAGGTCGGTGTAGGCCTTCTGGGCGTCGCCGATCAAGAATGGCGCGACGACTTCAGCCCACTGAGCCGGCGGGAGGCCTTCTCGCTCTGCAGTGCGCTCGTAGACGGTGAGGAAGGCTTCTACGTCGTCTTCCGGACTCAGCTTCCGCAGGGCCGACCGGACCCGGTCCCGGGCCTCACGCCGTTCCGGGGAAGGCACTGCTGGCGGGTCTCGTAGGGCCACGATGTGCTGCAGGAGCAGTTCATTCGTCTTCTGCTGTTGCTCCTGCTGCTCTTGCTGCCGCTGCTGGGTAAGTACCAGCTGCCTTAGGATTTCCTCCATATCAGCGGCAGGCCTGAACTGTAGCGTGGCCGGCTTAAGTATGGACATACAGTGCCGGGCACCCCGCAAGACTGGCGGCTATTCTGACTGCTGCTCCTCTCACTTTAGTCGCCGCTCATTGGCCTCATGAAACAGTCACTTTCACCGGGCCGGCCTGCTTGCCCGCATTCTCCACCATATGTGGGGCAGCGCCTGGATTTCAAGTCAGGAAACACGTGGAGCCCGGTAGTGGTTCAAACAGGACCCGGTGTTTATTGCTGGTACACACAGCGATGGCACAGTCTGCCGGAATCCGGGTCGCAGCCGGGTACACAAGACACAGTTCATATAACGTACCCCGGGTCCTTCAGGCCAAAGGCCTCCGTTATAGGTCACGCCGAGCTCCCAGCCCTCCTGGGCTAGGCCGTGTTAGTCTAGCACACGGTCCTCTGGAACTCTAGACCTCTCCTTTCTGTATATCTGCTGCTGCTGCAGCCAAGGCACAAAACTGTGTACAGGGAACCCCGCCCTGCCTCCTGACCAGGCTTTTAACTCCGTGTCTACTTCCGGGACCTTGCAAGACCCGGAGCGGAGGGAGCGGACCGTCCCTTTCTCTCACACCCTATACCGGGCTCAATACGTGACAGTGCGCATTCTGGGGGAGACATAGCGCCCCTCGCATATGATCCCCCGCACTGTCTCACAGTATTTTGAATACTCTAGTATTTAATGGATGATCATTCAATGACCATTTAGGTCTGTAGGAGTGTTCCTTTTAGATTTAAGAGAGGGACTAAGATCAATACAAGTGTGATGGTACTGTAAATACTATATTCTGTTCCCCTGATAATATTTGCTGTTATTCGTGTATTCTCTGTAGCCCACCCTATTTTTGTGCATGATAGGGACTGTGTTCCCGATTAAGACATGTTATGAACGGTAAATAATTTTAATATGAATCAATTTTAAATAATAAAGTGATTTTTTTGCCATAAATATTGGATGTGCTGATTCACTAAAAAAATATCAACACAGTTTAATCTGTGGCGATATTTGGTAAGGTATAAACGTGTGTAGGTGAAGCACTTATTGCTTAGGGGACCTTTCTATGTGTATGCCCACATATATACCTTGGAAGATGTTGGTTTCATTGATAACCCTTGCTAGAGGTTCTATCACCAAGTCAAATAGTAGTGGCAAAAGGGGACAGACTTGACAAGTGCCCCTCCCTAATTGAATTACGTCTGACAAGAAACCCAGTGTGTGAACTTTTGCTTTTGGGGTCCTATAAAAGGAGTTCAAAAATGCCCTGAATGCACCTTTCAACTCTATCCTGTCTAGAACCAGTTCCAGCCATGGCCATTGACACTGTCAAAAGCTTTCTCTGTGTCCAGCATGACCATGGCATGGGTCCCTCGCATCTTCTCTCCTCTCAATCTAACTGACTCTAAGACCATCATGGATTGATGAATGTTCCCTACAGCTAACCATCCCTTCACAAACCCACTTGTTCATGTGTCACTAATCTTGGGAGTATGAGTGCAAGCCTATCTGCCATGATTTTTTATATTATTTTGATATCTTGATTTATAAGCGAGATGGGTCTATAATTGTCCGGGTTTTCAGATGGTGTGTCTCCCTTGGGTAAAAGTTTTATGTATGCGATGTTCATCTGGTCTGGCATTGGTCCGCACTTCAGAAAATAGTTGTAGAGCCCTCTTAAGTGAGATAAAACCTGCTCCCTCAGAATTTTGTAAAAGCCCACTTGGAACCCATCCAGGCCAGGTGCCTTGTGTATGTTAAGATCTTGTATAACTTTAGATATTTTGCTTTCTGTTATCTCCCTGTTCAGACCGGCCAAACCTTCCTCCAACATTTCTGGGAGTTGTACCCCTCACAGCCAATTGTTTCCTGCTTGAGAGTCTGTCAGTCTAGATTGATATAGGGTAGTGTAAAATTTCCCCAAATTAACATTTATCTCTCTAGGGTTGGACATCAACGTATTGTCTGTCTTTTTTAATGTCGTAATTAGCGTAGTGTTTTGTTTCCCTCTGGCTAAGTTGACTAAAGCAGAGAAACAGGGTTGCAACTGTCTGGCCTGGGTCAAGTGGATGCATCAGCACAGGGGTAAAAACGAAAGGACCAAGAAAGAGAAAGTGTACCCCTGTAAGGCTAAGCACAACCAAAACAAATCAAAGTATGCAAGTGAATATTTATTGAATGATATAATGTGACGGCAAAAAAAAGCCAACCAAACATATTAAAAACAATTAATTAATTGTTTTTAATATGTTTGGTTGGCTTTTTTTTGCCGTCACATTATATCATTCAATAAATTTTCACTTGCATGCTTTGATTTGTTTTGGTTGTGCTTAGCCTTACAGGGGTACACTTTCTATTTCTTGATCCTCTGGCTAAGTTGGCTTACAATCTGCATGCCTTGTCTCCATATCTATAGAGTTCAGCATCCCGTAGCGATTTCCCGAAGATCTCTCTTTTTCTTGCCCATGCCTTAAACTCCAGTTTTGCCTCCTGCCACAATCGTTTGTTGAGGGATGTGGGGTGCAATTGGAAAGTTATTTGTAACTGTCTAACCACCTGACTCATTTTCAAGTACTAAGCGTTAGTTTTCTTTTTCGGTGCAGCTGTGTGGGCTATGATTTTGCCTCTAAGCACTGCCTTGGCTGTTTCCCAGAAAAGAGTGTAATCGTCTCTTGCCTCCTTGTTTAGTTCAGAATACTCCCTCCACTCTTCTCTCATTAATTTTGCAAAGTCCTGGACTTTCTGCAAGAAATGGAGAAAGCGCCATAGAATATCTGTCCCTTTTGGAAAAAACTCTCTGACCGTCAATATGATTGGGCTATGGTCGGAGATCACTAGGTCACTTATGTTTGTCTCCTCTGCCCTCTGGACCATCCTCTCTTCTACCAAGAATAGGTCAATCCGGGACCAAGATTCACAGGGGTGTGAGTAATAGGTGAACTGTCTCCATATATCATTCATCCCCAGGTCAGAGAAGAGTTCCACCAGTGGTGTCGTCTTCTCCTGAATGCTTGATCTCCAACCTTCTTTCCTAAGACCCATCCTGTCTTCCATTACTGTCATGATCTCGTTCATACCCCTCCTAATATCAAGTTGCTATTCCTGTCTATCAGGAATGTAGAATGCAATGATTGGAGGAAGGCTTCATGCGCAGTGTTAGGTGCATATACATTGTGAATATTGAGAGTGCCTTCTTGTGTTTCCAATATCAAATGTACATATCCGCCTTGGTCATCATGCGAATATGAAAGGACTTTGTATGCAAATGACTTGTGGATAAGTATAATGACTCCTGCGTTCCTTCCCACAGCTCCTGATCCATAAACTTTCCCTACCCAGCATCTGTATGCATACGAAAGATATCCTGCTGGGGAAGGTGCATCTCCTGTAGTAACACTATGTCGCCTCTTAGCCGTTTGGGATGCCTGAATATCATGGCCCGCTTTTCTGGAGATCTACGGCCTTTCACATTCCATGATATCATCTGAACCATGGTCGTCATATGGGAGTCTAGCTGTTCCAGTCATGCTGGTTATCTAATGATGGTTGGGTCATCACCTGTTGGTGATGGTCAGAGCTGTATGCCGCTCGTCATGGGTCAGATAGGGTATTTCCATCAAGCATCGTATTTGTGAACAGTGAAATAGGTAAATGCACTATTTTAGCACTAGCAGTGTGAAACTGGATGGACCCTCCCCTACCTGTCTCATTCCCCCTCCTCTCCCCGCTCCCCCCATGACAACAAGTCAAACACTTCCATTTTTTCCAGTGTGGAATTCTCCCTCTCTCCCACCGATTTGCCTGTGAAAAATTACTATCTTTACCGGCTCCTGTAGTTTCATATGGGATTGCAGGTGGACAGAGTCAAAGTCCTACCTTAATATGGCCCCAAAGTCCCGCAACCCTTAAACTTTTGGTCTTCTGGTGGTCACTGGTCCCGGTCACGGTCTGTGGAGGTCTCCTGTGATGTGTACTGGACACGCCGGAGTTCCTCATGAGTGGTTAAATGACTCACTGACAAACTTTTATGGCCTTCCCTCCGTTGTTCTTTCCTCAAGCACTTATCTTTGTCTTTATCCTTGCTCCTGGGGGATGTGCCTGTGGAGGGTATCATATAGGCTCTCAGCACTTCCTTTGGATACTTTCAGTATTTGAATGTGCCATCTTGGCATTTGACCTTGAGCAATGCCTGGTAGAGAACTTGAAACAGGATATGGCGGTTGAAAAGAAGACTGCAGACCTCACTGAAAGCCTTGCGTTTCTTCGTCACTTCAGCTGAGAAGTCTCCAAAAAGGACCACTTTGTGTCCTTCTATGATCAAAGGCTGCTTCCTCCCCCTGAATATTTGCAAAAGTCTCTC
Source organism: Allobates femoralis (assembly GCA_033576535.1). Taxonomy (NCBI): domain Eukaryota; kingdom Metazoa; phylum Chordata; class Amphibia; order Anura; family Aromobatidae; genus Allobates; species Allobates femoralis. The sequence goes on from JARQOC010000001.1 coordinate 147,118,511, forward strand.
TTTATCTTTGAAGTCTAGATATCTTGCTATGACTTGACTAGGTTTTTAAGATGTCTGGTCTTCTCTCCTGGGGTTTAGCAGTGCCTTGGGTGCCCCCCTCCTGATGGACCCACCCTATGTGCTCGTTCAATTTTACATTTCTCCTGTACCCCCAGGGCCTTTGGGAGGTCAAATTCACAGATATCATTTAATCGCTGGTACGAGACAATCTCTGGGAGGCCCACAGTCCTCAAGTTGTTCCTTCTTGACCTGTTTTCTAGGTCCTCAATTTTATCCTTTAGCCAGCCAGACTGTCTGTGAGTCTCCGTTAACTCCCGATCCGTACTGGCCAGTTTACCTTCTAGGTCAGACACTCGCTGTTCCAAGTGGTCTATTCTTCTTGCATGCTGGGCAGTGACCTCTTGCAGTTCATCAAGAGCCTCCCTGAATGCTTCTCTCACTGTCCCCTTGATATCCCCTGCCAAATATTTAGCTACTGGCCAGGAGCTTGCAGTCATGAGCTGATATGTTTTCTGGAACTATGCCTTCATTTATAGTGACATCAGGACAGTGTTCATCCTCTCTTGCTGTTCCAGCACTCATTTCTCCCCTCCTGTCTGATCTGCACTGTTTATGTGCAGATTGTGGCTCTTTGTCTCTCTACCTCCCGTCTTGTGATGTCACCACCGCCATCTTACCAGCGTGCACGGCGGGACTTTGATCCGCCACGTCTTTCTCCTCTTCTCCCCCTGTGCTCTGGAGCCACCTGTACATTTCTCCACAGTGTGCAGCAGGCGAAGCGGAACCCGGTACCAGGGCCTGTGTCATCCAGTGAGAATTGTAAGTCGGTCAGCAGCAGATCGGTGGATGGAGCTGCTTCACTAAGCTCCTGCCACTCTGGCACCAGAATATATATAATACAATTGTTCCTTTCAGGGCAGTTAAATGCAAAATGGAGGATAGTATAAAGAGAGACGAGTTATATTTTAACTTGTTTTCATGTACTGTGAACTGTGTGAACCTTGCATCCAGGCATAGTTTCATCATTAACATTTCTTTTCTTATTTTCTCCTCTTCATGTATTTTTCATTTTCCCTCTATTGTCTGCCATATCACATTATCACATTCTGGGCTGTGTTATATATTTGTACCCCTCATGTCACTTTCTTGCTGACTATATTTTATGTGGGCTTATTTCTGGGAGTTCCAGCCCTCCAAATTAGGTGTTTTCCTTTCAAATAAACATGAGTTGAGTGTTTATTGTGAGTCAGCATGTTTTTCTTTCCAGCCCCTGGTGGGCGTGAACCCACTGCACCCTGAGGCTAGGCTCATTTTTGAGGGGCATAACTAAGTGACTAACTTATCTTTAGTAGAGCCACTGATGTTGTGGTTAGGCTTGTGCTGAAAGCCCAAGTGCCAAATATCACTCCATCACTAGCAAAATTGCAGATACTGGCAGGTACAGGAACTGGCAGGGCAGCAGGTACTTGCAGCTTCTGATATTAATAGTTGAGTACTGGAGCGCAGCTTCAGGTTAGTAGGCACAGGATACGAGGACAGGTTTTTGGGACCTGACAGCTAGTAAACATTCAGACAAACTGACTAAACACATTGGTCAGGCACCTCCCTAAGGGTGAGGGTACCGTATGTACTTACTGTCTTCCAGCCATTGGCTGGGGACACTTACAGAGTGCATGCACAGCAACTTTAGGAGGCAGAGAGTACTCACATCTCAAGCATACTCCCTGGAGACCTGTCATACATGCATAGGGCCTAGAAGGGTGAGTGCAACTGTGTCCTTGCTGCACGGACATCGGCGCTGGCCTAACAGTTTTACCCTTATACCTCCTCTTTGCCTGAATAGAAGCTCTTTCGAGAAAAGGAGTATCAATATTCTTCCTGGGATTTCATGATCTCTCCTATGGACTACAACCCTTCTAATCACTTAAAACAAGATCCTACCTTTAACATTTATTCAGTGTCAGGATGAAACTTGATATTTTTATTACAGCCATACCGTTTCTCCTGGCAGAAAACTACACAGGTGCAGACATCTCTTATCTGCATTCCTTTTCATCCATACGGTCAATTTCACCAGTGTGGCTTGGTTGTCTTTTTAGAGAAATTTCTAGCAAAATTGTTGGCTGCAGGGATGCCAAAAGTAATGCATACAAGAAAAAGGATGCTAGGCTGATGCCCATACACAATGAAGAATGGGGAATTCTCTGACGTTTTGCTTACATGGCTGTATGAGAACTGTGCCCAAGGCAAAATCTTGACCCAGTCCCAGAGGTCAGAGTTAAAAATGTTCCTCAGGGAGCTGGTTGGTTGACCCACTCCACTTAAATTGTGGATGTTAGACAGAAGAGAGGTCCAAGGAAACATTTAGCAGCTTGCAGCCTTCCAGAACTACAAAGTGAGTTGACACTTCTGTCAGATATGATGTGGAGACCATGCAGGCAGAAAATATGCTGATTGAATATATATTTCTTTCCCTAAGTACATTATATTTAAGCATTAATCACCACTGATGCAGATAAAGGAAATGAAGGGGAAGGCTTTTTTTTATGGATAGCCATTGAGGACCATTTATTAGGATGAACATCCTCCATTGATAGTCACAATTCAATCTAATTTAAGGACAGTGCTGTGGAACTGGGAATCTCCCATTTCTCCTTTGCAATATACATGGGACCGTATTTCTATTGTATGGAGCAGTTCCTCAAACATCCAAACCCCACTGAAATTAATGGGAGGCAAAATCAAGGGCATAGAAAAAAACCTTAAAAGGGGCCCAAAAGCTGCCAAACACAGTTCAAACAATTTTACAGTGGAGCCCCGCTGTTTTGGCACAGACATTATCTTCCTACAGTACTCCTTAGCAAGCTTCAGCACCGCTGTTAAAGTCACCATGCTTGTGGTACTGCTCATGAACCTCAGACATCCTCATCATGACTTCTCTGAAGTTGCCTCAGGTTACATAGTGGGTATCACATAGCAGGAAACCACACTGTGCTCATGGTACATTGTCTCATGCTACTTTTTAAGAAGATTTTGAGAATCTGCATCAAAATCTGCATGTCTATCCAGAGGCCAGTCTATGAGAGTACAAAAGTGCTGAGCCAACATGTTTTCTTTTCCCTTGCAGATTTGGTGAAGATTTTGGAGCAGAAAAAGAAATCTGAACCACATGTGCTAAGAAAACAAAAAAGCAATGCGGACACAGCACTATTGACCTGTCCTAGATTTTGCTGGCTTCAGGAGAGACATGCACATTTTGTTGAAGATTCTCAAAATCTGCATTAAAAAAGCATCACACAATGCACCATGGGCTCAGGACCTAAGAGGGTACGTGGAGAGCCGCAGTTGTGGTGAAATTGATTGAGGATTGCTATTGTGCACTAACTACTTCCACAGACACTTCTAGGGCAGGGGTGGCCAACTACAGTCCTGTAAGTCTGAAGTAAAGAGTGTTTGAGTAGCACTATTACGTGATCCACCATTTACACGTTTTGAATAGTACCGTATATAGCAAAAGGAAAAAAGAAACGTGTATACTTGACCGGGATCAGGGATATAAGTGATGTACACTATGCAAGGTACAAAAAAATCTTTATTACAACAATCATAAGAAACAAGAACGGACAAAAACATTTAAAAACAATTAAAACACATGCTGTGAAGTACCACAAATTTCAGCAAAGCCTCATTATAAGTTGGATTTCACCCTAACAGGAAACATCAAAGGCTAGGTTACCACAAGTAAATGGAAAGGTAACACAAATAGCTGATACAGATGACTAAGTGTGGAAATCCCTCCAGAGCTATTGAACAATGTAAAGGAAAACCAAATGCATTTAAATGGACTCAATGGTCTCTATTTGGGTGTACCAATAGTAAAAAAGTAGATGTATAGTTGTGGCCAAAAGTATTGACACCCATGCAATTCTGTCAGATAATACTCAGTTTCTTCCTGAAAATGATTGCAATCACAAATTCTTTGGTATTATTATCTTTATTTCATTTGTCTTCAATGAAAAACACAAAACAGAATGAAGCAAAAAGCAAAACATTGATCATTTCACACAAAACTCCAAAAATGGGCCAGACAAAAGTATTGGCACCCTCAGCCTAAAACTTGGTTGCACAAGCTTTAGCCAAAATAACTGCGATCAACCGCTTCCAGTAAACATCAATGAGTTTCTTACTCTGCTGGAATTTTAGACCATTCTTCTCTGGCAAACTGCTCCAATTCCCTGATATTTGAAGGGTGCCTTCTCCAAACTGCCATTTTTAGATCTCTCCACAGGTGTTCTATGGGATTCAGGTCTGGACTCATTGCTGGCCACCTTAGAAGTCTCCAGTGCTTTCTCTCAAACCATTTTCTAGTGCTTTTTGAAGTGTGTTTTGGGTCATTGTCCTGCTGGAAAACCCATGACCTCTGAAGGAGACCCAGCTTTCTCACACTGGGCCCTACATTATGCTGCAAAATTTGTTAGTAGTCTTCAGACTTCATAATGCCATGCACACGGTCAAGCAGTCCAGTGCCAGAGGCAGCAAAGCAACCCCAAAACATAAGGGAGCCTCCGCCATGTTTGACTGTAGGGACCGTGTTCTTTTCTTTGAATGCCTCTTTTTTTCTCCTATAAACTATATGCTGATGGCTTTGTCCAAAAAGCTCTACTATTGTCTCATCTGACCAGAGAACATTCTTCCAAAACGTTTTAGGCTTTCTCAGGTAAGTTTTGGCAAACTCCAGCCTGGCTTTTTTATGTCTCGGTGTAAGAAGTGGGGTCTTCCTGGGTCTCCTACCATACAGTACCTTTTCATTCAGACAACGACGGATAGTACGGGTTGACACTGTTGTACCCTCGGACTGCAGGACAGCTTGAACTTGTTTGGATGTTAGTCGAGGTTCTTTATCCACAATCCGCGCAATCTTGCGTTGAAATCTGTTGTCAATTTTTCTTTTCTGTCCACATCTATGGAGGTTAGCCACAGTGCCATGAGCTTTAAACTTCTTGAGAACACAGCGCACGGTAGACACAGGAACATTCAGGTCTTTGGAGATGGACTTGTAGCCTTGAGATTGCTTCCTCACAATTTGGTTTCTCAAGTCCTCAGACAGTTCTTTGGTCTTCTTTCTTTTCTCCATGCTCAATGTGGTACACACAGGGACACAGGACAGAGGTTGAGTCAACTTTAATCCATGTTAACTGGCTGCAAGTGTAATTTAGTTATTGCCAACACCTGTTAGGTGCCACAGGTAAGTTACAGGTGCTGTTAATTACACAAATTAGAGAAGCATCACATGATTTTTCTAACAGTTCCAATACTTTTGTCCACCCACTTTTTAATGTTTGGTGTGGAATTATATATAATTTGGCTTTAGGACAATTATTGTTGTGTTTTTTCATTGAAGACAAATTAAATGAAGATAATAATACCAAAGAATTTGTGATTACAATTATTTTCAGGAAGAAACTGAGTATTATCTGACAGAATTGCAAGGGTGTCAATACTTTTGGCCACAACTGTAACTAGATAAAAAAAATATAAGGCTGAAGGGAGAAAGGTTAAACATGTTATAGCAATATTCCCAACTAGAATTCTTCCTAAATACGGAGCCTATAGAAGAAATACTGCAAAATCACAGACCCCAGATGTGATCACATTAGGGGCAATATGTGACAGATTGGGGCTCTGGAGGGAAAAAGATAGCCAAATTATGGCAGAAATCAAAATCAGGATTTCATCACCTGCTGAGGTGACGGTTCCAGCACCTTGTGCAATGCTAAGGAAATCGTGTAAAAATGTACTGTTTGCGGCCCTTAAGAACTGCACTTGGCCAGCCCTGTTCTACTGGAGGGGGTGTAGTGTCTTGCATTTTCATACCTCAGACCTTCAGGCCAGAGGCCTGCACCTTGTTCACCAGTCTCTTTAGGGCAGTATAAAAGCACTAGTTTTCAAAAACAGTCCAACACTCAAGGAGTGAACTCAAAAAACTATACTATAACATATGCTACAAGTTTCAAACACAAACATAGCAATATACATAGTACATAAATATAATGAAAGTCTCACAGAGATCAGCTGCGGCACCCAGACTGTTAAAGTGGTGGAAAGACCATGAAGGACGGATCAAGAAGTTGCTGGGAAAAAGGGTGTTACACAGTCCGCGCTGCCAGATCAAGTCGAATCTCCAAAGAAAACATGTGTAGATGATGTTCAAACAACTACTCCTTTATTCTCTCCGACGCGTTTCGGTGCCCTCCTGGCACCTATCCCTGAGAGAATAAAGGAGTAGTTGTTTGAACATCATCTACATGTGTTTTCTTTGGAGATTTGACTAGATCTGGCAGCGCGGACTGTGTAACACCCTTTTTCCCAGCAACTTCTTGATGTGTCTCCACGAGTGAGTGGACGGTGGAAGTCCAGCAGCAGCCATAAGAATATTACTACATGTCTTCAAACCAGTTGTGGGTCTCACAACTGACATAGGTGAGTGGAACCCCTATATATCACCTTGACATCAGTGTCGCTAGTGATAGTGATTGTTCCCCCTCCTCTTTTTTATGAAGGACGGAGTCCATCAAGGTCTTTAAGTTGGACCCCAAAAGCTGCATGCATACCCAGTAGGGGGAAGTGCAAATGAAGCAAAATGTTGGAAAGGGAAATATAAATTGAACAAAAACAAAAGCCTTGGTCAAGGAAGAACTAAAATAACTAAGACTACAACAAATCTTTTTCTAGCCTAAATGCCAACTAAGGGATGGATCACAATCTCGCTGACCCACCAACATGCCTTTACGAAAGTCCACTGAAATTATCTCTCATGATTTTCTGCCATGCCCTGGATGGTTGATGCAGTTTTTCCTGCTACTGACTGTGGGTCACCAAAGATAGCGGAGTCTGCAGAGCTATTCACGCATACTATAGCGTGGGAATCAGAGGTCAGTCCCAAACTTTCACTGACTTAAGAGGAAGAAATTATCTGCACCGATGCACAAAATCTGTGTGATTTGGGTCCAGGGTTGGACAAACAAGGATCTGAGTATAATGTAGAGCTCCATTATCAAATTTTAACCCCTGTTTTTGGAGACAAAGAGGCTGGTAATGACGAAGAGACTCAGATACCCGAGGGGAATGCCTACATGAGTTTGTGGCCAGGGGCCTCAGGGCAGGAAGAGGGTGACTCTGAGGGCGAAGCATGTGACAACACAGATGGTGATGATGAGGTTTTAGATCCCTCTTACTGTCAACCCACAGGCAGACAGTTGATGAGCCAAGCAGAGGATGTGGACGTGGAGGATGATGAAGCTGATGAGGTTAGGTTGCAGCTTCCTGGACAGAGATGAAGTGTTGCAAGCTGAACAAGCACTGTCTCCTCAGCCATAACTCTGCTTCTCTGCAGATGCTGTGGTGGTTCTGCAGTTCGGATGGGTGGTAAGCCTTGTCTAGCCTGGACCTTTTTCATGGTCATGAAGTATGACCAAACTTATGTGAAATCTGTAAGCAAAATCTAAGTAGAGGCAAAAAAATAAATAATTTTAGTACCTCATGTATGAACTGTCACATGGAGATAAAGCCTCAATTACAGTGGGAAGCTCACCATTGTAAAATACGGCGTAGCGGGCCTGTTCAGTCACCAACCACCCCATCAAGGGTATCTGTGTCGTCTTCATCCTCCATGCCTGTCAGGAGAGTTTTCACACAGACCTTGGACACACAATATCCACCTCTTTGCCCATAACAGCCAGTGTGATTGACAGGCCACCACCAGTTTTGGAAGTTAATATGCCTTCTGGTGTGAGGGCTGTGAAACATCCAGAGAACCAACTCTTCATGAAGGCAACATAACCTCTCCACCTTCACCTCCCTCAGACTGCAGCAATTTGTCTGGTATACCCACCCTATACACAGCTGTACAACCGTCAGCCCTCAGCCTGGCAGATGTGGTCAAGTAAAAGACCATTTCCTCCTAGTCATATCAAAGCTAAGAGGTTAAATTTCACTTTCTCCCATTTATTGGCAATGGAAATGCTGCCTTTCTGCCTGGTTGATACCAAGGGTTTTTGAAAGCTCATGGCCATCACTTTCCCCCAGTACCAGATGCCCAGTTGCCACTACTTCTCGAAGAAAGCTGTGCCTGTGCCCCACCAGCATGTCACAGACAACATTACTTCTTCCTTGAGAAACCCTGTGTGTGACAGTGTGCATTTTATTACAGACACCTGGATGAGTAAGCATTGCCAGGGGCGTTAAATGTCGCTGACTGGGCGTTGGGTGAATCTAGTGGCTGCAGGGGATGAGCTGCTGAACAAGTCTTGACATCCCCACAGTATGGTAGTAAAACCTCTGTTTGTAGCAGTTCCTCCACTGTTTCTGCCTCCTTTAGAGCCTCCCCTGCCCCAAAACCTCTCTAGGAATGTGATGCTCATTCCAACTCTGCAGAAGGAATCAAGCAGACCTTATTACACTGCAAGTGGGACTGAACAGCATCAGGCTGTATTTACATTAAAATGACTGGGAAATGTGAGTCACACAGCTGATGAGTTGTGGTAAGCTTTAGAGACCGAGTTTCATCAATGGCTGTCTCCACCAAACCTGCAGCCAGGCAAGGCCATGTGCGACAATGCTGCAAACCTGAGTGTGGCCATATGCCAGGGAAGGTATCTCACATGCCTTGCATGGCTCATATCATGAACTTGGTTGTCCAGCAATTTGTAGCCAACTGTCCCAGCCTAGATGTGCTGCTTTATAGGGCACAGTCACTGTGTGCTCACTTCCGCCAGCTCAACAACTTGCATCGCTACAGAGATTTTTCAGCCTGCCGGTTAACCGCCTAATAAGCAATGTGAGGAGATGATGGGAGTACAGGTGTGACACGGTCCGCGCTGCTCCAATGTAAAAACTCACCAAAAAGAGTCACAAAGTCATCAGTAGGTTTTATCTTTTTAATCCTCCTTCCTCCTACGCGTTTCGGCGCCCCACCTGGCACCTTCCTCAGGGATATTACAATAGACAGTACATTGGGGTTTTTTATAGCCCCAGAGCTTTACTAGTGTACCGCTTACACTGCCATCTTGTGGTTGATATATAAAATGCAGCTTTTTACTTTGTTTCATGAAAATGCTTTTGGTAGAAGAATTTGCCTACCACAAACACACACACAATGCACTGTGCACTTTAAATTGCCAATTCAGTTTTTATATGGAATTCACCCAATTTATTTATTTTATTTATTCATCGATATGGAATGCACTTTATATATATCATTTTATCTTTAGATATATTATATACATACATTAAGTATTTTGCACTTTTTATTTTTATTCATCTGGTATTCTCTGTCTTGGAGAATTATTATTACTATTAATACAGAGAAGTTTTGTACTCATCTATTGAACCTCTTTTAGATTTAATTAAGTGTATTATAAAATTTCTGCAGTCTTTTCCCTTTTTTATGGCAATTTGCTCTAGATGGGGATAGAACCTGAGGAGACAATGTGATAACACTTTGTTTTTTTCACTGAGCCACCTCTCAGCTTATAAATCAAGAATAGTATACATGTGCTTACTATATACAAAAAAATCTTTTTTCTTCATGTTGTATACGTTTCTCCTGATATATGCTTTTTAGAAAAATCAAGAAACATACTTACGGTATATATTTATTTCTTATCATCATAGATTTTATAAAGAATGAAACATATATTTTAAATAATTTTTTATACAATGGAAAATTTTAATTTATATACCCCCTTTTTTAAAATATATTCTTTTTAATCAATATATTTTTTTCCAATAAAGTTATTTTACTATTTATATATTTTTTACCCCTGCGCTTTTTAAGATAGACTTTAACCACCTTTATATCTACAATGATCTATCAAAGTCCCTTATTTATTTTTTACAGCTTTACCAGCAAATCACCTAGGTCTGGCACCTAGCTCCTTGATATATATGTGTATATGCTCGAGTGACCAGGGTTCTAGCCCCATGTGGAACACTAGAGAAAAAAAAAATTTTCTGCCTGTATTATATTATGTGTAATCTGATCCTCATCACTCTTTTTTCTGCTAATCCACACATCATTTTTTACAAATCAGATCCTGTGGGCTTTGGTTATAATTTTATGATGCCATTGAGTGTTGTTTATGATATATTTGAGTTCTATTTCTTGTTTTTTGAGAAAAGAGCGGCAAAAGGCTGTGACACTCCCATTTGTGACATCATTAGCAAACAGACAACACCCTTTTTTGTAAAGCTCTGGGGCTATAAAAACCCCCAATGTACTGTCTATTGTAATCTCCCTGAGGAAGGTACCAGGTGGGGCTCCGAAACGCGTAGGAGGAAGGAGGATTAAAAAGATAAAACCTACTGATGACTTTGTGACTCTTTTGGTGAGTTTTTACATTGGAGCAGTGCGGACCGTGTCACACCTGTACTCCCATCATCTCCTTGAATTTCACTACTGGTCAGTAGTTGGTGGAGGTCCTGCAGCAGCTGAGAGATTCTTCTCAAAACGCCTTCAAACCAGTTGTGGGGCCCACAACTGAATCAAGTGAGTGGCTCCTCAGCATCACTCTTTCTAGTGTCACTAGTGATAGGGCACTATTGCGCCTCTTGTCCCCCACCCTCTTATTTTTTGTAATAAGCAATGTGCCAACACAATGGAATTCCACTCTGCACATGTTGCAGCTACTGTGGCAGCAGTGGCAAGCCTTGGTGTAGTATGTCATGACATACAGTCTGGGCCAATGCGATCTTGAGGTGGGGCAAATCATGCTACTGGAGTGGTCACAGATCAAGGACCTCTGCATCCTTCTGCAAAATTTTGAAATGGTAACTAAGGTGCTTAGCACTGACAATGCCGTTATCAGTATGACTATTCCGGTCATCTACATGCTGGAGCACACTTTGATTAGTATGCGGAGTCAGGTGCTGGTCTAAGAGGAAAAGGAAGAAGTATAGGATGAGGCATATGCAGAACAGATAACAAGATCTGAAAGATCTGGACTGTCATCAACACAGAGGTGGGAGGCATTGGAGGGTGGATGAGAGGGATTGACGAAAGCTCATAGTAGCAGCCAAACAGTTGATGAAGGTGCAGGAGGCGCGGAAGAAATTTAGGAAGAAAAGACGATGTTGATGGAAGATTCATCAGATGAGGGAGATTTTGGTCACGCTTCTATTATGAGAGGCTGACAGGAGAGGGTGGAGGAACAAAGCGGGAATATTACCCCAACGCCAGCAACACAACAAGAACTTGGGCCTCCTGGTTGCACACAACACATGAGTGCCTTCTTGCTGCACTACCTGCAACATCATCCACAGATTGTTAGGATTCAAAGTAATGCAAACTACTGGGTGGCCAAACTGTTGGATCCCCATTACAAAACTAAATTTGGTCAAATGCTTCACACCCTGGAAACGGACGCACGCATGCAGGTGTATCAAAAGAAGCTTTTAGACAACCTGAGGACTGCATTTCACTAAAGCAGAAGTGGCAGACAGACTGCATATCGCAGTTTCACACTTACAACCCAGATAACATACAGTCATCATCAGAGAAACATTACCAGCAGCAGTGTATCTGTTACCAGCAATTTTTGAGAGTCGTTTGACAGTTTTTTTAGACCTCCCTTTGCAGCGCCAGAAGAAATGGCAAGTCTGACACATAGGGGATGCCTAGAGAGGATGGTGCAGGAATATCTACAGCTTGATATCAATGCCATGACTGAGGAACTAAACCATTTTGCATTTTGGCCTTTTAAACTGGAAAAGTGGCCTGAGCTCACCACTCATGCCTTGAAGATTTTGTCATGCCCAGCAGCCAGGGTTCTATCAGAATGTTTCTTCAGCGCTGCTGGTGGTGTCCTGATGGATAAGCGCATCCAGCTGTCCATCGACAGTGTAGTTGCCTAATGTTTATCAAGGTGAACAAGTCATTGATCTCCAAGGACGTTTACACCCCAGTGTCAGAATGGGGAGACTAGGCGCTGATGGACTTTTCAGCGTACTGCATTAAAATACACATTACACTTTTTCCCCTCTGGGTCAAAAGCTGTGCTTAATTGTTTGAAAAGTGGAAACTCTTGTTAGGGTCTTTTTGCTGTGTGGTGCATTACTAGAGCTCCCTGAGCATAATACCTGCTCCTGACAGTTGTGCACCACTTCCTAAACAATCCACCTTGAAATGATTGGACTATGATTCCTGTCTTCTTGCCTTTGTGGCCCAATACCAAATCTGTAAGATGCATACCCCTTTGCTCTGGTGTGACACAAATTTTTTGAAAAGTGGAGATTCTTTTTAGGGTCTCCTTACTGTTTGATGCATGACTAGAGGAGGGCTGAGGGACATGCCTACACCTTTTACTCATCCTCTATTTACTCTTAGGCTGCGTTCACACATCGCGTATTTTGCGCGTTTTTTACGCGCATATTTGCTCCAAAAACGCATGTGCGTCTGCGTTTTACAGCAAAGTGAATGGACATTCACTTTGTGCCTTGCAGACATCGCGTAATTAAACGCAGCGTTTTTGGAGCAAAAAACGCGCGCGTAAAAAGAATGAACATGTCAATTCTTTGCGTTTTTTTACGCGCGCTTTTCCATAGGCCCCATTATAAAAACGCGCGTCTAAATGCGCGATTGAAGTAGAAGCGAGTTGTTCTCTCGCGTATTCTTATCGCGTTTTTAAACGCGCGTTTTTCCCTTGAAAAGACGCGCGTAAAAAAACGCGATAAAATACGCGAATGTGTGAACGCAGCCTTACTCCACTCCCCATTTTACTTAATGTAGAAAACTGCTGCCACTTTTCCCCTGTGAGTCATCCATCTGTCAATTCAAACTGAGTTTCACCCACCTCTGAAATTAAAGTTGAATTTGAGCCACCTCCTATTTTAAAGTAATTTTGAAGAGTGTGCAGACTGGCACAGACCGTGTCTTATGAACCCACGCTATGACACTATTTTTATTGCATGTAGATTGTTGTTCCTTTTCATGGTGTCTGGCACTTATATGAGCAGTTTTTCAGCTTTTGGATCTATTTTAAGGTGTTTTCTAGTCCCCTAATTTTGCCTCCCATTGATTTGAATTGTGTTCTGAAAATTCGACAAATGTTCGTCGAATTATTTGACAAACAAATCCAACTTCGAACACTGTTGTGTTTGCTCATCTCTAATTATCACTCAGCAGGGTGGACCAGTGTAGCAGTGATACTATGGTCCACTAGGAAACCAAACCCCTTATCCTGCAGGACCGCTGCCACCCTGCATTAAGTACATTTGTCATAGAAGTCATTAGCCTTAGGCTGCTTTACCATCGCGATTTTTGCACATTCTTGGTGATCCTTGAATTTCAAGGATCACACAGACAGGCACGGATCTGTGCCAACAGATGCCACTGATGCCTAATGATCCATGTGTACCATGGATCTGTCATCAGTTAGCAGTGATAGGGCTCTACATTGCTTCTGAGCATGTGCAGTACAGCAAATCAGATCCGTTTTACAACTCCGATTTTTTGAAGGATCCGTTTTGATCCAGCACCATGTTATTTAGAACGGACTGCAACGGAACTGTTTCTGTTCATATCTGTCTGATTTTTTCAAGGCAGGTCAAAATCGGAGCAGGCTCCGATTTTGGGGACAGGAAAAAATCTGACACACGGATCCATCACAAAACTGACACAATCAGATGCCAACAAGGACCATTCCGTGTACATCCATGTCCATAGGGATACATGGAGGCTAAATTGGATCTGTGGCTATCCGCTTTACAATAGATAGCCACAGATGAACAGAAATCATGATGTGAAAGCAGCTTAGGCCCATGCAACCAGTCCCAGGCAATGGCATCCGAGAAACGAATCTTTTCAACAAAGGAGACAGGGCAAGGTGGTTGGTGCCTTATAGGACAGTTGCTTGGAGGAGGTAGCGGTCCCCACATGGCATTCTCCCAGTCAAAGGTCTCTGGAGGGGGTGATCCACATGGCTGAGAAACAGGTCCTTCTGCCTCTCCTACCTCCTCCTTTTCCTCCTCGGCCTCCTCAACATGGTCTTGGTCCTAGTGGTATTGAGGAATGGGATCCAGTTGCTGCGAAACCAGTTAAGGTGGAATCCAGCCAGACATGCTGCAAAATCATGTACAGTCTGACATGTTGTGCTCCCAGTACTGGATGTCATAGGCAAAGTGTCACCGCTTGACTTCCGTGAGCACCTCTTGACTTCCGTGAGCTCCTCTTGACTTTCGTGAGCTCCTTAGGTCCTCGTCTGGCATCGGAACCTAGGACTGTGGGTAGTGCAGTGGAGCTCCAGGTGACATATGTCTCCATCTCCTCTGCATGCTGCTCTGGGTCTGTTTCTGCTGACTCAACTTCTATTACTGCGGTAGTTAGGAAGATGACATCCTCCGAGTTCAGGACAGCCATGCCTTGCAGGGGAGACATATCCAAAGTAATGTGTAATGCCAAAATATGAAAAAAGAAAATTGCAGCTAAGCTAAAAGGAGAAAAAGAATACACTTAGCTTTATTAATGCGCATTCATAAACCACCCAGTCACCATGTTGAGGTGTGTCTTGTCAACTGGGTCCCTAGATTCCTTCCTCCCTATTTTCTGGCACAATTTGGATTCATTTGTATAGGCTGTCTGATACCTGTGAGTAATGGAGAATGTAGGTCTATAGGGGCAAGGAAAGGTGTTATTCATTAGCAATCTCTGCCTGGTTGGAAACAAAATTAACCTCTTCAAGAATGGACTGGAAGGCTGACATCAGAAAGCAATAGCATATATGGACACCAGATAACTAGGTGGGGAATGGTACATACATAGAGGGTGAACCCATATTCATTCATTTATAGATGCAGTACTTATTCCTACCAGTGTTAGTGCACTTAAACACAATTTGGATACATTAAAATAAGTAGCACTATTTAGTGACAAAATATGAAAAAAGAAAATTGCAGCTAAGCTAAAAGGAGAAAAAGAAGACACTTAGCTTTATCAATGCGCATACATAAACCACCCAGTCACCACGTTGAGGTGTGTCTTGTCAACTGGGTCCCTAGATTCCTTCCTCCCTATTTTCTGGCACAATTTGGATTCATTTTTATAGGCTGTCTGATACCTGCGAGTAATGGAGAATGTAGGCCTATAGGGCAAGGCAAGGTGTTAATCATTAGCAATCTCTGCCAGGGTTGGAAACAAATTTAACCTCTTTTTCTCCTTTTAGCTTAGCTGCAATTTTCTTTGTGTCAGGCAGAGATTGCTAATGAATAACACCTTTCCTTGCCCCTATAGGCCTACATTCTCCATTACTTGCAGGTATCAGACAGCCTATAAAAATGAATCCAAATTGTGCTAGAAGATAGGTAGAAAGGAATCTAGGGACTCAGTTGACAAGACATACCTCAACGTGGTGACTGGGTGGTTTATGAATGTGCATTAATAAAGCTAAGTGTCTTCTTTTTCTCCTTTTAGCTTAGCTGCAATTTTCTTTTTTCATATTTTGTCACTAAATAGTGCTACTTATTTTAATGCATCCAAATTATGTTTAAGTGCACTAACACTGGTAGGAATAAGTACTGCATCTATAAATGAATTAATGTGTAATGCCATCATGGTACCAAGTTGAACTGTAGTAGCACAAAGCTTACCTGCGAGATACTGGAACTGCAGAGGTAAGATGGCAGGGATATGCTGACTGAGTTCCTTGGGCTTTGTGCATTTGCTTTACTTAATGGGCACGACTCTTCCAGTGAGTGACAGGATTCAGACCCAAAAAATCACTTCCGGATTTTAATGTTTGCACATTCTTGTTACCTAATGCATAGCTCCTAATTTACCCCTCTGTGTGATGCTCTGCAGAACTAAAGTCACTGTCACAAATCAAATTCCCAAGGACACAAGGTATAACAACCGGTTTGTGCTTAGTTGCAGTCATTATTGAAGTGTGACATCTTTGTAGGAGGCATAATAATGAAAACAAATAAGTTAATTCAGGTCACCATTCACCACTGTTATGATCCGGTGACCTTGGAGCCACATGAATATTTTTCACAGGAGTAAGTGGTATCTATACTGACCGCAGCTCCTGATCTAACCCCGCAACTAGAAGTAGCCGTGGGATGTGACTAACCATACCCTAGACACCTCAACACGGCCGGAGAAACTAGCTACCTCTAAAGATGGAAACAGGAATTCTATCTTGCCTCAGAGCAGAACCCCAAAAGGATAGGAAGCCTCCTACAAATATTGACTGTGAGTAAGAGAGGAAAAGACACACTCAGGCAGAAAACAGAATCTAGCAAATGAGGCCACTTCTAGCTAGATAGATTAAGACAGGACAGAATACTATTGCAGTCAGTAAAAAATCCTTTCAAAAACATCCACAGCAGATAATACAAAAATACCCCTGAGTCTAATCAAGACTCGGCACCCTCTAAATCTGCGGAACTCCTGTGAATCCAACAATGCTAAATATATGCTGACACAATCAAAAGCTGAACAAGCCAATAACAAAGGAATAGCACATAAATTCAAGGAAGAAAACTTCCTAACAGAGAGCAGGTTAAGACAGACATGCACTCTGAGCAAAAATAGACAATTTGAAAACAAGCACACAGCATGTGTGCCACAAGAAAACAAAACCATTCACTTAGTTTGGATGTTTTGCAGCAGGGCAGGAAGAGACCAGGCAGAGGTGAAACACCTCCAGGACAATTTGCCACATGGGTTTTTTTTGCCTTCCTCTGGATCAACATGTTAGGCTATGGGTTGAACTAGATGGACTTAAAGTCTTCCTTCAACCTTAAAAACATTGTTACTATGTTACTATGTTACAATTGACAACTCGCAAGGACTGAGGAAATTCTGTAAACCTAAATACCCCAGTCAGAATTGCAATTATCCAATTCACCTGACCAAGAGTGCAAAATAGGATCAACTGCATTACCAACCACAACCACAGGAGGGAGCCCACAAGCAGAATTCACAACACACCACCAATTTATCTGGAATTCTGAATAAGGCTACTGGGCACTGGGCAATGCAGGAAGGCAAGGAAAACTTTAGTATTAATTATACATATAAAAGGTGTGCACTTGCCAAAAGTCTGTATTGTAAATATAGGGTATGAAATGTGAGTCCCTATGGGGACAGTGTTATAAATGTATGTAGAGTGCTATGGAATTAACAGTGCAATATAATTGAATAAATGTTATTATTTTATTAATATGACATGAGATAGTGATTTTCAAGAAACAATAGCCACACTATGGTGCTTCATCAATGTATATAGACCAATAAGACAGGGTGGAGAACCTTTTTTTTGCCGGGGGCTGTTTGAAAATTTCAACTGTCCTTCGAGGGCCACGAAAAATTATCAACTTGAAAATGTATCTGCTATGTTTGGTCAAGCAATCGACTCACTCCTAGTGTGGTGGCTGGAGCTGCTTCTCTTTGACATGGCTGAAATGTTAGGTGATATTGATCATGTTGCTTCTCAACTGCTTTTGAGGTTTGCTAGGGCTATAGACATCACAGGAGAGACCGGGGGCATATGTGTCACTGGGGAGGCTGAGGTTTGGGCATAGAGATCACTGGGGAGCTGGATTTATAGGCCAGGCAGTTGGCAAAATGTGGCTGCCAGCCTGAGCACTGTAGTCCCCTGGAATCTCCCGGGGAAGCCGCAGAAAAGGTCATCAAGGGTCGTATTCGGCCCAGGGGCCGGAGGTTCCCCACCCCTGCTATAAGATAATGGATGTGACGCATATAATGGCTATATGCTATTTTTATATGAATTGTTATCACATAAGTGTAGAACAGATGGCCTCACATGCTGTTGGCTCTCCATAATGATGGTTTGCTCTCCAAAAAATTAGAAAAAAAATAATAAAAAAAATAAAAACTAAGTATTTAAAACATTTACCTTTAAAAATGATTAAGCTGTCTTAAACAGATGTTTAAAGGACATCTTCTAAGCTTTCTAGACTTCCCTGCTGCTGCCACATCTGGCACTGTTTCCAAATTTCACACTCTACAGGTATCAAAAACATCTGAAAACTCAAGGAAGCTTACAAATTTTAATTTAAAGCGTCAAAAAATTCTACACCTTGATACAAACCGGTAGAACCGATGGTTGGGGACACTCCTAGCCAGAGGGTATTCCAGTGAGGGTTTTGGTCCAAATAAACAGGTAATATTTTCGGGCCATTTTAAATTTTAAACTTTCTGCCAAACAAAACTATATTTGCCAACTTTTGGTGTAAGTGTTCGGATTTTCGATCCTCGAGCCAAATGGTCATGTTTGGTTGAATTTGAAATTGGCAAACATGTTCGAACAAAGTTCCATCATCTCTACTGACAACTAGCAAACATGCAGACAAACTGACTAAGTACATTTCTCAGGCACCTATCTATGGGGTAGGGTGCCATTATACTTAGTGTCTTCCGTTCATTTGCTGAGGACAGTAACAGAGTATTATTACTGCCCCTTAAAGAGGTGGGGAGTGTGTATGCTTTTGTCCTAAGCATGCACCAAGATCTATGCAGCATGTGCAGGCTCCGAGACCAGCAAGGAGGAACGAGGGCCAGTGCCACCGCTGAGCGGCTGGAAGTGTGAGTGCATCGGAGTCCTTGCCGCTGGGATACCAGCACTGGTGTTTCACTGAATTTAAGTTTGTTCCTACACACCTTCCTGTTCTTAATACATTGAAAAAATTCCTGCTGCTAATACTTTCTTCTTAGAAGCTAGATAACCTCTTTAAGTCTAGCCTGTTAAATGGTAACAAACAGTTAAGTTTTTTGCTGCTATTGATAAATCCTTGAAGTGGTTGACTTTTGAAATAAATCGTATGACAGCCCTGATTCTGGTAGGTCAGCAACACTGTTGCTAGTCTCTTAAGCTCTATGCATTTTAAATGTATGTGTAAAAATTGATCGGAGAATGTAGTGATCTCTGTTTCACCTTGATCAACAATCGCTTCAGCCTTTCTTTCTTTCTATCTGTTAAAACAATTAGGAGTATTAATGCATTGGACTTCAAATAAAACATTTCATACTGCCACATTAAAATGCTAGTATAAAGTCTTTACAGTCGACATAAAGGAGGATGCCTTTGTTGTTTGACTTTACAAGACAAAGTTTTCCAAAAGTCATCATCAATTGGCAGCAGCTTAAGTGATGAAAACACATATTGCTATCTAGATGTCATAAAATCTCTATTCCCTCTGGCAAGCTAATATATTGATGCAATTAACTAAAAATTGATTACAGATGGGACAATTTAAGGGCAATCTCCAAGAAAAAGCAACTTTACCACATTAAAGTGGTTAAATTAAGCACTATAATCCTTTAAATGAGCAATAGATAATTCAACCAAGAAGTGTACTTTATAAATATACATGCAAAATTTGCAAAAAGTAAAATAACCATTTAGTTTGTGTTTGAAATATTGATAAGGCAATGAAAGTAGCAAAAACCTTCATAGTAAATCAAGGTATAAGTTTTATTTTCATTTTATACACTTATGAGGAAAATGCTCAGAATCCAATATCTAATATTGGTCAATTTACAAGGTGCCAGGTCAAGCCAGCTCATAGCAGTTTATATAAATGTATATGAGTAATTCCTTTATACCAATTTACTAATACACTTTTACAAATGACCAAAATGCCATATCCTTAAAGGCACCTTTACACGCGGTAACTTTTCTAGGAATTTCACTGGCAACTTACTGGTTGCAGTGAAATCAAGGAGACATTGTTCCATTTGTACACAGCAACAAGATAGAACAATGTGTCCATGATTTCACTGCAACCAGTAAGTTGCCAGTGAAATTCCTAAAAAAGTTGCCGCGTGTAAAGGTACCTTAAGAGCTGGTGACCTAATACCAGTAAGTCCAAGGACAACCACATTCTACACGCTTTCCAAAATTCACAAATCAGGAAATCCAGGAAGACCAATCATTTCATGTGTGGGCACCCTCACCGAACAAATTTCTGGGTGGGTAGAGGGTGTTCTCAAACTCCTGGTAAAAGAGACACCCAGCTATATTCAGGACACAAGTGACCTATTGAGTAAACTGTCAGCAATAGGTCCTCTACCAGAAGGAACCATCCTCGCCGCAATGGATGTGGAATCTCTGCACAGTAACATCCCATACCAGGATGGGTTAAATACCTGCAAAACCTTCCTGGAAAACACACAAATTGATGCTGACTCTGTGGTGGACCTTAAAAAATTCATTCTCACGCACAATTACTTTACATTAGACGACAACATATATTTACAGAAGACTGGCACAGCAATGGGAAGCAAAATGGCACCACAATATGCAAATCTTTTCATGGTCAAGCTTGAAGGTGATTTTTTATCCTTTTGTCCTATCAGGCCTCTGGCCTACTACCGTTATATCGATGACATTTTAATCACCTGGACAGAGTCTGAGCAACAGCTGAAGACATTCCATGAACACTTTAATAAGTTTCATCCCGCTATCAACTTAACACTCAACTACTCCTGCACTGAAATCAGCTTTCTGAACACCATCATTAATCTACAGAACAATGAAATAGAGACATCCCTGTACCAGAAGCCAATTGACCATCCAGCATATCCCCGATGGGAGAGTTTTCAACCAAAGCAACTCTACAATGTACAGCCAGGCCATCAGATACAATCGGATATGTTCCAACCCTACAGATAGAAACAATCAATTTGAGGACCTCAGAAAGACCTTTTTGATCCAAGGCTACCATCCGAGAGCAATCGAGAACCAGATTACAAGAGACACCAGAATATCAAGGAATCATCTCCTACATTACAAAACTAGAAAAGAAAACAACAGAGTTCCTCTCGTAGTCACCTACAATCCAGGTCTGGAGGTGCTAAGAGGAGCAGCACGGAAACTGCAACCACTCCTACAAAAAGATGCCCGACTAAAATCAATATTTCTGGACCCCCCACTCTTGTGTTTTAGACAACCTCTGAATCTTAAAAACATGATTGTCAGAAGCGCTCTGTCCTCTCCAACAGCAATAGGAACCTTTCCCTGCAACCAGAACAGGTGCAAAACCTGTCCATCTATAATGACAACCGACAAGATAAAGATTCCTGGGCTAGATAAGGACTACAAGATCCCAGGTAACTTCAGTTGCATCACAAGCAATGTGGTGTATTTAATTATATGTACCAAATGTCCAACAGGTGGCATGTGCATAGGGAAGACCGGGCAAAAATTCAGAACAAAAAATTAATTCTCATCGCCGCTCAATAAAAGAGAAGCGTATGGATCTACCTGTAGCAAAGCATTTTTGCAGCCCTGACTACAAGAGTGAACCGATATGAGACTGCTCATTTTAAAAAGCCACTTCAAATCTCAGAGAGAGAGAAGAATTTGGGAATACAAATTGATGATGGCCTTTGACACATTTAAAACAGGATTAAATGTTTCCCATGGATTTATGTGTTTTTATATAAAATGAAAGGTCATTTGGGTGTATCACATCTTGCAACAGACTCAAGTTAGACGACAATGAACTTTTGACATGTATGTGAACTGTCTCGCTTTGATTTATTGCCCTCATAACTGAGGAATCTTCAGGTCTCCACAGGCCACTAATCATTGAACAATAATACAATCTGTTCCTCTTATCTTAGAATTTTGACTTTATTTTCACAGCTCCTTTCCCCCTCCCTAGCCTGCTTTACATCACCTGTCGTATTTACTACAGCATCTAACACTGCTTATGTATATACTAGCTGTGAGCCCGATGCAAATGCATGGGGATTCTAGAACGTGCATAAATTTGCTTATAATAGTTATAGCTGGTCTGAGTACTTTTTGGGGGGGTGTGAGGACTTTTTGGGGGGGTGTTGAATACTTTTTGGGGGGTCTTGAATACTTTTTGGGGGGTGTTGAATACTTTTTGGGGGTTGTTGAATACTTTTTGGGGGGTGTTCAATACTTTTTGGGGGTGTTGAATACTGTTTTGGGGGGTATTAGATGAATTTTTTTAATTTAATTAGTTAATGTAATTAATATATTAATTTTATATATTATTTTTTTTGTTGTTTTTTATTATTATGTTTTATTTTATTGTGTATTATTTATATTATTTTTTTTTTTTTTTTTTAGTATTTTTATTATTATTAAAGTTAAAAAACCGCACTTGCTGCACCTGCCGCAAGTCCCCCTATACTTTCTATGGGGATTACCGCAACCGCGCCGCAATTGTTACACTTGCGGCGCGGTTGCGGTAATCCCCATAGAAAGTATAGGGGTACTTGCGGCAGGTGCGGCGGCTGAGGTAGCGACTCGCAATGGCCTCGCGGCCATTGCTCGTGCTACCTCAGCGGTAAATCGCTAAGAGTGTGGCCGAGCCTATGGTTCTATTTTCGGCCAGCGACTCGCTGAGTAAGACAGCTGAGTGTGAGTGCTGAAGATCCGATACATTCATGAGCCTAATGAGCGGCTGAACCTGTGGGGATTAGTGCTTTGCTGGGCTAAACCTGAATGGTGCACAGGGGGTTAATCACATGTCAGGTCTGTGTGTGAGTGAAGATGTGCTGATTGACTCACTGAGTTGCAGCTGGGAGTGAGTAGGCTGGATAGGAACCTGCCAGGTGTCTGAGTGAGGAGAGGATGATTCAGAAGTTCAGAGCACTGCCATGTGAAGAGGTGCTGGAAGTGATCCGTCCTCAGTGGGTAAGTGATGGGAGCCTACCAGCTGATATGTGCATGGCAGCCGGTGTCCAAGGGCCAGGCGGTCACAGCTGACTATGGGACATTGAGGGGGGGGGGGCTGTGCGGCCATTGAGGGGGGGGGGGCTGTGCGGCCATTGAGGGGGGGGGGCGCTGTGCGGCCATTGAGGGGAGGGGGGGCGCTGTGCGGCCAGTTGAGGGGGGGGGCGCTGTGCGGCCATTGAGGGGGGGCGCTGTGCGGCCATTGAGGGGGGGGGCGCTGTGCGGCCATTGAGGGGGGGGGCGCTGTGCGGCCATTGAGGGGGGGGGGGCGCTGTGCGGCCATTGAGGGGGGGGGGGCGCTGTGCGGCCATTGAGGGGGGGGGGCGGCGTGGGGGGGGGGGGGGGCGCTGTGCGGCCATTGAGGGGGGGGGGGGCGCTGTGCGGCCATTGAGGGGGGGGGGGGCGCTGTGCGGCCATTGAGGGGGGGGGGGCGCTGTGCGGCCGTAGTAGTAGTAGTAGTAGTAGTAGTAGTAGTAGTAGTACATAGAAAGTATAGGGAGACTTCCTGTGACTCGCAATGGCCTCGCGCTACACAGCGACTCGCAATGGATCCCCATTCAAAGTATAACGGGACGTGCGGCGGCTGAGGTAGCGACTCGCAATGGCTTCGCGGCCATTGCTCGCGCGTGGTGACGTCACATAGTGACATAGCCACGGCGTTTTCGGGGGCCGACACGATTTTGCCTACGGCAATTATAGAGTAGATGTATGTGTCTTCAGAATCTGTGTCATTACCAGCCTGACGAAGGGGCCTTAGTGTCCCGAAAGCTTGCTATGCTTAGCATCTTTTCAGTTAGCCATTAAAAGGTATCAACCACTGAGGACTTTCAGATTCCAATATTTTTTCACATGCAATGAATGTGTTTTAACATCAGACACATGCATTAGGTCGTACGTAGGAATGAGTGAAACAAATTTTAAAGTGCTGTGTTCGTACCGAACAAAGACTTTACAAAAATATTTAGCATTTGGAGTTTCGGTGCTTTATGTATGCAAACCACTAGAGCGAGTATCGCAGTGCTTGGGTACGCTGGGTGCTCAGCCCATTGCGAACAACTTGCAGTGTTTGAATGGCTCGCAATCGGGGTAAAATCAAAGTTATTGGATGTTGTCTGGACCAAAAAACAAAAATTATAAACCCCAACCCTTCTTTCCCCTGAAAGTGCTTTGCGTATCCCTGGTGGCATGTGGGCAGAGAGCAGAATTGCCCAATGAGTGACTTTCAATGAGGTTCAGGTTGAGTTTGAGTCCAAAACAGAATTTTATATACAGTCAGCTTAACCTCAGAATCCGAACCTCCACTGGTCCGCTCACCTCTAGTAGTAAGTAAAAATGAGCAGAACCGTGAAAGTTCAGGTTCTAGGATTCAGACAGACTTTTAAAAGTTATGTCTGGACCCACACTTGCCCTGATCATCACTAGATGTCCCTGATTGGGCAGTTCCACTCTATGCCCACATACAGCCAGCCATAACAAAGCACTTCTGGAAGGTGGGGTTTTGTCATTTTTTTTCTTACATGCTACATTCGATAAAGCTGATTTTACCCCCAATACAAGCCATTCAAACTCTGCAAGCGGCTCACCTGGCATAACACAGCGTGCTTGCTCTTGTATTTACATATGTGAAGCCCTTGAACTCTGAACCCAAACACTGAATTTTTTTGCAAAGTTCAGTATGAACACCGAATTATCACTCTTGCTTATTAAATTTGCTCATCCTTATTAGAAAGTTAGCAATTATAGTAAGAAAAGCTAGGTAGCAATGACTTTTTTTTTTTTTTTTTTTAAATCATCTATATAAGGTACTGCTGGTTGTTAAACAAAGCCTTCATTTTGTATTAATGGGTTTGTCTGATGCTATGCATTTATGACGTGTGCAGTTCTTTTCTCTTGTACAACTTTGCTGATAATTTTTTAGTCCTCTATTTAAAATATTGTGAGGAGTACCTTGTTGAGGCTGGTTTATGGTGAAATTATGTTTTTCCACTTTTGTACTATGGCCTGCATAGCTCTCACTAAAACTTTTAGTAGTTTAGAAATTCTTCTGTAGCCAATGCCATCAGTATGTTTTGTGACAATAAGTTTGTGAAGGTCTGAGACAGCTCCCTAGTTTTACCCACCGCAAGATATTTCTTGCACGGCACCTGGGTGATGAGACCTTGTTATAGGCTATCTGTTGAACAAGCTGATACTATTTTTCACTAAGTGGTAGAATTACTTTTTCATTATTGATAGATTTCAGCTTGAGTCATGACTTTTTACAGCTCTTATTCTTCATATGTTCATGTTTACCCTATGCCTGGGTCACTTCTCATCATTACACATAATTTAGTAACATCTATGGTTCAATTTCTTTGCCTGTGTGGATTGGATGGTTGTTACCAATATCTGGTGAGAAATTCATGTCAACAGTACCTTTAGAAATAAAGGGTTGAGTGAAAAGTCATTTTTCGACCTTTGTAACTCCTCATCACATGGCGAAACTGGTATGCGGCAAGTACTGGACTGTTTAGTAGATTCTCCTCTATAGCTCCAGTTGGCACAAAACCTTAGCAATGAACGGTTGTGTAGTTACAGTGTAAGGAATGGAACCCTGCGCAGATGGTCGTTCAATGCGATTTAATCAACATGCTGTCCTTCAATTCTTGAAAAGAAAAGTAACAAGTGTCTGAAAGGAAAAGATAAATGTTTTCCTACATCATGACAGAATAAGGAGATGCACACGGGGTGAGCTTCAGTCTCTAAGCTCTGCTGTGGTGGCATGAGAAGTGTGTGGTCTACACACTTCTCATGCCACCACAGCAGAGCTTTAGAGACTGAAGCTCACCCCCGTGTGGCATCCTCCTTATTCTGTCCAGATTTGAAACCGTCTGACTTCAATCTGTTCCCGATAATGAAGAAGATCTGCGGGGACATTACTAGTCTAATAAAGAAGTTGAGAGAACTGTGAGAGGCTGCTAATGGAAACAGAGTCGACGTCTTATGTGACGGCTTCAGAAAACTTTTTAATCGTTGACAGAAATGTATCCAATTGTCTTTAATTATGTGGAAAAGTGAATATCAATAATGAAGGAGCACATTCTAAGTATTATTTATGCATTTTATTTATTAAAATATTCTCATCGTAACGCAAGTTATGAAGGTTGAGGCATTACTTTTAATCCAACGCTCACATATATACTTAGAAAATTGTTCATGTGTTCAATACTTATTTCAAGAGCTGTACATATGGCATTGTTTTGTAAGTGCTTGTGAGATAACCAATAGCCTGGGATGTTACAACATTATTAATTTTTTGCTATTGTCTGACCTGCAAGCTTTATGAACAAAATGCAGACAGATTTTCATGACAGTCTGGCTGGGGTTCCACATAAGCCCTCAGTCCGTTTTGGCTTCAGTTTTCTCATTTTTTTTTTCTAAGTCCAAAAACTGACAAAGAAAACGGATTGGATGTAATAAAGGCCATGTTCACACACATGCGTTTTTTTGACCATCTCTGCATTTTTGGGCTGTTAAAAAAAACGCAGGTGCGTTAACGCAGGGTACATTTGATGTAGCTGCGTTTTCAGCTCCATTTGCGTTTTTTACCCCTAGTTCAAAAAACGCTGCATGCAGCGTTTTTGGGTGCTGTAAAAAACGCATGTGCGTTTTTTCCAAAAACGCATGCGTTTTTTTTAACATGGGGCCCTATGGGAAACGCATGCAAAAACGCATGGTACATTAGTACCTTTTAGTGCCATTCAAAAACGCATGCGTTTCCCATAGGGGCCCATGTTAAAAAAAAACGCATGCGTTTTTGAAAAAACGCACATGCGTTTTTTTAACATGGGGGCCCTATGGGAAACACATGCGTTTTTAAAAGGCACATTTATGCACCCTGCGTTAACGCTTGCATTTTTGCCTGCGTTTTTGGTGAAAAAATGACTAAGTCCAAAAACGTGGCAAATCCTTTCAGACACACAAGGGACATTTTTTAGCACTCTTAAAAAAACGCAAGTGCTTTTAAGAGTGCTAAAAAAAAAGCAAATTGTGTGTGAACATAGCCAAACACCCTGTCCGTTTTTCTATGGAGCTCCAAACATTGCCCTGTCCGTTTTTGAGTCAAAAACGTTGCATGCAACGTTTTTGGCATCATTTAAAAAACGCATGCGTTTTCATGCGTTTTTTTAACATGGGGCCCTATGGGAAACGCATGCACGAACGCATGCAAATGCGCACTTGCGTTTGCGCATGCGTTCGCGCATGCGTTTTTTTAATGAAAAGTCCAAAAACGTTCAGGAGTGCAGGAGGCTCAAAAAGCACCCAGAAAAAAACGGATTGGTGATGAAAATCACTTCCAAAAACGGATTTCTATGTGTGACCACAGCCTCTGTGTTTTTAATGCTTTTACCATGTATATCACATCAGCACCTGGGAGATGTAATTCTGAATGGAGTTTTTTAGTTTTACAATGTAGATAGTAATAGAATAATTTATTCAGATTGAATAGTACCTGTCTTTCCGCAACCCTGCTGATTAATTGCTTGAAAACTCCACAGAAGTAAGTGCCATGTCTACTTTATTGTATACATTGCTCCATAAAGAATGATGCCCTACATTTAATAGTAATAATCAAAAGGCGGGATACCATTCTTGAAGAAATGTGCTAGTACATTGAGAATTTTTCCGCCACTAATCGAACAATGATGGTCTATTAAGCATGACATCTTAAGGATAGGTCGCGAAATATATAGAACTGGATATCCCCTTTAAAATAGTCAAATGGATATTCAATTCAACGTCAATATATTACATAAAGTATTTCACTTTCATTAGGGAAATAAAGCTGCTTCCTAAATATTGAAAAATGTACTTAATTTCAACTTTGCCTTTGAACCAAGTAATCATGTAAAATGCTTATTTACTAATGTAAAAATACAGGCATACTCAGAAGGAAACTCATAAAATATGACTAATATGCCTTAGGGTAGTGAAATCAGGCCTCAGGGTTTGCATGAAGATGTAGATGAGTAAAATCTGGCTTCAGGATCTGCAAGAAGATATATAAGAAAATGAAATAGTTACTTTAAAACAGAAATTGCCAGCATTTATAAAATAGAGCTAAATTAATGAACATAAATTATTCAACATAGAAACACTCATCTAGAAAAGTTTCTATTTCCTTGTAATGCAATGTATGTGACTTAACATGATTTTAACAATACCTAAAAAATGGCTTGTGTTATATATGAATTACTAGATGGTGGCCAGATGCTGTCGCCTCGGGAGGGCGGTGACGTCACGATCGGGGTGGGCTCTGGTGGTCATCTCTCCCATCATGCACTCTCCTCCTGCCTGCTGTCTCTCCCATCATTTGCTGTCCTCGTGTCCTTTCTCCTTCGAGTTGTCTCCCTATGTGCGCTGTACCCCCTTGTGTGCTCTCTCTCCCCCAAGTGTGCTGTCTTCTTCCCTCATGTGCTCTCTCCATTGTGCTGTCTTCCTTTTGCGTGCTTTCATCCCAGTGGTAATGTATGTAAATAAATGTATATTAACTTAAAAACCTGTTTCTGTGTTTATTTTTATTAATAAAGGGTTGAATTTCCTGGTAAAAAAAATAAGCAGAGCTTCACTGTATTTTCTATTGCCAATGCAGATAAACCAAGCACCTATTGGCTGCTAACCGCCCCTGCCTGGAGTTAGCTTTGCTGTCAATGAAAAACACTTGGGACCTATATTTTTACAACTATTTAAATAAATAATTAAAAAAAATTGGTGTGGTAAGGCCATAGTATTCTGGGCGCCCCACGCTGAAAACTGTAGTCTGCAGCTTCCCCAGAATTGGCGCATTTATGAGAGACACCAAAACTGACGGTTACCCCGCTCTTCCATCCGCCGTGTAGCGGTAGCAGACTGTGTAATAAAGAGGTTGATGTCAGCTTTGTTTGGCAGTTGACGTTAAGCCCTATTGCTAATGTCAGCCATCAGTATGACAGCCGGCCATTAGCAGTACTTTCAGTAAAGAGGGAGAAGACACACACAGAGAAATCCTTTATTGCATACAAAGTAGACAGAGACACCTTGTTATCCACTTTATTAGCTCCCACCAAGATCCCCTCCGACATAATCCTTTAATTACTGTAATCTTATCTAAAATCATCTAAACCACACAATTACTAGTATTTGCATTAGGTGTATCAATAGAATGAGGCCCATTTATCTCTTTCAGTGCTTACAGTAGTGTACCATGGTTATCAATTCAATGATATTTTTTTTACCAAATCTTGTATTTACTTTTTCTAAAAGTAGAAGTGTCTTAAAAATAGGCATGTTTTAAATAAATTTATTAAAATGTATATCAGAAAACATACACTGACTAAAAAAAGGTTACAATGTTTGGAACATTTGAATTTCAGGCTCCATATCTCATCATCCACCACAATTTTGACCATGAGAATACCCTAATTTTATAGAAAAATATCTTAGCTATTTCATACATAAAATTTAATTTTTACTCTTTAGCATAAAATTAGTTATTCTTACCATGCCTATGAAATTGTAACTGTTTTGCTTCTAAAAATGTACATTTATATTTGTATTATTTTGATAGTATTTTATAAATCCACCTTTGTCTTTTTACACTGTCTGAATCCTTCTGGGCATGCTCTCCATAAGATTCAAGCATTTCTTGACCAAAATATGATCTCAGGTCCCTTCTACGTGTTCCCAATATTGGTACATATTGGTCAACTCACTTGGGTATATATGCAGCTTTTTCTTCAACTCTAGCTACAAGTATACAATTGGGTTGAGGTCTGGGTACTGTAAAGGCCCATCCAGCACCTCTACTTCACTGTCATTGAACCATTTCTTTGTCAATTTGCTAGAACACAATGTCCTCCTTTATATACATATTGTACTCAATTGTACAATATAACTCGTCTTGTAGAATACTCATGTATAGATCAGCATTAAGACCACTATCGAGCCTGGTCAAGTGTGCAACATCTTTGGCTGGGAAACAATTTCATATCATCAGGTTTCCTCCTTCAAACTTGACAGTTTCTTCAATCTCTCAATCTGATAGCCCCTTTTTTCCTTGTTTCTTTGTTGAGAAATACATGGTGTGGAGACATGGGGGTCAGTGGGTGCTCTTGTGCACTGGCCCGGCAGCCTTAAGAAAGACCACATGGACCAGGGCTCATCCCAGCAGAATGCCTGAACTTCTTTTTTGTGAGCAGAACACTACTCAGACAACACAAGGTGTGGGAACCACACAATGGTTAGACTTTATTGGATCCTCAACAGTCAAATGCAATAACACAAACTCAGCAAGAACACACAATGTAGCAGACTCTCACTGACACGACCCTCCAGGGCCTTCGGATACTCGGGATTGGGCTTTTTTGAGGCTTTATCACGGGGATCACGGGGACCAAGACCAGGCTCCATGACCCTGGAGGTGTCATTGAAATTTCGTTGTGGGTGACTCTCTCTCTTAGGGATAGGGATCTGGCATGGAGGGTTCATTCTGGACAGAGATGACTGGACCTGGGGATACTTGTTAACTTATGCGTGACGCGACCCACAGGTTGTGGCTAAAGATGGTTGCCGCTGCTCGACATTTCTCTTAGGGGCCAATGGTTGGGAGGCAGCAATGTTCTTAAGCCCTCTATGGGTAGGGATGACCCCTATGGTTGCCAAAGGTACCTGAGTGAGTTGGTAGTTGTGTTTCTGGTGCTTTAGATGCGTTAAGAAAGTTCACAGACAGAGTGGGCTGCAGTCTTTAGTTTTTTTTTACTAACAGTCTGTGCAGCAACCCTCTGAGCACTGGGTTCTCGGAGGCAGGGATCCAGCTACTCCCTAGTAGTAGGATTTTAAGCAACCTGCACCCCTTTTCTGTCCTTTCCCAGGTCGTCTCACAAAGAGCTTGCCTCGAAAGTCCTGCCATGTGCCTCGCCACAAATAGCTCTGAGCCAATGACTGTGGGCTTTTCTTAGGGGTTAACCTGCCGTGTCTCACCTTAGCCCTATGGTTGCCACCTTTTTAGCAGATGTGCGCGGTTGTCGACCGTGTCACCTTGGAAGTGTCACACAGTCTCCGGGTTGTTAGCTGAGCCTGGTCTTCTCCACTAGTCTTTTGGGTTCCTGGTGCCCCTTGTGGCCTAGTCCCTCCACTTTTCTGTGCCTGACAATGGATTCGAGACCCACGGGTGGATTGCTCACTTCCTGTGCTTCTGGGACCCCCTCTTCCTCCTAGAGTCACTTAGGTGAAGTTCTGCTCTAGTGTTCTGCCTTAGGATGAGCTCCCACTTGCTCCAGTCTTTTGGACATTTCTCAGATATCTTCCCTCCAACTCGACCCTGGTGTTCAATGGCTTCTCCTCAGTGGCTCCACCACCTCTTTTCAGCTGGTTACTCTCTTCTTCTGTTTAACTGTCTTTTCTCCTGCATTCTAGATGATCCACGCTCTATTTATACCCCTTGTCATGTGTCCCACGTAATCTACATGTGCTCTTCCTGACCTCACTCCTCCCAAGTGCTCCCTCTAACTACTTCCTTCAACACCCAGCCCCACTATAATTGTTCCTAGTGTGATCTGGCTGTCCTGGCACCGGTCTGTACCCCTCTTACCAGTGAGTGGGATACTACACCCTAACAGGGGTGCAGTACCTCTGTGGCAACTGGATCCGCAGGGATGCCACACTCACCATTTTGCTGGCTCACCAGGGATTAGTATCTTTGTATCTTCAGGGCTTCCAGGGCCAACCATCCCAATCCAGAACTCCACTATTGGTGTCCACCCACCAAGAGAGGAATAGTGGCAAGCTTAGGAAGCTAACTGGGCATAACAAATTCTGTAGACAGGTGATCAAATTGTCTCAAACTAGGTTCCTTTAATAGTCTCTGATCTTCCAGACGAATCCTAGAATCCTAGGCTGAAATCTTGCAGAATATAATCCACTTTTGATGCTCCTCTAGTAGATACCAAAGCTCCTAGATTGAGGCCATGCAGAGTATGAAGACATGATGTGATCCTCTAGCTGGCGCTGAAGTCCCTAGGCTGAGTCCACATAGCAAAAGAATCACTGGTGACTGAAGAAAGGCCGTTTTATATCACGAGCCTTCACCTCAAGTTAATTTGTGTTCTTACAGGATTGGTGGGAAAAAGCTGTTCTCTTAATGGTTGGCATTTCAATCCGACTGCATAATTCTTCTCTGAGTGATGTGAACAAAGGGGAATTTACATTAAATTAGCAATATATAAACTCAGACAATGAAGGCTCCAAGCAGTCTGATAAGAAACAGTGACTCACTTCTCATGAGTCAACAAAAAGCAGAACAATACTTCTTGCCAAATTAAGAACATTAACACACAACACTCATTGAAAAAGGCTGTGTCGTCACACATGGATATGGACATTTCTGGATGACCAAGCTGCTGGTGGAAAAGCAGTCATGCCATGTTAGGTAGTATTTTATAGTCATGAGTAAGGATGCATATCGCATCCAAAACAGGTACACTGACCATGTAATTTTTCTTCTGTTTGCACTTTATTTGAAAAATAAAAAAAGAAAAATGCTCCATGTGTTGAGACGGATTCCATCTCATTCATTCTCGTTAATTCTGTGGGCCAAGTCTGAGATGGTTTTTGTGCTCCAGGAGGATACAAGTAAAGAGCAACATGGTGAGCCGGAGCCAACACAGTATTTTATAGTAGCTTTATTATGCATTTCAAGTTAGTACCAAACTCTTTTAAAAAAAAAAAAATAGATTATTATAGTCTATTTTTTTTAAAAGTTTGGTATGAACTTGAAAAACGTAATAGAGCTAATAATAAATACCACCACAGCATGGAATAACTACTTTTCCAGCAGTGTAGTAATTAACCAGAAACCTTCATACCTCAATATATTTGCAGATGAAGATTTTTTTTCTATCCAGAGATATGACTGCAGCATCTGTATTTTATATGGGCATATAATGGGGTTGTGAGATGGACAACATGGTCATGTGAGCACCACCCTCGCCTCCCCTAACTTCCTCTTCCCTTTACTGTATCGCTCTATGTGTCTCTCTTTTTTTTTCTTCAAGATATTAAAGTTTAGACTTCTTTAACTTTTTTTCAGGCCACCATTCCAGATTTGTGTCACATAGTGCTTGTGTGGCGCCCCTGAGGATCCAGTCACCACAGAGGTACTGCACCTCAGCCAGAAGTGTGGTACTCTACTCTCGGGTAAGGAGGGGACACTACCCGGTATAAACACACTAGCATCCAGCACCACACCACTCCAGGTCAGGGGATCAGGCTGACCCTATTGAGGGAGGGCCACATCCCAGGCTGGAGGGGGAGCTAGGTAGAGGGTGTGGGTGGCGGACGTATTTAAGGGGAGCACACCAGGAAGTAGTGAAGGAAGTAGTGACAACGTAGGACGTACGTAGGGGATGTAGTGTACGTGAGGGACATTAGAAAACGTAAAGTGGAGTCGAGAAGTTAGGCAGTGGGTGACAGGAGTTGGTCACGAGTGGAGTGACGGAGATAGACGTCCTGACGACTGGAGCCGATTGGAGCTCGTCCCAGGACAAGGAAAGGAGAGGACAGACAGAGGAGCCGGTGAGGAGCTCTAGAGACAGAGAAGCGGTCCTAGGGGCAAGGGAAGTGAGGAAATTACCTGTGGTGCCCGAATCCACGCAGACGATGATTGGAGTAGGGTTGAGGGACCAGGTCGCAGAGGGGACCGGCCCCAGACTACTGGAGAGACTGTAGGACTCAGCTAGCGAACTGGTGGCTGGGCTATCCTTATGGGCAGCATCCATATCCACGCTTAATCATGGAAAAGGCAGCCGTAAAGAGTCAAGGGGACTAGGACAACATCACCCAACACCTGAGGCTGCTGGCTTGGGACACTGAGTGTGAGGCGCAGAGCAGGAGGGTGAGAGCAGCACAGAGAGATGACCCGGAAAGGTACACCAGAAGAGAGTACCGGTAAAGTGCATCTAAATTACCAAGAGTTGGCTTGATTCCTGACCCGGATGACACAGAACCTGGCTGGTTGTTGAAAACCTGGAGAACTGTCAGAACTGTGAGTAAAATGTGAAAACGTCACCCTGCTGTGTCATCAAATTATTTACTGCATTACCTGCCCTGCACTACATCAGATACCATCATCAATTGACTTTACAACTGCCCTGGGGCCCAGCTCTACCCGTGGAGAGCTGTAAGATCTTTGCTGCATCATCAATGGCCCAAGTGGATCTGAACCACACCATCGGCCATTCATCTAATTGCTGAAAACCACGGGTGGTGTCATGACTTAATTCCCCATATAAACTCGTCCCCATTTTTATAACATGGCCAGGGCCATGGAGCCGGGTCACTGCCCCGTGACATTCCCCAAAGAAGAACCGATCAGCCCGGTAGTAATACATTTGCTGCATCATCATTCAGCATCAGTGCTAAGTTATCAATTTATTGATATATTTCCAGGAGGAATAATACTACGGTACTGTTATTTCATAGAATTTAGAAATTTTGCTAAAAAAAGATACATCGGGAAAACTATTAGGTCCTTTTTAAAGTAGTGTGACAAGACAGAATTGTATGCACTATTGATAGCAACCGTAGCATACATGCAACTAGTACAGTTCATATATTGCCTCTTTCTGAAAAGGATAAAAGGTAACACCTAGAAAAGTAACTGACTCCACATTGATTCTGACAGAGGGTCTGTCAGCTGATGAAGATAAAGGTGATTTAGTTGAGATGCTTCAACGTTTTTCATCCTCACAATTTAAATCTATGTGGCCATGAATCTTTGAGGATGTGGACATTTCAATATTGATATTTTTGCTAATACATAATACATTTTCTAGAATTGTTCTCCAACCATGCATATTTGGCTGTATATTTGTTCATGATGGTATTGAGCTCTATTATAGCAAAGCAAATTATTCCAACCATCGAAGAATGCAGAGGACCCTGCAATTCGATCAATACTTCAATATCTACCTCCAGGAGATAGAAACAGAATTGATGTTAGTAATCGTGTACTGTCTCCCATTGGGGTAAATTCATTAAGGTCTTCAGAGCTTTAACACCTCTAGTATGACATTAGCTATTATTGACTAAGTGATCACCCCTATGTGTTATGACCTATGTTGTCCATAACATTGAATTTTCCCTGTGGCGTTCTTTTAACATTGTGATGTAATTGCTGTGTCTTATTGACACATATAATTACCACATAAATTTTGGTCCTAGGGAGAGTATAATCAGATTTCGTACACTAAAAAATGAAAGACCGTAAAAAATAGTCACATTCCAAGAAAGGCCGAAATAAAAAACAACAAGTAGGTGCTTAGCAAGCGTCACTCCATACTCTGCATGAGGCCACATCTCAAATGACTTTAATTCTAACTCAGTCAGAGTTTCTGGACAGCAAACAGTGATTCCAGATGAATGTACAGCTGGAGATTTTAGTTTTGTGTTTAGCTGTTCCAATAAGAAATAAAACCAAGTGACAATATAAAAAGAGTAAATACATCACATTTCTGTGAAATATGATTTTAACCTGGTGATGTATTTTAATTGCTGTGATTAATTCTTGTCATATACAGATATCATAGAATTATATTTACGAGGTCTGAGAAAGAAATTTGAAAGATTCAGTCATATCTCGTCATTTGTTTTTCTGAAAATAAATCTTGATAAAATAGGACAGTAAATTAATCCTTATTATATATTATAAAAACATAAGAAGTTAACAGAATCCAATGAACATATGAAAATCTGCAACTTCTACATGTACAGATTAGGAAATTTAGAGGAATTTTCTACTACTCTTTAGGCCGGAGTCGCTCTGGCGTATTGCATGTGAGAGCACTGGATTCAATATGCTAAGGACCCTCGGCTTAGGCTCTGTTGCGATTGTGAGCAGAGTTTCATCTACTGTGATCTGATCCTGCAATCACAGCTATGGAGGGAAGGAAGAGATTAAACTCCCCATCTCCTCCATTACTGGCTTCGGCATATATTGTGCTGCCCTCGGATGTCTGCCAAGTGCAGTGTGATGTGTCACTTGCACCTATACTAATGGGTGCTAGGGATCTGAGACTTGCAGACTTTTTCCTCAGCCCGTATAAAGCTGAGGGGCAACTCGCAGTTCTGAGCTGCCTGATTGCCTAACATTAGGCCGAGTGCAATGCAAGATTTCCTCACAATGCACTCATGCAAGTATCAATCCAGTGTGACTCAGGTGGTAGTATAAATTTATCTTAGGAAGGGCTAGGACTAGCATCATGTGATGCGCTTGGAAATAGCGCAAGATTTCAAACTATGGCACTTAGATGCCGATGTTTGACCTGTGCTTGGGGTTCAGTCACCCGTAGGAATGAATCGGCAGCGTTAACGCAGCCTTACCTTTCCAGTAACACAGCGTTAATGCTGCCAAATTCTATAATTTTACCGGAACCCCCTGAACGCAGGTAATAGTGCTAGCGTGACTCTAGCCTAAGTGTGACTTGTGATTTAGTAAAGAGATATTTGAGAATCTTGCAGCAAATACATGCATGATTTGCTAGAAGCTTTTCTACCTCTTTAATTCAGTTGTACTTGCTTAATGTAATTTGCTCCCTACAGGTTAAAGTCTCTTATTTTACTATCTGTGTGTTTAAGGGTTAACTACATTTTACGTAAATCCTGAGATATAGACTCACAAAAGATTAATTAACTAAGGGTGGGGGTTCATAATTTAAGGTTTATAAGTAGCAGCTGGTTAGGGGCTTCCAGTCATTTGCAAACAGTTTAGTCAGCTGCATGTGATACAGTATTACTACTTAGGCTGGCTTCACATTTGCGTATGTGTCTGCATGCTGATGGCATGCAGACACATACGCAGTGCAAAGCAGGGTCTAAAAGATGTGTCCGCAGCGGAGAATGTCCGCCTGCGGACAAATCACTGTGCAGGCTGGCCAGCCAATCGGCGTTGTCAGGGGGCGGAGATCAGCACCGGAGATCTCCGCCCCCCGGCCGCCGGTAACCTCCGGGACGTGTCGGCGGGGAGAACAGCTGATCTGACAGCTGTTTGAATCTTCCCGCGCCGACACCGAGAGGAGATGTCGGCGCGGGAAGATTCAAACAGCTGTCACATCAGCTGTTTCTCCCCGCCGACATCGCTAGCTGATTACCAGCGGCGGGGAGGAAGAGGACAGCAGTGGCTCCAGCTGGTCTCCCGGTGGCGTCGGTGAGCTCCTGTGACATCACCGGCGGCCACCGGGAGATTTTTCAAAGGGTCCGCAGCGTTCTCCTGCGCTGTCAAGCGCTGAACACTGCGAACCCATTGAAGACAATGCATTTTTTGTGCGCTTGGGGACGCTTGCTGATTTTCCAAGGTCCCCAAACGCAACAAAAAAATGCAACTGGCTGCGTCCAGGGTGCGGACGCTGGACACCGGAAGGAGCAGATATCGTCCGCATCCGCACCCGAATGCAGCAAACGCAGGCACCATGCGTTCCTATGTTAAACATAGGAACGCAGTGCGCATGCGTTTGACTGCGTATGGGAACGCAGCAATACGCTGCCTTCCCATACGCAAATGTGAAGCCAGCCTTAGAGAAAAAAATAAACATTTTACATCATGCGCCATTGCAAGTGTGAACGAGCTGACTGTAACCTGAGTGTAAGTGTGAGCTGGAGCGAGTGTGTGACTTGTGATTCAGTGACATTGGATTCAGGGAGTTTAGGAGGAGGAAATTATACTGAATTGCTGCTTATGTTTAATTACTTAAAGATGACCTGTCACCCCTCCTGCTGGCAATCTAAATGCAGCACTGACCCCCCATGTGTCTGTGTGCTGTGTACCCCGAGATATAGGCTTTGCAAAACTTACAGTTAGAAGCCATGGAGGTAGTCACTGTGGCTGGAGTGAGCTTGATTGACTGTGGCCATTCCCTCCCCCTCTGCCTCTCTGTGTGCCGCCTCCTGCTGTGTTGTTTATGCTTTGTCAGGGCATGAATCTGGAGCTGAATTCAGGACAAATGATTTACATGCTTTGAGTGACAGTGAGGAGGTGAGGAGGAGGGCAGAGCCAGCATAGCAGAAGCAGCCCAGAGAGGCAGTGGGGGATGGAATGGCCACCATCAATCAAGCTCCCTCCAGCCACAGTGACTGCCTCCATAGCTTCTAACTGTAAGTTTTACAAAGGCTATATCTTGGGGTACACAGCACACAGACACATGGGGGAACCCTTCCCTGAATGCAGCATGTGCTGCATTTAGATTGCCATGCTGCAGGGGGTTGACAGCTCCTCTTTAACATTTCTGTCTGGTGCAATCTCCATTAGTAAATATGCTCCATTTTTTGACAATGCCATCCAGTATATACCTTGCCTCGTGTATGCAACACTTGAACAGCCTTTCGAGAGTGCATACTGCTGTGCGAGATGTGAGCACATTGTGCATTTGGAAGACCAGGTACTGGATCTAAATGAGTAGTTGGCAAAACTGAGCTCCATAGACAATATGGAAAGGAGTCTGCTTCTCAATGAGAAGCTGCTCGCTGGGAAAGATGTGGGGGAGGAACGTAGAATGGAGCTGCAGGACAGTGAGGCAGCTAGCTGGGTGACAGTTAAAAGGCTGGGTAGAGGAAAGATAGAGTGCCAGGAAGGCTAATCCTGATCTTGCACACCCCAAAAAGTTTGCAAAATTGACAGATAAGGTGGTGTTAGTAAAGGGATAACACTGATGCAGCAAGGCATGTCCACTGAAAACTTGAGGAGTGTTTAATCTAGTGAGGGGGGATATAGGAAAGCAGGGAAGGTCATACAGGTGCTGGTAATGGGGGACTCAATTATTAGGAGAACAGATAGGACAATCTGTCACAAAGACTTGGATCACCGAACAGTGTGCTGCCTTCCTGATTCTCAAGTTCGATACATTGCTGATCGGGGTGACTGACTACTGGTAGCTACTGTTGATGACCCAGTGGTCATGGTGCACGTTGGAAAAATGACAAAGTTAGAGGTAGATGGAAGGACCCTGAATGATTTGAAGGAATTAGGCTGTAAGCTTAAAGTAAGGACTTACAAGGTGTTATTTTCTGACATACTGACTATACCACATGCCATACACAAGAGGAAACATGAGACTAGGATGATAAATAAGCAGTTTAGGAATTGTGTGTAGGAAGGAAAGTTTTGGGATTCTAAAGAAGTAGGCTGACTTCTCTGTTTGCTACAGGTTCTATGCTAGGGTGGGCTGTACCTAAATGAGAAGAGTGCAGCTGTGCTGGGGGAAAAAATGGCTAGAAGATTATAGGAGTGCTTAATCTAGGGATTCGGGGGTATTTACTGTATAGAAGGGCAAGATAGTGCAAATAGTGACCAGGGTGCAAATAATGAAATTGAGGGTGGCGTGGGGAGAGGAGTTAGAACAGTCAATAGAGTAAGAAGGAATAGCAGCACAGAGACATATATAATGTGGATGTATACCAATGCCAGAAGCCTCAGCAACAAAATATAGGAATTAATATTGTTGGAATAAAATTATAATATGGAGTGCATGTTGGAGACATGGCTGGATGAAAGATATGATTGGACTGTTAACTTTCAGGGTTATAGTCTGTTCTGAAATTACCATACAAAGCAGCAAGGGGGATGTGTGTGTGTTTATATGTAAAATCATCCTTAAAACCCTCGTGCATGATAATATAAATGAGCCTAGTGAAAATACAGAATCCCTATGGGTAGAGACAAGGAGAGGGAGAAAGAATATGTTATATATCTCCAAATATAATGAAAGCGGTAGAAAATATCCTCATAAAGCAAACAGGTGAAGTAGCAACTCACAGAGAAGTCATTATTATTGGGGCTTCATCTAAACTTAAATACATTGTAAAACAGATGGGGCCCTATATCATAATGGGGGTTATATATACCAGAATGATGTTGATTTATACCTGGATGAGGGTCATAAACCAGGATTGGGGCCATATATCCAGATTAGGGACAAATACCAGAATAGAGGCCACATACCAGAATAAGGGCCATATACCAGGATGAAGGACATATATCAGAATGGCGGCCATAAATCAGGATAGACGCCATATGAGATCATATATACCAGGATGGAGGGAAGGGGACATATACCTGAATTGAGGATCATATACCAGGATGGGGCACTTATACAAGGATATGGACCATATACCAGAATGGATGATCATATATACCAGGATGGGGAACATATACCAGGAAGGAGAACATATACCAGAATGGGTATCATATACCAGAATAGAGGACAAATATATCAGGATGGGAACATATACCTGGATGGGGGACATATATATTTGGAAGGGGCCCAGGATGTGGGACATTAGTCCAGAATTTTGGGACATTACCTCCACTACAGGGTCAACAGTAGTTTGGGACATTACCTCCCCTCCCGATACAGTGTGCCATGACTGTGGAGATACAGGGATCAGTGGGTGCTCCCGTCCGCTGGCCAAGCCGCCTTTCGAAAAACAGCATATACAGTAGATACAACTACTGCACCAACCAAAATAATATACATTTTTGATATCTGTAACCTCAAAGTTGGCTTGGGGCACTTATACAAGGATATGGATCATATACCAGCATGGATGATCATATATACCAGGATGGATGATCATATATACCAGGAAGGAGAACATATACCAGAATGGGTATCATATATTTTATATATATAATTTTCTTGAACGATACTGACTTCTTCCTGTACCACTGCTTGAAGAAGTTGCCTTTCAGAAACTGGCAGTAGGTTCGGCAGTTGAGCTTCACTCCATCCTCAACCCGAAAAGGTCCCACAAGTTAATCTTTGATGATACCAGCCCATACCAGTACCCCACCTCCAACTTGCTGGCGTCTGAGTCAGAGTGGAGCTCTCTGTCCTTTACTGATCCAGCCTCTGGCCCATCCATTGGCCCATCAAGAGTCACTCTCATTTCATCAGTCCATAAATCCTTTCAAAAATCAGTCTTAAGATATTTCTTGGCCCAGTCTTGACGTTTTGTCTGATGTTTCTTGTTCAAAGGTGGTCGTTTTTCAGCCTTCTTTACCTTGGCCATATCCCTGAGTATAGCACACCTTGTGCTTTTTCATACTCCAGTAATGTTGCAGCTCTGAAATATGGCAAAACTGGTGGCAAATGGCATCTTGCCAGCTTCACGCTTGATTTTCCTCAATTCATGGGAAGTTATTTTGCGACTTTTTTGCCCAACACACTTCTTGCGACCCTGTTGGCTATTTGCCATGAAACGCTTGATTGTTTGGTGATCACGCTTCATAAGTTTGATGATTTCAAGACTGCTGCATCCCTCTGCAAGACATCTCACAAGTTTGGACTTTTCAGAGCCCGTCAAATCTCTCTTCTGACCCATTTTGCCTAAGGAGAGGCATTTGCCTAATAATTAAGCACACCTTATATAGGGTGTTGATGTCATTACACCACACCCCTCCTCATTACAGAGATGCACATCACCTGATTTACTTAATTGGTAGTTGGCTCTCAAGCCTATGCAGCTTGGAGTAGGACAACATGTATAAAAAGTATCATGTGATCAAAATACTATTCTGGAAGAACCAGAAGTTTATGAATCAAGACATTTTTGGCTCCGTATGGAAAATGTTTTATAATACAACAATCAACAGATTAAGCTAATGTGCTACATATCCAAAGAAAATATTTACATTTGAAGACAAAGTGAACTGTACAAGTTTTGGCTCACAAATAGCAAACTGTTTTAAACATAATCCAAGCTTTATTTTAGCTAGAATAATTTCAAAGAACATAAATGCATGAAAAGCAAATGGTACAGCTGTAAGTCGGTAATTATTTTTTTTCTGCTTGATTGCATATTTAGCTCAGTTATATCAGGTCAGAGCTGAGCTTCAATGTGTGCAAGAGCCTTTTGTGTACAGGAGCTTTTTTTTTTACAAGCGTCCATTGCTGCTCTGCCTTCCTTGATTGACTGTTGAGTATCAGTAGGTAGTGCAAGGAGAGCTGATTTCTAGTACAGCAAGGGTACAATGATATTGAAAAACAAATTTTCCAATTAACATTTTCAGTTAATTGCTACATATGCTTTAGTGGAAGAGGACAGAAGGGACATATGGATAATTTGAATTTCCTACAGCTATGACATTATTTTTGAAAAAAATTCATAAAAGACAAATTTTTGTTCCTTTACAGATTATACCACAAAAATGTCTTGCACAATGTACATATTAAATATATATATATATATATATATATATATATATATATATATATATATATATACTGTATATATATATATATATATATATATATATATTTATGCTAATAGTATCAATTAGAGCTGAGCGGATCATTTGAAGTTTGAATTGGCCAAATTCACTGACTTTAGAGAAAAATTTTAATGGAGAAAGTAAAGTTGCAGTGAATTGCAGCACTCTCATTGCCTGGAGTATACATTTGTAATTGACCCTGTTTTAAGCTCTGTAATGAAAATAGAACTTTATTAATATCCAAGTAGTTTCAGCCTCTCTAATTTGGTGTAAATGGATGGACAGCGGTGGTAACCCGCAGTAAATTTAATCACATACTACAGTTTCAAACTTTAAAGAATACAAAAAATGTATTAACAGTCCAAAAATTATCCATTTTTTGTTTTACACAGGTGATACAAATGGAAGAAACAGTAACATTTTATATATTGGGATTAAAAATGATCCCTATTTAAGTAGCATCAAGAGATTTATTCTTTGGTAAATTAAAGAGTAATAGATTTTTTTCACAAACTGTACAAAATTATTTCTTTAGCAAGACATAAATGGAGAACTGTTCTGAATATGAAGAAGTAATGGTTCTTTAAATAGGATTGAACAATTATCCCTTTTTTGAGAGCCACAGAAGGCTTCTTAATCACAAAATGATTCACAAATTGTAAAGTCTTTTTATCATGCTGTCCAAAGATTATCTTTTTTTTCTTTAGAAGTAGCAATAGGCTAGATACTCTCAAAGTAAATCAGTGTCGTAACTTGAAGCTCATGGACCCCGATGCGAAAGCTCCAACACAGCCCCCAATTATTACAAATCTTTAAGAGCAATAGTCTTTTTCTGTAGGCCAAAGGGACTTTTGGGGCCCCCTAGGCTCTGGAGCCCGGGTGCGATCGCAACCCCTGCACCTGTTGTAGTTACGCCCCTGCTTGTAATCTAACATTTTAAAACATTTGCACAATTTTACGAGCTGTTTCAAGTTTTTGTACCCTGAAGAATTCCAGCATCAATACTGTCTAGCACTATAAAACGCAGTGGGTAGCAAGGATATGTATGGCTGGCATTGCTGTGCACTGAACGAGACAAAAGGTACATGGAAAAGAATGATGATGGGTAGGTATTAAGATGAATGGCAGTGTAAGGCCAGCATCAGCTCCCCAGACAGTAGCAGTTTGGCCTTGCTCTATAAAACACAGAGGGCAGCCAAGGAATTTGGTGTAATCCACATGGCAAAGAATTAAGAAAGGACAAGTAAGGAAATGTTTGGCAGTGTAGGGTCAATAATAGAAAACCTGGCATTAGCAATATAGCATAGCACTGTAAAAGATAGTGGACAGCCAAATAATGTGGGGCTGGCAGTGTTAGCAATTGGGTCTACATGGTAAAGAATTAGGTGGGGCAGGCATGGAGATGTCTCAAATAACACTGACACTAAAGTTAACCGTTAGCAGCAGCAACAACTGGAACTTGTATTAGTGTACATTAAAGTCACTAGATTCTTCCATGACAGCTGTTTTTGGAGTACCAATTGGAACCTTCTAGCACAAAGAGTGCCTCAATCAGCATGGAGTTTAAATATATAGTTACAAACATGTAATTGCTGTTTTCTGTTGGTTTTTAAAACATTATACAAGATCCCTTAACATGTCTCATCATTATAGATGGGGAATCCTCAACAAAATGGAGCAATGGATGCACTTGAAGGGGTGTGTCACCTAGCTACTGTTGTGCTACCAACAGGATCACAGGGCACCTCTGGGTTTGCTGTATCAGTCAACCAACTAAGCTAGGGCCTTCAGGATTGTCATGGCTATACATCTGTAAATGGTCCAAAAGACGCCATGTCAGTTTACCAATGACAGGCAATAATCTTTTAGTATACCAAGTATTATAGCATGATAAAAAAAACTTTATTAATAAATGTAAACAAAGCTTAATTAAAATATGCACAGAAAGTGTTTGTTATTTTCAAAAGTGTTAAAAAATGGCTACATTTTTTGGTAAAAGGTAACACATTGTTTCAACTGAAAATAATTATTCAAAATTTGGTCCAATTACTTTTTGCTCTTGAAATATATACCAGGATGTTGGCCTTATACCTGGATGAGGGTCATAAACCAGGATTGGACCATATATCCAGATTAGGAACATATACTAGAATAGAGGCCACATACCAGAATAAGGGCCATATACCAGGATGAGGGACATATATCAGAATGGCGGCCATATACCAGGATAGATGCCATAAACCAGGATACGAGATCGTATATACCAGGATGGAGGGAAGGGGACATACACCTGGATTAAGGATCATATACCAGGATGGGCACTTATACAAGGATAGGGATCATATACCAGAATGGATGATCATATATACCAGGAAGGAGAACATATATCAGAATGGAACCAGACAAATATGGGTCATGCATAAATTGGGCGCTTACGTGAAACCGCGTCCAATGCACACCAAAAAACTGTATTTAGAAACTGGTGGAACAATCTGCATGAGCGTCACACATAAAAACACACTGTTATAATAAAAAATTTCTTGATATTTATTGGAATTTTTTATTATAACAGTGTGTTTTTATGTGTGACACTCATGCGGATTTTTGTCTGGTTCTGGTTTTATTCCTGTTAGTAATAGCAGGAATTGGAGGTCACCTGCCCCTCCTTTATGAGGTCTGCATATTTAAGTCTGCTACACAGACGCCCATATTAGAAGAGATTTTCATGTGTCCTGCTTAGCGGTATGTACACACTAGCAGGTTTTTAACACATTAGATAGGGACTGTCTCGATCAGGGTTACCGTGTCGAGGTGTGGCAGCTGAAATTACCTTTTTTGCACAAAAAACGTATGAACCAAAAACCCTGTTTTTTGTCACTTTTTTATTGCACTTGGAATTTTATGGAATTTTTTATTATAA
Source organism: Allobates femoralis (assembly GCA_033576535.1). NCBI lineage: Eukaryota > Metazoa > Chordata > Amphibia > Anura > Aromobatidae > Allobates > Allobates femoralis. Next base: position 147,163,437 of record JARQOC010000001.1, read on the forward strand.
CAGTGTGTTTTTATGTGTGACGCTCATGCGGATTTTTGCACCAGTTTCTAAATACTATATATCAGAATGGGTATCATATACCAGAATGGAAGACAAATATATTAGGGTGGGAACATATTCTAGGATGGGTATCATATACCAGAATGAGGACAAATATATCACAATAGGAAATATACCTGGATGGGGGACATATAAATTTGGAAGGGGCCGAAGATGTGGGACATTAGTCCAGAATTTTGGGGCATTACCTCCACTACAGGGTCAACAGCAGATCCCCCCCTCTCGTTACAGTGTGCTATGAATGTGGAGACACGGGGATCAGTGGGTGCTCTTGTCCGCTGGACCAGCCGCCTTTTGAAAGATAACATATACAGTATATACAACTATTGCACCAACCAGAATAATATACATTTTTGAAACCTGTAACCTCAAAGTTGGCTTTGTTCTTTAGAGATCGGAGATTATGAAATTGGCAACGTATCTCAAAATCAGTTTTAAAAATAAAAGGAACACTTAAACAACACAATGTAACTTCGCGTCAATCACACTTCAGTGAAATTAAACTGTCCAGTTATGAAGCAACACTGGTTGTGAATCAATTTCTCCTGCTATTGTGCAAATGAAACAGACAACAGGCAAAAATGATAGGCAACTAGAAATGCACACCCTACACCCTATTAAGGAGTGGTTCTGCAGGTGGGAGACCACAGAACACGTCTCTCTTCCCATCCTTTTTGGATGTTGTTTTGGTCACTTTTGCATTTTGTAATTGTTATCACCTGTATATGTAGCATTAGGTAGTGTCTATACCCCTCAGGTATTGCAGCTCTTCCAGGATGGAACATCAATGTGAGCTGTGGCAAGAAAGTTAGCTGAGTCTATGTCCACAGTGTACAGAATATGTTACAGGCCAGTACACTAGGAGACATGGAGGTGGCCATAAGAGGTCAACAACCCAGCAAAAGGACCACTACCTCCTCTTTTGTACAAGTGAAACCAGAAAAGCAGGGCTAGAGCCCTGTAAATTAAGTTCCAGCATGTCACTAATATCCATGTGTATGTTCAAACTGCCAGAAACAGACTCCAAGGGTGTGGTATGATGGCCCAACATCTAGAAGCCCATGTTGTGCTTACAGCCCTTGTTTCAGGTTTCTACTGGATGCTACCGGACACCGTTATAAGTGAATGGGCAAAAAAACAGATCCTGGAAGGATCAGGTTTTTGCTGAAAAACTGGATCTGTGCTTACTTGAAAAAACACTGGTGTAAAACCAATCTAAGGGTGCTTTCACATAACGATTTTTCTAAATCCGATGCTGTCCGATGAAAATCGGACAGCATCGGATCAAAACTGAATCCTGCAATCGGATGCCAAATAGGCATCCGAATCCTACTTTTTGCAGGATCAGTTTGGGCTGTGTCACGTAGCTCCCCCTCCTCTCTCCCTCCCGTAATCTTGCTGTCTCCCTGCTGTCCCCCTACTGTCCCCTCTCATGTCCCCCCTCCTGTCCCCTCTCATGTCCCCCCTCATGTCCCCTGCTGTCCCCTCTCCTGTCCCCTCTCATGTCCCCTGTCATGTCCCCTCTCCCCTCTCATGGCCCCCCTCATGTCCCCTCTCATGGCCCCCCTCATGTCCCCTCTCATGTCCCCTCTGCTGTCATTGTAACATAACAAATGTTTATTCTCACCTTCCAGCGCTCCCTCGGCATCTCCAGCTGCAGCCGATCGGGTGTACAGGACCTGTGATGACGTCAAAAGCATCGGCGGTTACCGTGGTAACCGGTCATGTGACCCGATCAGCTGATCGGGTTCTGACATCATCACAGGTCCTGTTACCGAACGGCTGCAGCTGGAGACGCCGAGGGAGCGCTGGCAGGTGAGAATAAACATTTTTTTATTTTAAACACTTGTTTTAACTTATATTTAACTTCTGCAATGTATGTATATACATTGCAGAAGTTAAATTAGGTGGCACACAACAGGTTTAGTGTACTGAGCATGTACTGAGCATGCTCAGTACACTAAAATCGGGTCCGAGGAAACATCAGATGTTTCCTCGGACCCTGCTCCATAGGGCCCCATGTTAAAGGGATCGGGTCGGATCGGATGTGCACTAAATGGCATCCGATTTGGTCCGATCCGATTTTGTCCGATTTTATTTTCGGTGCAAAAATCGGAGCATGCTCTCATTTTTGCACCGATAAAAACATCGGACAGAATCGGATCGGACCAAATCGGATGCCATTTAGTGCACATCCGATTCGGTCCGATGCCCATAGGGCTGCATGGGGCCAAATTCGGATCCGATGCTGTCCGATTTTTATCGGACAGCATCGGATTTGCAAATATCGTAGTGTGAAAGCAGCCTTAGCTGTCACAATATCGTGTTTGAAGAGCTCCTGATGTGTCTAAACAGTGAAAACCCACCACAAGTGACCCCTTTTGAAACTAGATCCCTGAGGAATTTATTTAGATTTGCGTGCACTTTGAACCCCCAGGTGCTTTATATGTTATGCAGTGAGTGAAAAAATACTTTTTTTTTCCACAAACATGTTAATTTATCCTTAATTTATTCATTTTCATAATGTCAACAAGATAAAAAGGACAACATAATTTGTTGAGTAATTTCTCCCGAGTACACTGCTATCCCATATAAGGTGGAAAACCACTGTTTGGGCACACTGCAGGGCTTGGAAGTAAATAGCACCTGTGAGGGAAAAAATAATATCAGCAGGTCTCTGGCACGTTATTATAATCAGAACTATCATGGAATTTACTGAGGATAAGGAACGGGCTGCAGCTGCAGCTGTTCTTTTAGCCCCAAATGCTGTATTTTCACAAGAGTAGTAGAAAAAACTGCACCATACATTTTGTTGTACACTTTCTTTTGAGAACACCGATACCTCATATGAGATTAAAATCTACTTTTGAGAAACAGTGCAAAGCTCAGAAGGGAGAGAGTCCCATATCGGATTTCAGTTTTAGCTGGAATAGATTGGGGGTGACACGTTGCATTGAAAGAGCCGTTGAGGTGAAGGAATAGCACAAATGCCCACAAGTGACCCCATTTTACAAACTGCACTCCTCAATAAATTTATCTAGGGGTGCAGTGAACATACTGACTCCAGAGCTGTCTCACAAAATGTTATACTGTTGGGCGGTGAAGAAATTATAATCACACTTTTACCACTAAAATGCTAATTAACCCCAGATTTCCAAATATGACAGTGAATGTGGCATTAACCCACATGTGACTGTACAGTACTGTTTGGACAAAAACAAATGAACCATGCACACAGTGAACACGTCTGTAGGACAGTGTTCACACCACCAAAAGACTGAATCACAAAAATCAGCCAAACAAACGTGTAAACATACTCTGTTGTAAAAAAAACACAGTAAAAAGCAAGTGCTGCTGAAAACGTAAAATACAGGGTATTTAGTTGATACATGTTTTGCAAAAAATGTATACTAAGCTGCTCTACCAACTTCAAGGTAACCCGTATCAGAGCAGTCCCTATCTGATGTATTTAACACCTGACCTAAAATGAGCAGGATCCAGACAGGTCCAATGTCTGACTTGGACTGACTGCAAAAGACAGCTTTTTACGTGCAGGACTCAAAGGGGAGGGGTGGGAGACTCCCCAATCTTGCAGAAACAAGGAATAATTTAGAAAAAAACTAATGAACCATGCACATAGTGAACACGTCTGTAGGACAGTGTTCACAACACCAAAAGCCTGAATCACAAAAAACAGTCAAACAAACTTGTAAAAATACTCTGTTGTAAAAACAGTACAGTACTGTTTGGTCACACACCTGGACTCAAGATGGAAGCAGCACATTTTGATTTTTGGAGCACAGACTTTCCTAAAATAGTTTGCAGACTCCATTTACAGAGCCCCTAAGAGCCATAACAGCAGAAACCCTCGCAAGTTACCACATTTTTGAAATTACACCCCTCTTGGAGTTCATCTATTGAAAAAAACATGGAGTCAAACGTAGTGCCTTGTACATTGTATTGCCTGTATAGTTGAATCCAGAAGTTTACATACAATCTATTCCTAGTGCATTTCAATGAATTAGAATATCATCAAAAAGTTAATTTATTTCAGTAATTCAATATAAAAATTGACATGCATATATTATATAGTCATTACAAACAGTGATCTATTCTAAGTGTTTATTTCTGTATATGTTGATGATTATGGTTTACAGTCAATGAAAACCTAAAGGTCATAATTTTAGAAAATTAAAGTAGGGAGGATGAAGGGTTAAAAACCATGCTGCCGTATTCCATGAAACATCAAAGGGTGAATATAATATTGAGTTAAGGGTTTGCTAACATTACTGTATTAAAAATCACCACATTGTTGATGCCTAAAAATTTCATGCAAGTGTCATTCCATATGTTATGCTGGGACACAATTTTTTTTATTGCCTAGCATCCACATGATATTAGTATGACATCTGTATCATATCCATATGCACTGTCTGTTTTTTACACATACATCTCATTGTCAAAGGAACAAGATAATTTCATTACCCAAGTACATTAACTTCACAACCAGAGGCCTTAGAATAGATATACTAGTGCATCTCAATGATTTAGAATATCATCAAAAACTTAATTTATTTCAGTAATTCAATACATAAAGTAAAATGCATATATTATGTAGAGTCATTGCAAACAGAGTGATCTATTTAAAGTGATTTTTTCTGTTAATGTTGATGATTATGGCTTACAGCAAATTAAAACACAAAGGTTATTATTTCAGAAAGGTAGGGAGTATTAAGGGTTAAAAACAGCACTACCATGTTCCATAAGACATCAAAGGGCGAATATAATGTTAGTTTATTAATCAACATGCTTCAGGGCTCACAAAAACGCCCTGACACATGGCAATATAACATTGATTTTTGATGATATTCTAATTTATTGAGGTGCACTAGTATGTTAGAAGACACATATGCATGTTCTTCCTCACTATCTGACATGAAATGAGAATAATTCTTTCCTGGGTTAGGTCAATTAGGATTACTATAATTATAAATATTTGCCAAATGTCAGAATAATTATAGAGAGGGAATATTTTAAGGCATTTTTATTACTTTCTGTAAAGTCAAAGGTTTACATACATTTCATTAGCATTTGGTACCATTGTCCTTTAAACTGTATAACGTGAGTCAAACATTTTGGATATCCTTCCACAAGCTTTTCACAATAGTTAGTTGGAATTTGGGCCCATTCCTCCTGACAGAACTGGTGTAACTGAGCCATGTTTTTAGGTTGCCTTGCTCACACCTGCCTTTTCAGCTTTGCCTATAAATTTTCAATAGGATTGAGATCAGGGTTTTGTTATGGCCATTTCAAAACTTTGACTTTCTTTATTATCCTTAAGCCCCTTTGTATCCAGCTTGGCACAGGGGAGGACCTACCACCCGTGCAGCCTGTTAATTGAACAGGGGCCCCTAGGGAGAGGGGCCCCTCCAGCCTCCAGCACCACATGACTAATTTTTTACCAATTTAAATTAGCCATGTGGAGCGCTGAGGCACAAGGAGGAGAGCAGCTCTGCGAGAGGCAGCGGGAGCAGGTCCTGAGAGAGAGAGACGAGTGCCACTGTGCGAGTGTCGGTTCCGAGGAGCCAGCCCTGAGGTGAGCTCAGCCTCAGCGTCAGTGTAGTGCTGCGCTGATGGCCTGCCGCTGTGGGGGAGGAGAGGAGGAGACAGATTGAGTGATAATATTGTCACTCACTATGCGTGTGGCGTCAGCCGGACGGTGGCTGCAGCCACAGCGCCAGCGTCAGTGTGTGTTTGTCTGTGAAGTCACACACTGACTGTGCCCCATAACGCTGCAGCTCATGTGTGGACAGTGGATGGATGATTCTCTTGGTCTGGCCTGCCCTGCCTGCACCAGGTAAGAGTAATGGAGCTGAGCAGGACTGAGAGACTGGGACTGGCAGGCATGATTTTGGGGGCTCCTGGGGGAGAACTGAAGGTTTGCAGGCATGATTTGGGAGGCTTCATCATGGGGGAGAACTGAAGCATTGCCTGGCTGCTCATGAATGGGGGGGCCCCTGGCCTGTGGAGAACTTGAAACATGGCCTGGCTGCTCATGAATTGGGGGGCCCCAAGCCTGGGGAGAAGCATGGCCTGGCTGCTCGTGAATGGGGGGGGGGCCCTGGCCTGGGGAGAAGTATGGCCTTGGCTGCTCATGAATGGGGGAGCCCCAGAGGAGAAGCATGGCTGGTCATAAATAGGGGGACCCTGGGGGAAATGCTTGGCTGCTCATGAATGGGGCGGCTCATGAGTGGAGAAGAAACATGAATCGGTGGGCCCACATAGGGGGAGAAGCAGCATTAACTGGAGGGTCCACATGGGGAGAAGTAACATAAACTGTGGGGGCCACATAGGGCTAGAAGCAACATGCCAAAAGTGGACTGCATATGGGGAAGAGCATTATGAAACAAAGGGAAACGGGGGTGCCTAAATATATTACCTGGAGGCTGTCTTGGGCTATATATATGTTATTTAGAGGCTATGCTGGGCTGTATATATTACCTGGAGGCTGTTTTGGGCTGTATATATTATGTGAAGGCTATGCTGGACTGTATCTATTACCTGGAAGCTATGTGGACTGTATATATTACCTGGAGGCTATGCTGGGCTGTATATATCACCTGGAGGCTGTGGTGGGCTGTGGTGGGCTGTATATATTACCTGAAGGCTGTTCTGGGCTGTATATATTAATTGGAGGCAGTGCTGGGCTGTATGTATTACCTGGAGTCTTTGCTGGGCGCTGTATATATTACCTGAAGGATGAGCCGGACAATATATATTAACTGGAGGCTATGCTGGGCTGTATATGTTATTTGGATGCTGTGTTGGGCTGTATATATTAACTGAACGCTATGCTGGGCTGTATATTTTATTTGTAGGCTGTGCTGGGCTGTATATATTAACTAGAGGCAATGCTGGGCTACTGGGCTATATATGTTAGTTGGAGGCTGTTCTGGCCTGTATATATAATTTGGAGGCTGCAACTGGCAAACAATATATACAGCCCAGCAGCACCCTCCAGATATTATATCCAGCCCTGCATAGCCTTAATATTAGATATGCAGTACATTTACAGTGGGAAAATCCAGAGCAAAAATTGAAATGGTGCAGAATTTCCCGCAGTAAAAAACGCAGCATATCCGCTGTATATTTTAGTGGCATCATGTAACGCGGATCTAGCACAACTGCACTTGCCGCGGCTGGCCGCAAGCCCCGTAGAGAATGAATTGGGCTTGCCGGATCGGTGCCAGAAGTCGCCTGTTAGGCGGCAGATGTGTGGAAATCTGCTGGATCTGCTGCTAGTGGCAAAAAACGCCAGTGTGAAAGCTTATCAAGTCAGATGCAGTTTTCGCCTGATCTCACCGGATACAAAAAATTTGCCTATGTGAAGGCACCCTAACTTACAAGTTGCATATTTAATAGTACATAACTTTGTTGCACTATGAGGGGCGGGGGGCGGGGCCCAAAAAATTTCTTGCACAGGGGCCCACTACAGTCTGTGTCCACCCCTGGTTTGGCAGTATGCTTGGGGCCATTGTCCATTTGGAAGACCCATTTCCGCCCAAACTTTAACATCTTGGCTGATGTCTTGAGATGTTGCTTCATTATTGCCATGTAATCTTCTTTCCTCATGATGCCATCTATTTTTTGAAGCACACAAGTCCATCCTGCAGTAAAACATCCCCACAACATGATGCTGCCACCCCGTGTTTCACAGTGGGGATGGTGTTCTTTGGTTTCCAAGATTCTCCCTTTACCCTCCAAACATAAAGATGGCCAATATGGGCAAACAGCTCAATTTTGGTTTCATCAGACCACAGGACATGTCTCCAAATATTTAGTTTTTTGTTTGTGTGTCTGTGTGCATTTGCAGATATGTATCTGGCTTTTTATGTTTGTTTTGTAGTAATGGCTTCTTCCTGACAAAGTAGCCTTTTAGCCCATGTTGATACAGTACTCGTTTCACTGTGGATAGTGACACAATCTTCCCAGCTTCCACTATCATTTTCACAAGATCTTTTGCTTTTGTTCTTGGGTTGATATGCACATGTCAGACCAAATCATGTACATCTCTGGGACACAGAATCTGTCTCCTTTCCCAGCGATATGATGGCTGGGCATTCCCATCTTGTTTATACTTGCATATAATGGTTTGTACAGATAAAAGAAGCACCTTCAGATATCTGGAACTTGCACCCAAGGATGAACCAGACTTTTACAAGTCCACAATTCTCTTCCTGATATCTTGGCTGATTTCTTTAGATTTTCCCATGATGGTACACAAAGAAACAGTGTGTTTCAGGTGTGCATTAAAATACATCCAAAAGTGTGTTTCTAATTACAGTTGTGGCCAAAAGTATTGACACCCCTGCAATTCTGTCAGATAATACTCAGTTTCTTCCTGAAAATGATTGCAATCACAAATTCTTTGGTATTATTATCTTCATTTAATTTGTCTTCAATGAAAAAACACAAAAAGAATTGTCCTAAAGCCAAATTGGATATAATTCCACACCGAACATAAAAAGGGGGTGGAGAAAAGTATTGGCACTGTTCGAAAAATCATGTGATGCTTCTCTAATTTGTGTAATTAACAGCACCTGTAACTTACCTGTGGCACCTAACAGGTGTTTACAATAACTAAATCACACTCGCAGCCAGTTGACATGGATTAAAGTTGACTCAACCTCTGTCCTGTGTCCTTGTGTGTACCACATTGACCATGAAAAGAAAGAAGACCAAAGAACTGTCTGAGGACTTGAGGAACCAAATTGTGAGGAAGCAGAGCAATCTCAAGGCTACAAGTCCATCTCCAAAGACCTGAATGTTCCTGTGTCTACCGTGTGCAATGTCATCAAGAAGTTTAAAGCCCATGGCACTGTGGCTAACCTCCCTAGATGTGGACGGAAAAGAAAAATTGACGAGAGATTTCAACGCAAGATTGTGCGGATTGTGGATAAAGAACCTCGACTAACATCCAAACAAGTTCAAGCTGCTCTGCAGTCTGAGGGTACAACAGTGTCAACCCGCACTATCCGTCGGCGTCTGAATGAAAAGGGACTGTATGGTAGGAGACCCAGGAAGACCCCACTTTTTATTCCGAGACATAATAAAGCCAGGCTGGAGTTTGCCAAAACTTACCAGAGAAAGCCTAAAACGTTTTGGAAGAATGTTCTCTGGTCAGATGAGACAAAAGTAGAGCTTTTTGGGCAAAGGCATAAACATAGAGTTTACAGGAGAAAAAAAGAGGCATTCAAAGAAAAGAACACAGTCCCTACAGTCAAACATGGCGGAGGTTCCCTGATGTTTTGGGGTTGCTTTGCTGCCTCTGGCACTGGACTGCTTGACCGTGTGCATGGCATTATGAAGTCTGAAGACTACCAACAAATTTCGCAGCATAATATAGGGCCCAGTGTGAGAAAGCTGGGTCTCCCTCAGAGGTCATGGGTCTTCCAGCAGGACAATGACCCAAAACACACTTCAAAAAGCACTAGAAAATGGTTTGAGGTAAAGCACTGGAGACTTTTAAGGTGGCCAGCAAGGAGTCCAGACCTGAATCCCATATAACACCTGTGCAGAGATCTAAAAATGGCAGTTTGGAGAAGGCACCCTTCAAATATCAGGGACCTGGAGCAGTTTGCCAAAGAAGAATGGTCTAAAATTCCAGCAGAGCATTGTAAGAAACTCATTGATGGTTACCGGAAGCGGTTGATCGCAGTTATTTTGGCTAAAGTTTGTGTAACCAAGTATTAGGTTGAGGGTGCCAATACTTTTGTCTGGCCCATTTTTGGAGTTTTGTGTGAAATGATCAATGTTTTGCTTTTTGCTTCATTCTCTTTTGTGTTTTTTTTATTGATGACAAATTAAATGAAGATAATAATACCAAAGAATTTGTGATTGCAATCATTTTCAGGAAGAAACTGAGTATTATCTGATAGAATTGCAGGGGTGTCAATACTTTTGGCCACAACTGTAGCGAGGGTAAACATCTTGTTTTAACTGTACATTGTGCCCAGCTCGTACTTCAGTAAACACACATTCTTAAGCGGGCTCTCCTCAATACCACAATGCCAAACATGTGAACATCAGCGTTGGTTTAGACATCGTGGGGCTCAGTAGGAAGTGGAATATTTCGATTTGGAAGTGCAGGTTTTGCTGGTTTTCTCTTTGAGGGGGGAGTGGAGTTATAGCACTTTTCCAGAGCCATTGTGCTACCAGTAACTTGGAAACTCTCTATTTTTTCATTAACAGACAAGGACCTGAGCGATTGCTTGTGTTTTTGGGGGTTGAGTTGAGTACTATTTATGGCAATTTGGGTAGAGAACATTTTGGATAAGTTCACATGTATCCTGTGGTCTGTGCTGGGCGATTACATTCGGGTTTCCAGCTACATCATTGAAGTATGTTATTTGGGTGAAACTCCTGATGGATCCATTCACTTTTGAGGCAGCAGAGTTACTCTGTACTCTGTTTGCCTCTATTCTGTGGTGTCCATATTTTCAAAGGTGCATAAAACTGTGGTTGATCGCACTTTTGTGCACACCTAAATTGATGTGTAAAGAGATGGACACCACCGGATCACAGGTCAGATGGGAATTCAAAGTGACTACCTCTGCCCCATTAATCTAAGGGCCTTTTCACATCTGCATTTCTTTTCCGTTTGGGTTTGATTGCGTTTTTGACAGCATGTGTGCCAAAAAAGCACTGCAAACGCATCCAAAAATGCATCCATTTGTTACAATGGAAAACACAATGAAAACTCATGTAAAAACGCATGTCATTTTCAGAAAGCGCAAAACGCATGCGTTTTTGCAAACAAGGCCCAAAACATGTCCTGCAACATTTTGGGCTGTGTTTGCAAAAATGTATACGTTCTGCATTTGCAGAAGATGACATGTGATTTTACTTGCATTTTCATTGTGTTTTCCACTGAAACCAATGGATGAGTTAACGTCTGCGTTTCTTTGCATTTCTATTCATTTTTGCAGTGCAAAAGTACATAGGAACACAAGAATAACCCCCTTAGATGTTAACTTAGCCTAAATCTTCTGTTGGAAATTTTGTCTGAATCACGTTTTACAGAGATTTACATGTAATTCCCAGCTTAAGCACTCATCGTAAAGCGCAGGATAAGCATGAGTCACACCTTGCTTCAATCTTTGGGAGGTTGAATGAACAAATCGGCAGCAGTTGAAGAATTGGCTTTATTACTATTTTTACGCTGTTCATCTTGCGGTATAGGTGGTTGGACAGTTTTATTCATCAGGTCAGCAGGATCACAGCGATGGAAGATTTATATGGTATGACTACTATAACACTAAATATACTTTTTTTTACAAACTAAAGTTTTTTGCATCACTGAATTTTGAAGGCTAAAGTTTTTTTATTTTACTGCTGACAGTGCTGGCTTGTTTTTTTGCAGGATGAGTTGGAGTTTTTATTGGAATCATTTTTGGCCATATAATGTTTTTGGTTACTTTCTATTCTGCTTTTTGTGAGACAGCATTAAGAAGAAACAGAAATCAGGATTTTTTTTTTTTTTTTTTCGTCATTCACCGTTTTCTAAAAGTGATAACAGTTTTATTCATTGGGTCAGTTAGATTACAGCGATAACAAATTTATATAGCTTTTTCATGTTTTGCTGCTTTTACAACATAAAAACAACTTTAGTGAAAAAGTAATTGGTTTTACGTCCATGTATTCTGACTGACCTAATTTTTTATTTCTCCTCTGATGGTGGCTTTTTTTTACGGGACAAGATGACATTTTCATTGGTACCATTTTTACTGAGACATGACTTTTGATTGAGTTTTAATTTATTCCACTTTTTGGCAATATGATGAAAAAACATAGTGTTTTTGACACAAGTTTTTTTTTACAGCGTTCACTGAAAGGGGTTAACTAGTGTGCCAGCTTTATAGATTTATAGAGCAGGTCTTTCTGGACACAGTGATATGAATTGAAATATTTCAATTCATTGGTATTATTTTTTTTATGAATTTTTTGGCTACTTATATTTTTGGGTTTTTAAATATTTTTACATTTATTTAACTTTTTTTTTACTTAGTCCCTTTATTGGACATCACCTTTTACTATCTTAACAATTTATACATTCCATTGCAATGCACCAACATTGCAAAGGATTATAAGCCAAAGCTGCACTTGCAGTTCTGACATTTTGCCCAACACACCATGCATCTGACATAGTGCTCGAGGCTTTCCATAGCTGGGTGACACAGAAGTCATCATGACTATGACCCCGGGTTACCATGGCAGCCATCAAGTGTCTGTAATTACATCAGAGAGGTCTGATCGCATGGGAGAGGAGCGTGCTCCTCTCCCAGCCACCTAAATACTGCAATTGATTGCAGAATTTAGGGGGTTAAATATCCTTGACCAGTGCAGACACCACTCCTGGCAGTGACAGCCGGGTCTTGGCTGTAATTTCAGCCAGAGACCTGGCGGAAATCGCTCTGGTTGAACTGCTGTACCCGCAAAAATGCCATGACATATTTTTCTTTCAATGTTCTTTTTATTTGGATACACAACAATAACAAAAATATTGAATACTTAACAAATGCAAATACAGATAAGAAATTGTAAATCGATGATCATTAATAACATAACAACATATGTTATCTGTAATGGTTCCCTGAAAGAGTCTGATTACTATCAAAGATCCAGAGGTGGCTGATTATTAAACAGATGCATGAAAGTGTGAACAATATAAGCACACCAACTGTCCCGGTTATGTCAAAAAGGCATTAGATCTTTGGGTCGGACATAGGGAATCAGTGGTTAAAGCAATAAAAGTTTATTAAGTAGATAAGAGTATTTGTAAAGTATAGGGAAAGGGTAAAGGGGGAAGGAACAGAGGTATAGGAGAAAGAAGGGAGGGGGGGGAGTCAAGGGTTAGAATAGTCTGGGGGGGGCAGTACCGTGGAAACGTATTGATAGGTTCATTAGTAAGTTATATATGAGTAAACATATTAAAAACGACATAGAAAGCCCAAATATTTGAACTGGTCATCAAGGTGAGTTTCCTCCTCTTGTATAGAGATAGCAGTTGTAAACCTAGGGGTAGATATATAGAATTTACAGGGAGGGTTCCCTGTAAATAGCAGCTATTTCTGCCTTTTGGTACAACATATCATATCTACACGTCCTAGGTTGGGAACTCACTGACTTCCAGGATGTATAGATATGTCTTAAATTGTGAAGGGATTAAAGTCTTTTTAAAATGTAGTTGGGGTAGTTCTTTTTGGAGAGCTTGTTTAGGGACCATGATGGTGTTGGTACAACATTTTATAAATATATATTTTGCCTATTATTTTAGATGGAGATAAGCAGACATATTCAAGTGTAATTGAATTGTACGCAAATATTATGAAAATTTGCACTCACCAATATATGGATTTGGGCATTTCACTTTTGCCCTGCTTCAGGAAAGCATTAATCTGCTCATAAGTTCCCATACTCTGATATTCTGATGACTAACCCACTGATATCTATACAGCAGTTAGACACTTATCTTCCTTTCAGCACCTTTTTTTCTCTTTCTTTTCTTTCAGCTCCTGACAGGTTATCAGTCCTGCAAAATCACAATACCCAGACCCTATCATCAGCACTTTCAAAGGCAGTTCTCCTAATCACAGCTCTCACTTCCCCAAAATGTGCATTTCTTCAAAAACACTGTGTCACGCTTCCGGGGGAAGGCGCCCTGGAGTGGACCCACTGGGTCATGGTACCGAACTGCCCTGGTTTAGTTGGTCCTGGTTTAACCAACCCCTATACAGGGATTGTCAGGGGCAAGCCCAGGGGGTCTAAATGCCACGGCTGCTAGTACCAGGGGGCGGCTCGTAAGTTTAGCCTATGCTATGGCACAGCTAAGGATTCTGGGTAACGGTACAAGGCTAGAAGAGCAGGAATGGAGCTACTGGGGAAGAGCTCAGCTAGGGTTCCAGGTAACAAGGTAGAAGGCTAGGAGAGCAGGAATTTTTAGATTCTTGAAAGCAGAGACGGCACTCGCCCGAGTCTTAATCGGTGTTTAATTAGGGAACGTGTACATTCAAGGCAGGGAGGGGGAGGACGGAGCTACTGACGACGGCACCGTTTCGCGCTTGTGCGCTTCCACGGGTCAGTCTGACCCGTGGAAGCGCACAAGCGCGAAACGGTGCCGTCGTCAGTAGCTCCATCCTCCCCCTCCCTGCCTTGAATGTACACGTTCCCTAATTTAACACCGATTAAGACTCGGGCGAGTGCCGTCTCTGCTTTCAAGAATCTAAAGATCTATTGCTGTTGTGCTCGAGGACTGGCACCCCCGTTCTATTGCCTGAGTGCTCCTGGTTTGGTCCGCCCGGCGAGCTGTCGGCTCTGGTGCCCTGCATTCCTTCTGTACCTGTGTGTAGGAGAGCAGGAATAGCTCTACCGGAGGAGAGAACAAGAAAGGCCTGACCAACAGTCAGCAAGGCAGAAGCAAACTAACTTAATAATCAGGCACCTCCCATCAAATATAACCCCAAGATAGCGAGCGGGCTGCTGAGGAGTAATGGTAGAACCACATACAGAAATGTTAGGTTTTGGAATAATAATAATAATAATATTAATAATAAAGCTTTATTTATATAGCGCCAACATATTCCGCAGCGCTTTACAATGTAGGGTTAGAGTACAGAAAATATAATACAGTAAGTAATTACAGTAGAGAACAAAAACAGTACAATAATTGGATACAAAACAATAGGCATAGAATCAATGTAAAAAGAAAATACAATAAATAAAGCAAGAAATGAAGGTGACCCTGCACAAAAGAGCTTACAATCTACGACGGGATAGGGGTTGCACAAGGTACAGGGGCTTATTGCACTGATGGTCCAGGCATCTTGAGGAAATGGGGCATAGAGATAAGCTTACATGGATGGTCATTGTACAATCTGTGTAGACCTTTTTTGGTTTGGTGGAGTTTATAGAAGAGTAATATCCAGAGGGATAGCCCATTCACTGTCTACAGTACAAAAGACTTCTATTAGGGAGTATGATAGGCCGCCTTAAAAAGATACGTTTTTAGGGATCGTCTGAAGCCATGCAAGTTGTGGATAGTCCTGATTTCTTAGGGTAAAGCATTCCAGAGTTTTGGTGCAGCTCTAGAGAAGTCTTGGAGCCGGGAGTGGGAGGATCGGATTAGTACAGATGTCAGTCGAAGGTCATTTGAGGAACGTAGAGAACGGGTGGGGTGATAGACAGAGATGAGAGAGGAGAGGTAGGGGGGTGCTGCATTGTGAAGAGCTTAGTGGGTGAGAACAAGCAATTTGAATTTGATCCTGTAGTATACGGGCAGCCAGTGCAATGACTGGCAAAGAGCAGAGGCATCTGAGTAACGATTGGCCAGATGGGTGATCCTGGCTGCTGCATTAAGGATGGACTGGATAGGAGAAAGTCTGGTGAGGGGAAGGCCGCTTAATAGAGAATTGCAATAGTCAAGGCGGGAATGGATGAGGGCCACGGTGAGGATTTTTGTTGTTTCCAAGGTGAGAAAGGGGCGGACTCTAGAGATATTCTTCAGGTGTAAGCGACAGGAGCGGACGAGACATTGTGTGTGGGAGGAGAAGGAGAGATCGGTGTCAAACATAACACCCAGACAGCGAGCCTGCTGCCTAGGCGTTATCGTGGTGCCACAAACTGAGAGAGAGATGTCCGATTTAGGGAGGTTAGTGGATGGGGGAAGCAGAAGAAGTTCAGTTTTGGAAAGGTTTAGTTTCAAATAGAGAGTGGACATGATATTGGAAACTGCAGCTAGACAGTCATTGGTGTTCTTTAATACCGCAGGGGTAAGGTCAGGGGCTGAAGTGTATAGTTGTGTGTCATCAGCATAAAGATGGTACTGGAAGCCAAATCTGCTGATGGTCTGTCCGATTGGGGCTGTGTAGAGAGAGACGAGGAGAGGGCCAAGGACTGAACCCTGAGGGACCCCAATAGTGAGGGGAAGAGGGGAAGAAGTGGAGCCAGCAAAAGATACACTGAAAGAGCGGTCAGAAAGATAGGAGGAGAGCCAGGAGAGAGCAGTGTCCTTTATGCCAATGGAGTGCAGCATAGAGAGTAGGAGCTGATGGTCGACAGTGTCAAAAGCTGCAGAGAGATCAAGGAGAATAAGCAGAGAGTGGTCACCATTACGTTTTGCTGTCAGAAGGTCATTGGTCACTTTGATGAGGGCGGTTTCTGTAGAGTGAAGGGGCGGAAACCAGACTGTAATGGGTCTAGCAGAGAGTGAGCGGAGAGGTAACGGGTGAGGCGGGAATAGACCAGGCGCTCCAGGAGTTTAGAGATGAAGGGGAGATTGGAGACTGGTCTGTAGTTATTTGTGCATGATGGGTCGAGAGTGGTTTTCTTTAATAATGGAGTAATGATCGAGTGTTTGAAGGAGGAGGGGAAGATGCCAGAAGAGAGGGAGAGATTGAAGATTGTGGCTAAGTGAGTGGTGACGACTGGAGAGAGGGACTGGAGCAGGTGTGAGGGAATGGGGTCAGTAGTGCATGTGGTGGGACGAGAGGAAGAAAGGAGCCTGGAGACTTCTTCTTCTGTGACTGGGTCAAATGTGGAGAGTGAGCCGGAGGAGATGTGGGGAAGAATGGGGGTGGCAGTGCTTGGAGGCTGAGAGCTGATTTCCTGGCGGATGTTGTCTATTTTCTCCATGAAGTAGGAAGCTAGGTCATCAGCACAGAGGTCAGTGATGGGGGCCTGCACTTTCGGACTGAGGAGAGAGTGAAAGGTGTCAAAGAGTTTTTTTGGATTGTTGGATAGTGAGGAGACCAGGGTGTTGAAGTAGGTCTGTTTGGCAAGGTGAAGGGCGGAGTTGTAGGTTTTGAGCATGAATTTATAGTGGATAAAGTCTCCTGGTGAGCGAGTTTTCCTCCATAAACGTTCAGCACTCCTAGAGCATCGCTGGAGGAATCGAGTTTGTGGTGTGAGCCAGAGCTGTTTTGTTCTCTGTTTGGAGGTTCTGAGGGTGAGTGGCACTACTTGGTCCAGGGAGCTTCTGAGAGAGTCATTGTAGTGATTTACTGCCTGATCTGGACAGGAGATTGAAGAGATTGGGGACAGAGATGAGATGAGGGAGTCTTTGAGAGCTTGAGGGTTAATGGCCTGTAGATTTCTGGATGTGTGATAGGTAGGATTGGGCTGTGTTGGCCGAGGGTTAGTGAGTGAGAAGGAGAGAATGTTGTGGTCAGAGAGTAGAGGTGAGTTATCCAAGAGTGAGGATGAGCAGAGCCGGGTAAAGACCAGGTCAAGGGTGTTACCGTTTTCGTGCGTCTCGGAGGTTGAGAGCTGTGTTAGGCCAAGAGAGGTAGTTAGAGATAGGATCTGGGATGCAGATGGGGAGATGGGGCTGTTTATAGGAATGTTAAAGTCTCCCAGAATAAGGGTTGGTAAATCTGAGGACATGAAATGCGGGAGCCAAGCGGAGAAATGGTCGAGGAACTGGGTGGGTGACCCTGGGGGGCGGTATACCACTGCTACTTTGAGGGGGAGGGGATGGAATAGCCTAATAGTATGGACCTCAAAAGAAGGGAATGAGAGTGATGGGGCTGGAGGAATGACCTGGAAAGCACATTGTGGGGACAGGAGGAGGCCAACTCCACCGCCACGTCTGTTCCCAGGTCTAGGGCAATGAGAGAAATGTAGGCCGCCGTGAGAAATAGCGGCTGGGGAAGCAGTGTCTGAATCCTAGATCCAGGTTTCTGTGAGGGCCAGCAGGTTTAGAGAGTTGGAAAGGAAGTAATTGTGGATGAAGGGAAGTTTGTTGCATACAGATCGTGGATTCCAGAGAGCGCAGTTAAAAGAGGGAGATGAAGGAGTGCAAGTGATGGTAATGAGGTTAGTGGGGTTTCTATGTGTAGTGGGAGAGGGGTTGAAGTTAGAGGGTGGACCAGGGTTGGGGGAGATATCACCTGAGAGGAGCAGCAGCAAAAAGAGGAAGAGCAGATAGTTTTTGGATTTTGGACTTTGTTTATGACGACAAATGTTAGAATATGGTGGGCTGAGAATCTTCAGTAAACTGAAGATGGCGTGGGAGCTGTACATAGGGTAGGGCAGGAGAGAGGGGCTGATGTGGATGAGTGGTGATGGAGGGGGGATGGGGCGGTGAAGGTAAAGAGCAAGAGCGCATAGAACAATAGATATTGAAGTAAAGGACATGGTGATGGGGAAAGGAAAAGAAGTTAAAGTTTTGTTTTTTTTTAAATAGAGTGGCTTACCTGAATATTATGTTGTGGAAGATTAGGAGAGGGAGGAAACATGAGAAGTTCAGTTTTTGACAGATTCAATTTCAGGTAGAGAGATGACATGATGTTAGAGACAGCAGACAGACAATCACTGGTATTTTGTAGTAATGTGGAGATGATGTCAGGAAAAGATGTGTATAATTGGTTGTGGTCAGCATAGAGATGGTACTGAAAACCAAATGTACTGATGGTTTCTCCAATAGGGGCAATGTACAGAGAGAAGAAAAGGGGACTAGGACTGAACCCTGAGGAACCCCAACCATGAGGGGAAGAGGAGAGGAGCCGGCAAAAGATACAGTGAAGGAATGCTCAGAGAGGTAGGAGGAGAACCAGGAGAGAGCGGTGTCCTTGAGCCCAATAGAGCGGAGCATTGAGAGAAGGAGTTGGTGATCCACCATATCAAAAGCAGTGCAGAGATCCAGGAGGATCAGCATGGAGTAGTGACCATTAGATTTAGCTGTTAGTAGATTATTAGAGACTTTAGTGAGGGCAGTTTCAGTAGAATGTAAAGAGCAGAATCCGGATTGTAGAGGGTCAAGAAGAGAATTGACAGAGAGATAGTGGATCATACGGGAGTGGACCAAGCATTCCAGGAGTTTAGAGATGAAGGGGAGATTAGAGACAGGTCTGTGTTTAACAGCAGAGTTCGGGTCAAGGGATGTTTTTTTTAATAATGTATGTATGCTGGCATGTTTGAAGGAAGG
Source organism: Allobates femoralis (assembly GCA_033576535.1). Classification (NCBI taxonomy): domain Eukaryota; kingdom Metazoa; phylum Chordata; class Amphibia; order Anura; family Aromobatidae; genus Allobates; species Allobates femoralis. The sequence continues at coordinate 147,182,479 of JARQOC010000001.1, forward strand.
GAAAACACCAGATAAGAGGGAAAGATTAAATATTTTAGTTAGGTGAGATGTGGGAGCTGAGGAAAGGATTAAAGGAGATATGGGAGAATAGGGTTGCTGGTGCAGGTAGTAGGGCGAAAAGATGCAAGAAGCCAGGTGACTTCTTCCTCTGTGACTGGGTCAAAGACCGAAAGTGAGTTGGCTGAAGTGCAGGAGGGAACAAAATGCATGATGTTCTGAGGCTGTAAGGAAATTTCCTGTAGTATGTGGTCAATTTTGTCCTTAAAATAGTTGGCCAGATCGTCAGCGCTGAGGCTGGTGGTTGGGGCCTGTACTCTTGGAATGAAGAGGGAATGGAAAGTGTCAAAGATTCGTTTAGGATTGTTGGCTAGTAATGTGATAAGGGTATTATAGTATGCTTGTTTGGAGAGGTGAATGGCGGTGTTGTATGTTTTCAGCATAAACATATAATGGATGAAATCTTTGGCCAGGTTGGTTTTTTCCAGAGACTTTCTGCACACCTAGAGCACTGCTGGAGAAACCGTGTTTGCAGTGTGTGCCAGGGTTGCCGCTGTTGGTGCCGAGTTGTTCTAGGTTTAGGAGGTGCAGCTTCATGCAAGGCACTATAAAAAAAAAGTGTAGACTTCAGAATAAGTCATGACAAATCAGAGTGTGTTTCTGAAGCCTGAAAAGCTAAGCAAATGTCAAAGCTACTTGACTAGGGCTGTCACTCAAAGAGGAGTTCCCCCATCTTCCTAGCAACAAGGGGATAAAAGGCTGTTTTGCTGCTAAACACCCAAGTGGAGAATACCCATTAATAAATTTGACAGATGAATTGACATATATCTATCGAGCTTATAAAATTAGTCAGGGAAGAGCGATAAGTGTGACATAACTGCCATCAGAGGAGCTGATTGATGGATTTGACTAGTATCTATTTCTGCAGTCAGCTCTGCATGCATAAATGCAAAAGCCAAATGGTCCAGCAATTTTAATAAAATAATAAAAATAAGTGCTTTCAAGTAAATAAAATTATCCCTCGAAGTTGTTTGTAGACTTTAAGTTTACATCTTTGATAAACATTTGTCATTCATCTATTGAGCCCACCGAGACGAGGGTACTCGGTACTGGATCGGGCCTGCTGCTGGGGGAAGTCACAGGGTCCTGGTCCCGACCGTGTCCCAGGCCCTGGCAATAATAAGGGGATATTTACAGGGAGAATAGTTTATCGTGACGCCACCCACGGTGTGTGGTCAGGGTGACCACCGCTGCTGCAGAACCTCCGGGCATGATGTAAGGCAGCTTAGATGGGACTTCTCTCCGCAGGTAGAGGCTGGTTCCCGGGGCAGTGGTAATTAGAGTCTATGGTGGATATGATAGATGTTGCAGGATAGGGATAATAGTGGAGACGGTGGCTGCTTGTGAGGGAGTTGTGATGGAGAGCAGGGTTTGCAAGGATTATAATGAGGGTTGTAGTTAACACAGGCACTTACTTTGCATTTGCAGGACGGGTTGTCTTGGTGCTGGATGAGGTATGGTAATAGGTGCAATTCCCTTACTCTCCTGCTGCTGCAGCCTTGTGTCCAGCTCTGCAGATGGGGATCTCTGCTGTTGAATATAGGGCAAAGGGTGCAATGAACACACAGACTCACAGTTTTGCAGTTTTACAGGTCTTTACTGAAGATGATGGTAATTCAACTTAGTACTGTCCACAGAGTCTGTACTGGGGCCGGGTTTCTCCCACCCTGTCCGGGTCCTCAGCTTCCTCGTGCTGCGCTGTGTGTGTGTCCCTGCTGCTGCTTCTAGCTTAGCTGCTGGCACTGTCTCACTCTCTCTTTCTCTCTGCTGGTACCACTTGGCTAGGCAACTTGAGTCCTCTGTGTTGTATTGACCCGTGTTGCTTTGCTCTGGTACTGTGGTGGTCTAGAGACTCCACTACTGCTGGATTCACTGTGCTGTGTGTGTCAGTCACAGTCTCGGATCCGGTGTCCGTTCTGTGCGCTTCTCTGGGGCGAGTGGTGATGGCACTCAAGCTCCCAGATGTGGTTCCCTGTCTGTAGTTCTCCTTTCCTCAGACCCTGGCTAGGCCTGGAATCGAGTAGCAGATTGTGGAGAAGCCTGGCACAGCTCCTTTTACACCACAATCTCCCTCTCTCAGTTCTACCAGGAACTGAACTACTTCCTCCTGACCAGGAGTATATAAGGGAGCTGGTTGTGCTCCCCCTCCTGGCCCAGAGGTGCTAGTGTAGGTCAGTGTGTTGTGGGGAGGGAACCCGTGTGATGCTACTATGGCACATTAATCCCTGGGGTGCCACACATCAAATTCAGAAATTTCTTCACTTATACTTGTAGTAAATATTGCAAAAGTTATTTTTGTATCATCACAAAATGTCATATGATGATATCAAATAAACCCTACACAATTACTGGAATGCTTATAGTGCTGCAACTTATGCATACATTGGTTGGATACTTTTTTTCTTTGACTCTCATATTCTACAGGATAGAAATAATAGTCAGATCATTGCTTTTGTGGGAACAGGTGTCCAAGATTTATTTTCTCTCCTTAAAAAAAAATACTGCCAAATTAAGCACTGCGGTATCTGTCTCTGAATGGAGTGACATACTGACAGGTGTTGTCAGCAAGGAGCCTAATGACTGAAAGATGTGTTTGTCTTATAATGGAATTCAATAAAGCATAAAAGAGAGACAAAGCAGCAGTATTGTGCATTGTGTCGCTCTTGGCAGTCAGTGGCATTTCATTTTTTCAGAGATAGAAAATCAGAGCATATTAGAAAAACAACAAAATGCATACAACATATCACCTCCAAGAGAAGGAAAATAATGCATTTACGTTATACAGATGTTGTTTATGGTGCTTCAGAAAATCAGGAAATACACAGGAAGCATTGTGCCTATCATAGTATCTTCCTTTTATACTTTTCCTAAGCTATAGTGGGAGCAATTTATCTCAAACCTCAGCATGAAACTAATGAGTTGCCAATACATTCTAATACTTTCAATACATCACTCCATTTTAAAGAAAACTGTCAACTTTGCAAACAAACATCCCATCAGTCTCCTTAACATTAATAATGAGCAGCATCATGGATGTTTGGATTCGACTGGTTGGCCCGAATTGTAAGAAAAACAAGTCCTAACTTTACCCCAAACTCCAAACTCCATACAAGTCAATTGGGTCGCAAACATCAGTGCACAAAAATAGCTGTAAAATGATCTTAGTAAGGGCTAGGGGACTGCAAATGGAAGCCAAATGGGGTAAGAGCATGACAAACACAAGTGGACAGGGAAATGCGCAGATGGTTCCTTCTCCTCCTCTTCCTCCGAAACTGACTCCTAGCTGGAAAATTGTGTACATGCCTACTGTTAGGACAGGAAACCACCATTGGAGACTTGTATGTGCAATAGTCCTGATAATGGTGTCAATGTTCAATGTTACTTTCACTGTTCCTCCTGCACCACCACCTCATCATGACCTCAAGTATTTTTTCAAGCAGGTACATAAGGGGTGTTGTAACACAAATAATAGCATCATCAGCACTGGCCATATTGGTCATGTATTTAAAAGAGCGCAACATGCTGCTCATTAGTAGTGAAGTGTTGTTGTTCTGCAGAGCAAATCAGAGAGCACCCAATTTTAAAGACACCCCTAAACAGCCTCTTGTCCCTGTTGACCCTTAGCCAAGATTGCCGAAGCTCCACAACAGAGCACCCGATTTTAAAGAAGACTTCTAAATAGCATATTTTGCCTGTTAACAATCATATTTAAGATAGTTTGAGATCCCCACAGAGCACCAATTTTTAAAGAAGGCTCCTAACGAGCGTCTTTTCCCCAATGACCCTCACAGTCAAGATTCCCTGGTGTCCATCACAGAGAACACCATTGTCTAAAATATTTAATTACATTTTGTTAAAAACTAAGACCACAGACCCTGGTGCTAAGTGTCGACAGATTTTCTTTAACAAAAAAATGAAGGCTGCACATCTGGCTGCACAGAGGCAAGAACGACCCTTTTGGGTCAAAATGAAGTGGGTAGGTTAAGGTGCACAATGACTCCTAATTACATTTTTTTCAGTAATGACATCACAGAGCAGTCTGCAAACTAGAGAGAGAAAATATTTGATTTAAAAGTAAGGCCACAGACCCTACAGATAAGTGGCGAGAGGTTCAGCATAGTCTTGCTACTGAAAGTCTTATCCTCTTTGACTTTTTGCACCTTCCCAGTGCTGTTCACAACAATATCCATGGGTCCCAAAGCATTTCGTTTGAAAAAATTATTGTTCAAAGAAGCTAGCCTCACATGAACACGACAGCTAGGAATAATGGCGTAGCACTATGTTCTGATTGTTCTTGGGGCCAAGATTTAGAGTCAACCAGGTGCACACCAAACTGCCTGATATGTAACTACATGGGGCACATCACTCAGTATGTTCACATATATCCCCCACAGTGCACACACGTTTTAAAAAAACTTAACACCCTACTTTTCTATTGTTGATCATCGCTGATTGCCCGAGAGCTGACACAGGGCACCAAATTTTTACAACGGGCCTGTAACACCCTCTTTACCGGGTTGATCCTCACACCTAACATTTTTAGAAATCCATCACAGAGCACACAATTTTATAATATGTATAATTTTTTTTATTTAATTAAGAAATATTTTTTAAATTGACTATTATTAACTTCTTTACCTGGTTGACCTTCACAGCACAGATTGCCTGAAATCCATCAAGGAGCATCCAACTTTTAAAACGGACTGTAGAAACTGTTTTTATCCTCTCAAAGCCAAAATGACAGCTCTAGTAGTATACATAATGTCTGCGGAATTTAAAAAGCTTGTAGTTAGATTATGGTATGAAGAGGTGAAGACCTCCACGGAATGGTGTGGAGATAGGAGGTCACAGAAGTGGTGGTCGTGTTGCTAGCATATCATGTGCTTGTGGAAGGGAGGTCTCCCTATGAAGTGATAAACAACCAGTGGCCTGCATAAACTAACACTTTTCATTTTCACACGTAGCATGCACAGGGAAAATGTAGCTGTTAACAACTGTTGGACACTGCTGGTTAAGATGGTTGTTAGGGCTCCGTAACACTCTGCCTGCTGTAGCATAGTTACAGGTTTGCAACAGATTAATGGAAACCTGTCAGCTAGTTTATGTCTCACCAGCTATCACTGTCTGTACCTGTAGCTTTAGAATCCCAGTCTAATCATGCCTGTCTGAGCTCAGAGTGTAATGTAAAAGGTGATAAAAAAGCATTTATACACTTACATGTTCTTATGTAATGAGGCAGTCAATCTACAGCTTGGAGGAGGTAAACTGTCTGGCAGATTAATAGTTAACTCACCATTGACTTACATGTCTAAAGGACCTGTGTGATGTCCTGATCATGTGACCACAGCGGGTGGAGCTAAGCGAGCAAACTCATATTGTGCTATGGGGACTTATCTCCGCCTATTATAGTCACATGATTGTGACATCACGTCAGGTCTCCCAGCATGTTTTGACATTCGGCTGAAATGTTAACTATTACCTGCCAGATAGACTACAGCCTCCAAAATGTAGACTAACTGCCTCATTTACATGAGACAATGTAAGTGTATAAATACATTTTTTTCACCTTTAACATTACACTATGAGCTCAAACAGGGATAATTAGAATAGTATTATGAGGCTGCAGGTACAGACAGTGATAGCTGGGGGGCATAAAGGAGCTGACAGGTTCCCTTTAAACATGGAATACCTGATGCATAGTGCTTGATGCTTAATTTTTGGGGGAAGCTGAAGCCCCAGACCCAGCCGCAGAATGGCAAGAGGTTGAATTTAGATAAAAAGTAAGGCCACAGACCATGCTGATAGGTGGCGATAGGTAGATTTAAATTCAGAATGAAAGACACAGACCTGGCTATACAGTGGAGAAATTTACCTTTTTTGAGCAAAATTTTGTGATTACAATATGGTGCACAGTCGCTACCACTTACATTTTTTGGGTATTATACCCTTTACGCCAGGGCGATTTTCCATTTTTCAGTTTTCTTTTTTCCTTCCCTTCTTCCAGGAGCCATAACTTTTTTATTTTTCCGCCAATATAGACATATGAGGGCTTATGTTTTGTGGGACAATTTGTACTTTCAGATGAAATCATTTATTTTACCATACAGTGTACAGGAAAATGGAAAAAAAAAATCTAAATGTGGTGAAATTGCAAAAAAAAAGTGCAATTACACATTTTTTAGGGGGGTTTCTTATTCATCACTTTCACTATATGGTAAAACTCACATGTCGGTATGATGCCTCGGGTCAGAACAAGTTTGTAGATACCAAACATGTATACTTTAACTGCTATCTAAGTGGTGAAAAAACAATTCAAAAGTTTAAAAAAAAAATATTGCACTTTTGTTGCCACGTTCTGCGCAATGTAGTATTCTCATTTTTTGGGATCTCAGGTGGTGTTATATCTTATTTTTTGTGGCTTCAGCTAACGTTTCTAATGATATTATTTTTGTGTAGATTTGCTGTTTTGATCGACCGTTATTACATTTTATTGCAGTGTTGCAGTGACCAAAGAAACATAATTTTGGTGTCTGGACTTGTTTTTCAGTTCCACAGCTTACTTATCTGATTAATTGATTTTATATTTTGATAGATCGGGCTTTCTGAATGCGGCGATACTAAATATGTGTATTTTTTACATTTTTTTACTACTTTTATTTTGAATGGGGCAAAAAGGGGGTGATTTGACCTTTTGTATTTTTTTTCATATTTTCACAAACTTTATTTTTTTTTCTTCTTTATTCTACAGTGCTCAATAGGGTGCAACAGTGCTGCACAGTCTGATTGCTTGTGCTATGTCCCGATGAGCTGCAGCACATCGGGACATAGCACAACTGATCACTTTCTGTGGTTGGGAGCTCTTGCCAACCATCCACAAGAAGTGATCCTTGATAGTTTTCAGAGTCACAGCAGGATCCCGAGTTATTAAGTGTCACACAGAGATTTTATCGCAGAATCTCCGATCTCGGTGGAGAACAGAGCGATCCCCAGAGCGGCGCTTTGAATTCCGCTATTAGTGAATGACAGCGGGATTCAAAGGGTTAACACCGCTGATCCGAAATTGGGCATATATAGAGAATACACTGCCTGTAGACATAACTTTTTACAGCAATACTAAAAGGTGTGTGATAACTAGAGATGAGCAAACTTTCCCAGGAACACGTTTGCCAATTTCAAAATCAGAACGAACATGGATGATACAGATTTACTTAGAAAATCAGTGAGCTCGGCTTTGTTCGGAAAATGATCAGATGAAAAAAAAGCATTACTGCTTTTGCAGTGATGCTTTTCTTCTACACTATGACTTTCTAGGATAGCGGGTGGGACATTTTTGAGGAGGAGAGGTGGTAGGAAATGGCCAGTAGAGCGTCAGGCTCCATTATTTTCCCCGGCACTTTCTGTGTGGATGCAGCAAATCAAAGCGCATAACCCATCCACAACTTGCAAACACAAGGGCTTGTGTCATTAGCTGCTTAAGTCACAAGTCCCTCAGGATATAAGAAGCGACCATTTCCCGTAGTAGCCATTTTGAGAGTGTTACTGCATAGGGACAGTGCTGCTGTAGCTGTTCCATGCTGCTCTGTACCTGCTACAAAGAAACATAGCTAGCTACTTTATCTCTTTTTTACAGTTACACTATATAATTATATATATACGGTAATAATAATAATATACATACACTATATAATTACACAAATATGAATTATCAAATCAACGGAGAATAGAGTAAAGCGGCACTCACCGATTAGATGCTCAGTCCTTTATTACACTTAGTCCAGCAGGCTGGAGTGGTACAGAGCGGTAATCTGGTATTTGGCAAATATTAATAATTGCTATAAGTTTATTAACAGTTTATTAATAGTTGCTATCAGTGTGTCAAGATTGGGAGAAGAGGGTTGCATTGACAATCCAAGACAATAGGACACATTTTATAATTGGTCTTAAGGCCCCTTTACACGCTGAGACTTTCCAGCGATCCCACCAGCGATCCGACCTGGCCAGGATCGCTGGAAAGTCTCAATGCAGTCGCTGGTGAGCTGTCAAACAGGCAGACTCAACAGCGACCAGTCAGCAGCGATATCGCTGGTAACCAGGGTAAACACGGGTAACTAAGCAGCACGCTTTGCTTAGTTACCTAGTGTTTACCCTGGTTACCAGGGTCCTCCCGCTTACAGGCTGGACTAAGCGGGAGGACGCTGATAACCAGGGTAAACACAGGGTAACTAAGCAGAAGGCTCTGCTTAGTTACCCGGGGTTTACCCTGGTTACCAGTGCCCAGCATCTAATGTGAGGTGCTGGGCTTTGGCTGGGAGGTCGCTGATCATTAGTCTCTCGCTGTCACACACAGCGATGTGTGGTGACCAGCGGGAGACCAAGGACCAGAAAATGGTCCTGAATGATTTGTAGTGATCAGCGACCTCACAGCAGGGGCCAGGCCACTGATGCATGTCATACACTGTAAGATCGCTGGAGAGGTCGCTGTTGCGTCACAAAACCTGTGATGTTTCAGCGATATCGCTAGTGATGTTGCAGTGTGTGAAGTACCCTTTAAACTGGGAAATACCTCATGAAAGGATAAAGTTACATTAAAACCAAGCACACCATTGTTTTTCTTAAAAATCAGTGACGTCTTCAAAGACAATGAAGTCTGCAAGACAAGGGTGAGAGGAAACAGTAGGGGGGCGCAGATCTAAGTGCAGAGATTTACTTATATCAAATAGTAATAGAAATACTTCTCACCTTTCTGGAGTCTTGCTGTTCAGTATGTAACCCAGTGTTTTGGTAGTGGAGTAATTGTCTGGATCTGCTGGCCTGCAGCTCAAAACAGGTGGAACGAACAGCCTTGTAGGAGATTCGTCAGGGAATGCAGGAAAGGATTTCAAGTTTATCAAGGGGCGCTTCCAGATGATTCATTAATTACTCTGAATATTTCAAAGAATATCCAGTTTATTTTTATACACACAAACACAACGTGTTTCGGCAATGCATAAAATTAGCCTTCATCAGGTAAAATCATATCTATCTTTAAAAGACACATTTATATAGAAGAAGAAAAAAGGTTCAACCCCTTGGTCAATTATCATCAATTGAAAACATATGTCTACCTCTCCAAAGTATTGGGAGGCTAATTGTAGTGGGAGTCTATGTTACTTGAAATCTAGTATAAATCTCATTTTCTATTATTTATTCCCTTTTTTTTTTAGTTTTTATTTGTTAGGTAAAATTGTTCTTATAGTTCTCATTTCTTTAAGAAGATACTCGTGCTCAAACAAGGAAATAATTATAAAAGAAAAGAATTATTGTATTATATGTACTTCTTCCATATTCAATAAAATTGTGTTGTATTTTAAAGATAAAAAAAATAAAAATTAATAAAATTACCTATCTTCTGGCATCAATAGTGAAGATTTTATTTTGTTATCTTATTTAATATATCTCTGGTCAGACAAAACTATTTATCTGACCCGTAAAAGTATTAAATTCATCACTAGGGACCATCAGATTAACTTGTATCTGTTGGGACTAGAACTCTACAGAGCCACCCAAGTGTATTGGCTCTGGGTGCCTAGTTTCATTCAATGGAATTTCTAGCTATTAGTTTTTGAAATTCTCAATAAGTTTGATGTGTCACATGACCCTCTTCCCATTTAAAAAAATAAAGTTAGATCCAAAATGGCCGCCATGGTTGCCACCCATCTGGAAAGGTTTTCCCCCTCCCATATACTAATGTGCCACAAACAGGAAGTTGATATCACCAACCATTCCCATTTTATTTAGGTGTATCCATATAAGGCCTGCATTCACATCAGCGTTTTACGCTGATCGTGGCAGTTGCAGTGAAAAAAACGCAACTGCAGTGATTATCACATAACGGCCACAATCGCGTCACACTTGCAGCAAGCCCCATACTATGTCTATGGGGCTTGCGGCAGGTGCGGCAAGTGCAGTTTCGGCACTTGAGGCAGGTGCGGCCGCGAAAAAAACGCGGTATGCCGAAACCGCACTTGCCGCACCTGCCGCAAGCCCCATAGACATAGTATGGGGCTTGCCGCAAGTGAACCGCAAGTGCGGCCGTTATGCGGTAATCGGGGCAGTTGCGTTTTTTTCACCGCAACTGCCGCGATCAGCGCAAAACACTGATGTGAAAGGGGCCTAAATGGTCCACCCTGTACATACTGTAGAGAATCTTTAGCATAACCTTTATGTGAGAATATACACTTAAGGTGAATGAGACTATTCATTTATACCCAACACTAAGTATTTAATTTTTATTTTCTAAAGATGGATTTAAAGTTTATTTGCTGATAGATTTCTTAATTATGTGAGTTTTTATTCTTAATTTTTTTTTTTTTTTTACAAAAAGGTTCAAATAGCTGTAAAATGTAATGAAATATTGAGACATTATTCTGTAATTACATACATACGATAAAACAAGATAATTGTAAAAAGTTGGAAAATCACTTTTTTATATAGTGTGGCATTTATGAACAAATCTAAAATATAAATGTCATTGGACTTTTGTCTCTTAACTCTTTCATTTTATTACATAGCATTTTCTTACTTTATCTGAGGTTAAATAGCAGATAAAAAAAAGTATTGCATACAAAGCAGTTCTAAAAAGACTGTTATCTCTCATTTTCTCCTGCTGTTTAGATGCACTGCTATAAGCATCCTCCCAGCAGTCTATATCCTGGGCATGCTGTGAGTCGTTTCACCAGCAGCATGACTTCCTCTCTCAATCTCTCATCTTTATGCTGATCTCCTAAGAAAATACAGAGTTAAATGTGCATTTGCTCAGGCAATGATCATATGTTTAGCTGAATAGATACTGACCAATTCTGTACTTCAATTAGTCAAGCTGTCACTTTAAATAACTCAAACTATTCTCTCTGGTTTATCCATTTTCCGCTGTCTGTAGACTTACTCATGTATTTCACAAGAATCCATATTTATAATGGGTCAATGCTAACTCATAATACCTAGAAATGTTCCCAGACATCTTGCAACACATAAGTACAAAACAGTAGTTTAGCATTACAAATATTGGGATTTAGGAAATAGTATATTCATGAAATTTAGAAATTATGTATACTTTAGTAAATGTTTTAAGGTATCAAGCATCAAATTATGGATTAAACAATTATAGTTTTATAAAATGTATGTAATCTTTAGTATATGTAACACAGATGTCCTAATTAACTTGGCCTGCTGCTATAAGGCTAACTTGGGAGCCTGCATCCGCTAAATGGATCCGTTAATGGATCCAGTTTTATTCCTTGTCGATTTGGAGTCTTTTTTAGCCCTTGCATTAACTCATACATTAAAGCATGGTACCTACATGTACCATGCATTAATGCATGCGTTTCCCATAGACCCCCATGTTACAAAAATGCATGCATTTTTGAAAATGCACCAAACAACATTGCAGACCCAATTTAAAATGGATTTCTCAAAAACGCAATGTGTTAATCGGATTGCACTTTTGCACACTTTTGCAATGCGTTTTTTGCATTGGAGTCTATGGGTGCGTTAATTCATGCGTTTTTCAACATCTCAAAATGAAAACTCTGGATCCAGTAACTGGATTGGAGACACAAGTGTGGCCCTGGCATAAGACTTTTTTAGATCCAGCCTCTAGAACAGGGGTGTGGAATTCTAGTAATTGACGACTGCCACCAGGTCATGTTTTCATGATTTTCTTAGCCTTGCATAGGAGTTGGAATCATCACCTCTGCAGTTGATTCCATTATAACCTATGTAATACTAAGCTAATCCTGAAAACCTGCACTGTTGGTGGCCCTCAAGGCCTTGAGTTCCCCACCCCTGCTCTGGAGAGTTAGAGTATTGTCTGGTACTTTAATATTGATGGCCTGTCCTCAGAATACTGTAGATTATCAATTTCTGATCGGCAGGTGAGTAGAGATGAGCGGTGGTTGACTCGAATTGTTCGCCAATCTCAAATTCGAGTTGTTTTTGGCGGTGTTCAAGTCATTCGCTGAATTCAAACAATTTGGTTCAAATTCGGCAGTTCTAGAAGCTGTTCGACTTTGGTACGAAAATGAGGCAGATGCGGTCAGAAAAACGCATCTGCCGCATTTTCAGCCAAAATAAACAGCTATTAAGTAAAATAAAGTGTTAAAAAAAATGTATGCTCACCTGTCCGGCGGTCCACCGATGGCTCCGGCAAGGTCCTGTTGCTTATAGGACCTGTGGTGACGTCAGAAAACTGGTCACAAAACCGGTCACATGACCGGAGTTCCCGCGATAACCAGTTTTGTGACGTCACCGCAGGTCCTATCAGCAAGAGGACCTTGCCGGAAAGATTAAAATAGACATTTTTATATTTTGAACACTTTCTTTTACTTAATTAAGTAAAATAAAGTGTTCAAAACATAAAAATGTCTATTTTAACCTTTCCGGCAAGGTCCTCTTGCTGATAGGACCTGTGGTGACGTCACAAAAACTGGTCACATGACCGGAGATCCCACGATAACCGGTTTTCTGACGTCACCACAGGTCCTATCAGCAACAGGACCTTGCCGGAGCCATCGGTGGACCGCCGGACCAGTGAGCATACATTTTTTTTTTTAACACTTTATTTTACTTAATTTCACTTCCGCAATGTATGCATATACATTGCGGAAGTGAAACAGCCGCACATAGCTGTTTAATTAGTGTTCAGGGGTGTTCAACGGTGTTCGACAAACATTCGATGAACATTCATCAAACACCCCGCCAATTTGAAGAATCGAATCGAACACGAACATTAGGGTGGTGGCTCATCTCTATAGGTGAGCGACAATCAATAGTAAACAGATATGCAGTCCCCAATGGCCACTATTCTGTTGAGAGAGCTGTGCACTTTTGCAACTGAGTAGATTTGGACAGCAACGGCACTGAGAACAGCTATTTAGCAGGGATGCCAGGTGCCGCACTTCCACAGATCAGACATTGATAAATTATATCTATATTATAATGAAGAAAGGAGGAAAAGATCACAGGCAAGGGTTTGTAAAAATTGAAAAATCTCTTTATTCTTCATTATTTAAAAGGTTCACCCCCCACGGGCAATTCACAGGTCTTATGCACTTCGGACAGCGTGAGCGTAGATCTATCTAGAGTGTAGGTCATCAATGTAAAAGTCCCAGACAACACCTTTAAAGCACATCCTGTGCCTATCATAAATTTATTGAGCCTTGAAATTTTATCTTTTTTCTTCATTCCTTCCTTACTTTTGTTTTTCTTTGAATAAAAAAGAAACTGCACTCACCGGTTTTTAATGCTCGCTATATTTATTGAGAAAAGGGTTACATCAGTGTGCAGAGGGGCTGCGGGAGCCGGACTACGGCTTGCCGTTTCGTACAGACTTTTATTTCAATGGGTCCCATGGAAGTACAAGTCTGTAGGAAACGGCAAGCTGTAGTCCGGCTCCTGCACCCCCTCCGTACACCCTATTCTGAATAATACAGCGAGCATTAAAAACCAGTGAGGGCAGTGTCTTTTTTAGTCAATATTCATTGGCTTGCTGCTTTTTTGAGACGCACCACGGTTAAACCGGCTGCCCCAGGGAGATATTAGGTGACTCCAATTTCACCATGGTTGTGTGGTGCATGGCTTTTTTCGCACATATTTTGTTTTCCTTTGTATCGCTGTATTTATTTTCCAGTGTGCATGTATTAAAGACTCAAAAACATAAAGCACTAAACATGGCAATGTCTCATTCATATTTTAGGGAAATATAATCTCTAAAAATTGTAGTGATCAGATACTTATTTGAATTTATGTTTATTTTTTATTCAATTTGAAATATTTATTTAAGCTTAAAATCACACAATACACTGTATATTTGCAAGAATTTAATGGAACATTTTTAGATTTTTGATACATATCTTTAGTCTTGAGAAATCTGCCCCAGTGATCCGAAAAGACGCTATGGGGTCTCTACAGCTTGTAATTCAATGTATTGTCAAACATCTAAATCCATTGTGTCAGAGGCTAGTCAATACAAATTTAAAACAAATTCCTTCAATTCATTTAATATTACTTGAACTTGTTCAAACAGAGAGCAACATAGATGAGTCGACCAATGTGAAGAAGATCGACTTCGAATTAAATTACCTGAAACTCATGGTTTCATCCATATTCGAACACTTGAAGATTCAATTTGCAATGATCGCAAAAATATGTGCTTGTACAAGAACTTATGTGAGTGTTATACTTGTATTTTCTGAATAATTGGAAACTATCCAGTATATGATTTACTGCTAAATTATTTGATACAAATTGTTTTTTGGGGGAAAATTTGGTGAAGCATATGAACTTGAATTTCAAATGATCTAGTGGAACACCAAGATGGAGATCACGTTTTCCAGTATGCAAACTATCTAGCAGAGGCTACCCAACAATAACCTTCATATTATTCACAGTTATTGAACATTTTAAGTATCCTTTTAAGGAATCAAGGAATACATTGTACAAGTATTTGCTTGGGCAATTCCTCAAACCGAGGAACTGAGTCTCTTATTTAAAGATTCAGGGTCTAAATAACAAGATGGAAATGTAATTTTAAGAAGTTTATGTAACTCATTCAAAATAGGTGAAACAGAAATCACACCTATAATCTGCGCGCATAAAAATTAACCATGGTTTTAATTTTTATTAATTAATAATTAGTAATAAAATTAATAGTATTCATTAGAGAAATCTGATTCATTCTCCTCATGAACTAATGAATCATTTTCAAACTTCTCATTTCACAAGTAAAATCTGTATTCAGTGAAGACAGATTGTTATATCATTGACATAGGAAAACACAGTTTCTACTGATAAGATGTCATGTAGAGTGAAGGAGTGAAGAACTAGAGGCAGAGATTTTCCCTTGTTCTCCACCTATTAACATAGAATCTTATAAGCAACAGCCAACAACCATTATTTTATAGTTCAGTAAAGTAACAATCTGCCTTCACTGAATACAAATGTTACTCATGAACTGAGAATTAAAAAAATGAATCATCAGTAATGGAAGAAAAAAAAGTAGATTTACACTACCGTTCAAAGGTTTGGGGTCACCCAGACAATTTTGGGTTTTCCATGAAAACTCATACTTTTATTTATCAAATGAGTTGCAAAATGAATAGAAAATATAGTCCAGACATTGACAAGGTTAGAAATAATGATTTTTATTTGAAATAATTTTCTCCTTCAAATTTTGCTTTCGGCAAAAAATGCTCCCTTTGCAGCAAGTACAGCATTGCAAACCTTTGGGGGGGTACCATTTAATAAAGCTGCAAGATGAGGAGCTGTAAGGGGTTGATTTCTCAAACTAGAGACTCTAATGTACTTGTCTTGTTGCTCAGTTGCGTAGCGGGGCCTCCCACTTCTCTTTCTACTCTGGTTAGAGCCTGTTTTTGCTCTCCTCTGAAGGGAGTAGTACACACCATTGTAGGAAATCTTCAGTTTCTTGCCAAACTCTTGCATGGAATAGCCTTCATTTCTAAGAACAAGAATAGACTGTAAAGTTTCAAATGCAAGTTCTCTTTTTCTGGACATTTTGAGAGTTTCATAGAACAAACAAATGTAATGCTCCAGATTCTCAACCTTCTTCTCAAAAGAAGGGCAATTTTATAGCTTCTCTAATCTAACCGTTTTCAGCTGGACTAACATACTTTGTACAAGGGTTTTCTAAACATCCATTAGCCTTCTTATACAGTTAGCAAGCACAATGTACCATTAAAACACTGGAGTGGTGATTGTTGGAAATAGGCCATCACCTATGTATTGTAGATATTGCATTAAAAACCAGACGTTTGCAGCTAGAATAGTCATTTACCACATTAACAATGTATAGTGTACTTCTGATTCATTTAATGTTAGCTTCATTGAGAAAAAATGTGCTTTTCTTTAAAAAAAAAGGACATTTCTAAATGACCCCAAACTTTTGAACCGTTGTGTATTTTATAAAATATATTACAAAGGTGCTTATTTTCATTTGTAATATTGATTTCTGAAAAAAAAATTTAAATGACTTTAACTGTATTGTTGCTAAGCATTATACCTTTAACCAGAAAATACTTTAGTGACTCCTGAGATTTATGCTCAATCACCTGGTAAAGTCTTTGCTGAATTTCTAGAACTTCCTTGGAATTATTAAATTATTCTTGGATTATCTTTAATATTACTGATATATTGATGACGTGCTTGCCTAATTGAGAGTTATGTGATATTGACATACACCTGTGTCATGCTAGTATTGGTTTAACTCTTCCTTTCTTAGTTTTGCCATGTGTGTTATATTTTTTTAGTTGTATACATCTTTGAAACAGACAAATAACTGTCTCATTTTCACGAAATGAAATAGAAAACTATCCAAATCTTAAGATACAAATGCAAATAACTTAAGTTTTGCTGTTTTAGAAAAAAGACAATGATGTCCTTTCTATGTTTACTATTCTAAAGATATTGGAGTACAGCTATGAAAAAAAGACACAAAACTAAAAGACATACACTGATGGAGCCTAAGAGTAAAAAGTTGCAAACATTGTTAACATTTTGCAAACCAGTGTAGAAATAGGAAGAAGCTAGGGTTAACATGCAGTGAACATTTAAAAGTGCATGAGTGGAAAATAAGAAAACTGAACTCTATTCCTTCCAGTTGCTAGACTGTAGGTTGTAAATTTGCAATCCTGACAGTAGGTAAACGTAGTTCTGAAACATGAATGTATGCTAGAGATAAACACATTAGTTAGCAAATGTACTAGTTATCAAATTTTGAATATGGTAACAAAATCAAAACAAGAAACAATAAACTATGCAAGTTTTATTTGAGAGTGTGTTCTGTCCATGCCACATATGGGAAAAAAAGGATTGTTGTAAGCACTGTGTCACATGGAAGTATTCTCTCCCCTTGTCTTAAGTTAAAAAAAAGTCAGTCTACTGAAAGATACAGTGCGGTGCAACTTAATTGGGACAAAGCAAAAAAAACACATATTTTTGAATATTTAATAATAAAATGTTATAATGCACTGTTACATATTAATTTTAGTAAGCAATATGTCCTCCTTTGGCAGATATGAGATTTTCAGCTATGATTCTACCAAGTTTTTGCATAAATTCTTCAATGTTTCATCATGGAACCACACGTGTATGGCACTGTTTGTCATGCGTTCTTTGGTTGTATAGTCCATTTTGCCAAGACATCTCTTTACAATGCTCCACAAATTTTCTATAGGATTTAAGTCTGGTGAATTGCCAGGCCAGTCCAGCACTTTTACTTTATTTTCTTCCAGGAATTTCTTCACACACTTGGAATTGTGGCATGGAGCCAAATCTTGTTGGAATGTCCCTTCAAATTTACGTATGAATGACACAATAAAACATTTTAAAACGTCTATGTATTTGGATGATTTCAACATATGATCAACAGGAAATAAGCTCCCTGTACCATCAGCTGTAAAAAAGCCCCAAAACATCTGTTTTTGAGGGTGTTTTACAGTTTGTTGAATATGATCAGCTCACAATGGTTCATTTTTGCTTCTTCTTACAACGCTTGCTCTGTACCATTGAACAAAAAGATGGGTTTCATCACTGAAAATTACCTTTTTCCACTGGCTAGTTGTCCAAGATTTATATTTTTTTGCCCATGCGAGTCGTTTTGCCTTAATTGGAGATGTTAGAAGTTGTTTCTTTACTAGCTTTGTTGCCCTCCGACCAACTTCCAGAAGCCTGCGCTATACAGTTGAATCGCTAATATCAATACCTGCAGCAAACAAGCCTCTTTGGAGAGATCTTTACTTGTTTTTCTTGCATTCATTTTACTATTTCTGATAAGTGTTTTATCAGTTCTTGGTGTCGTTTTCCTTTTTCTTCCACATTTTCATTTTCGTTTTGGAAAAAGCGATCCAGTTTCATTGTGTGTGCGAATTATTCTTGAGTACATTCAATTCTGAGTTCAGCCATCAAAAAACTATTGTTTTCTATACATTTTTTGCATATTTAAGCTTAACTTTGGATTTGTAGTTTGAGCATTCCACAAGGAAAAAGAAGACTATGGACACAACTGGGTTTAATTTCTCAGTGTAGGAGACTTCCGCTAACTCTTTGTCAATAAAAACAAGGGAAAAATATATTCTTCCTTATTAGGAAAGGAAAACAT
This sequence comes from Allobates femoralis, assembly GCA_033576535.1. Classification (NCBI taxonomy): domain Eukaryota; kingdom Metazoa; phylum Chordata; class Amphibia; order Anura; family Aromobatidae; genus Allobates; species Allobates femoralis. Next base: position 147,200,687 of record JARQOC010000001.1, read on the forward strand.
CTTCAGCAGAAAATGATTATGTTATCATAGCAGAAAAAGGTTCCAAGCAATTATTTTACTGTGTGATTAAGGGTTCGTGTACATTGACCAACTCATGGCACAGAATTGAATCATTGATTTTTAAACTTTTAGCAGTTAGCAGTTCTTTGATAGCATGTTTACACAGGCAGACAATAGTTAATAATGTGCACTAAAGTGAGGTATTTTAGATTACTCAGTGCATATAGACTGCATGGTTCTTGGCAATGCCAGACTTGTCTATACAAGATAGTTCTCTGCCAAGAATAATAATTTTTTTTGTCTGTGTAAAAGATTATTTTACCCTTTGAATGAGCACTTTGTTCGTTTATCGCATTATCAACCTTTATTTACATGGCTAATTAATCTTGAAATAAGGGTTTTTATTAACAAACATTCATAATTATCTTGCATAAAAAGATATTCTGCTAATCTTAGCATCCAGAAACTGTTAATTAATTAAGCATAAGGGAATCTGTCAACAGGTATATAATATGAAGATAGCATGTAATAAGGGTTAACATGGAGATTTCAGCCATGTGTATTTTATCACACGTGTTGTTTAACTGTAATGCTTGCTTTAGTACCAATAGCTTATTATTGCTTTGACTACCTGTGGTGGGAACCTCCTGCATACTTCCTGCTGCAATTAGCAGCTCACTGTCTGTAGACTTTGTTAAGAGCCTGGTGTGGGCAGGGCAGCTCTTTGAGCTCCTCTGCATTGCTAAATCTGAACACAATGATTGTATCAAAACCACTGCATGAAGTAATCTAAGGCTGGCTTCACACTGCAGTTTTTTCACTGATCAGTTTCCATCCAGTTTGTATGCCAAAACCAGGAGTGTCTCCAACACTCAGATCCGGTGTCAATCTTTCAATTATAGTTTTTCTCTGCAAGTTCCTCTCCTGGTTCCTCTCCTGCTTTTGGCACACAAACTGGATGGACACTGATCAGTGAAAAGCAGCTGACAGATTCCCTTTAAGCATTTACATCCATTTGTCTCAAAAACGTTGACTGGATGATATGGCTATGGAGTGATTGTTATCTATTTCCAGATACACTTATAAAGAAATATTTGTGTTTTTTTCTTCAACTTTTCATTTATAAAATTTATGTGATTTACTAGGTTTAGGTAATTAGAACAATTCTTAAATTATAAGTAATAAAAACACATGATTTGTGTAGGTTGATTCATTATTAATACAATAATACATAATTAATAATTACAATTTATCTTTCAGTATGTAAAAATATAAAATAATACACATATGTACTGCTAATAATACTATTCACACATTTAATAACGTTTTACCAGTTACTATCTCAATAAAGCTTATACATTTTTAATTACATACATATTTTAATTATCTTTGACCTTTTTGGGTTTTGTTGCTTTTTTTTGTTGATTTAGATAATTAGAAGCAAGAACAACTTTCTATTGAATGTTTCTTTAAAGAGGACTTGTCACCAAACCAGGCATGGTGATCTAATTACAGCACTGGATACAGCATGTCTGCAGCATGCAGACAAGGGGTCCCCCAGCCCTTAAACAGCCCTGCACCCCGAGATAATACACTTCGAAAACTTACATGCTACAGCCACTAAGGAGGTGGCTAGGGGCTGCAGCCAATGGCAGATTCACACCCCCGTGCATGTTTAATCTGCCCACCGCTGCAATCATTCTCTCGCTGTCTGCAGCATTTAAACAGAGTGTTTTTTTCTCTCCGTTTAGCCCCGCCCCTGACTAACGAACTTTCTGGGAGAGAGAAAAAAAAACTGTTTAAATGCTGCAGACAGGGAGAGAATGATTGGCAGCGGTGGGCAGATTACACATGCAGGGGGTGTGAATCTGCCTTTGGCTGCAGCTCCTAGCCACCTCCTTAGTGGCTGGAGCATATAAGTTTTCTAACTGTATTATCTCGGGGTGCAGGACTGCTCAAGTGCTGGGGGACCCCTTGTCTGCATGCTGCAGACATGCTGCATCCAGTGCTGTAATTAGATCACCATGCCTGGTTTGGTGACAGGTCCTCTTTAAGTAAAAAAAGTCTTCATATATTTTGCTAAAAAAAAGAATCTATTAACATAATGTGTTTTGGAAGCTTTTTTAAGAACATTTCAGGCAATGAAAGGCTGCAGTCAAAGTAAACTGGGATTACAAGCTGCATAAAACTGAAGCAAAGTGCAAGGTCTATTCAAGGATGTTATACAGTACATCTGAATCTGGAAAATATTCAATGTAGCCAGAGTGTGTCAGATCATGAAAAATGTAGAGCTTTGATATTCTGCACATATTCTCCACTATTGTTGCTGCAAAACAGCTTATAACATTGATTGGAGAAGAATTCACATTCTGCCAGAAGGGCTTCCGGTAGCTCCACTAACAAGTCCTTCTTACAAGTAATGAGGACGCATCAGGCCAACCTAAATGTTACATTTCCTTTTTTCTTATCTAGAAAGGTTTTCCTGCTAGAAGACGAGTTGTAATATAGCAAGGGTTTGTAGTTACTTGGTGAGCTGTAGGGGTCCAACCTTAGGAACCCTCCTTTTAATTCTCAAAATGAAAGGGCCACACTATTAGTTAGGAACTGCTGCTCTTTAATAGATTTTTCCCGTAAAGCCATGCTCCCCCTCACATACTGTGCTGGGAACTAGAGTACCCTACTCAAATAAAGATGTATTGTAGTTTGCGTTTTAATTAGTGAGAGCCTGACGATAGGAAAGCCACTGATATAAAATGTTATTACATATTATAATATAATCAAAAGTGAAGAAAAGACATCAAATATCAGATTAAGTAAATATTAAAGTATAAGTATAACAAATGATAGTAAGTATAAATTAAACTAGTTAAAAGGGATTTCTGTTATAAATTTAGTACCCTTCATATGCTTCTGCTGTGTAAGTGTAAACTCAGTAATACCCTTTACCGGTCCAGGAATCTTTTCTTTTTGTTGGCAGGTTACAGATATGATGTCATGAATACAGTACTTTTGACAACTGCAGTCTTATGCTGGCCTTAGTGGTTTTGTGCTGCATAAACTGGTGTTGCTTAAGAGCCCACTGATTAGCTGCAGCAGTCATCTGTTCTGTAGTCATGATGTCACCATTACAGCCAACAACCTAAGGGGACTCACCCAGGTATCACATCTACTCCCAGGCAATGCCCCCTGCCTGCAGGCCTCAGCATCCCAAAACTGAGTATGTAGTTCCCAAAAACAAATACAAAATTAGAAGACAGATCATAAAAACAAATTATAACACATGCAATTCACTGGTTTACAGAACTATGGTGGACAATAACTGAAACAAAAATACGGTCCTTATGCTGCTTCCACATGGGCAAATTTTGAATCCGTGGGTATAAATTAAAACGCTGTATGCCCACGGATACCCACACATCAAGCAAACTGTATGCAGCAAGCAGCATCCGTTTGTGCACCTTTCATGAATCCATAGAGTCCATAATGACACCCCCTAGGGATCGTGTCATTAACAGCTGCATCATTCGCATGAACTGCGCATGCGCACTACACACCTCATAGCCCGGAAGTACGGATCCGCCAGGATCCATACTGTCCATAGTTTCCTGTACCCATAGGCACTCATTATTGATTTTCACTTGGTGCTGCTGTTCTGTGTGTATCCGTGTCATCATGTTACTTTTTGCGGAGACTAATAACATAGCAAAATATGCTTTTTGTCTCCGCGGACACTATGTTTTGCTGCAGATCCATAAGGATCCGTTCCAAAACGGTGACACCAGGATGTCCACGGAAGTGCTTTCTGTCTCCATTGAAAGACAATGGGTCTGAAAACTGATCTGTGGGCATCCTGTTTGTGGCAGATCCGCATGGATCAAAACGGCTGCCAGTCTGAAGGCAGTCTTAGTAAATATTTTAACTAAATGTTAAGAAAGATACATAAATGGACCACTTGAAGAAGACGCCATAAAGCGACATTGAGTTTATACACTTTTGTCCAAATGTTACCTAAGAACCACATTTTTGTTATTTGCAAATTATATTGGCGAAGATATAACATGCATGTGCAGTCCATGTTATTTCTTTGCAATTGTGTTGCATATTCTAATCATATTCTATTGTTTTATAAGGTACAGCTTGGGAAAAAGTGTGCAAAGAACACTGATTCACTTTTTGAGTGTGTTTGTGCCATTTAATGCATTTCACCTCAAAATAATGTAAATTAAGTATTGCACAAATTGTAAAAACATAATAAATAAAATATTAGCATCATTTTGATCATGTACACCCACACCTGCATATCTTGCCTTGCCGAGACCCTCGACAACAAAAGTAGCAGAGTGTCACACTTTTTTTTATCCATATGGCATTAGTGATGGGCGATTCCTAAATTACTCGGAATCGCTTGACTCTAGCGAGTCCGAGCCCGGGACTCGCTACTCGTTGCGAGTCTAGCGAGTCCAATGTTAATGAATGGGGAAGCGAGTAATAGCGAGTAATGTGGGATTTAAAAATCGCAGATGTGTCTCGGAAAGCGCTCGCATTGCCGTGTTGGAAACCCCACTCGCAACTGTATTTTTCTGCTTTCTCCGAGGCCAAACTCGCATGTGTTTGTCTTATTTGGCGCCGATGAGGCGAGGCAAGCGATTTTCTCCAGCAAACCCCATGCTTTTAGCAAACAGGAAATAAGCCGACTCGAGCTGCCCGGCTGGACGCGCACAAACACACAGAGCAAGCATGGCCCCTGTCAACACCCTGCAGTTGATTGCTCTGGTGGAGGCTCGGCCCCTGATTTGGCTGCCCACTGACCCTGCCTATGGGGATAACGGCCAGCGGACTACAGCCTGGAGGGAGGTCGCTCAGGTCGTGTTCCCTGCATTCCATCGCAGTGGCCATGATGCACAGAGCAATATGGGTGAGTTAAATGTGTTCACACGTTAAATTGCATTTACCGTATATAGTCGTGTATAAGCCGACCCGTGTATAAGCCAACCCCCCTACTTTAGCCCCAAAAAACTGGGAAACCATATTGACCGCCATCCTGGTATACAGCGGCTATCACTGGTAGACAGCCCCCCAGCAGAGTATACAGCTCCACCTGCAGAGTATACAGGCCCCCCAGTGTGTATACATGCCCCCGATATTAGGGTATACAGCCCCCCCATGGGTATACAGGCCCCCCAGCAGTGGGTATACAGGGCCCCCAGTGGGTACACAGGGCCCCCATAGTAGGGTCTACAGCCCCCTCGTGGGTATACAGGCCCCCAGCAGTGGGTATACAGGGCCCCCATAGTAGGGTATACAGCCCCCCCGTGGGTATACAGGCCCCCAGCAGTGGGTATACAGGGCTCCCATAGTAGGGTCTACAGCCCCCCCGTGGGTATACAGCCCCCAGCAGTGGGTATACAGGGCCCCCATGGGTATGCAGGGCCCCCATAGTAGGGTATACAGGGCCCTCAATGTGTTATCATGCGCCGTCGCATGGTTGCCTATATTTGGATGGGGTCACAATAGTACACTTACTTTAAGGGCTGGTCCTCCTGGCTCTGAAGGCCAGGGGGTTGGGTGTATATAAATACCACTAATGAGCGGAGTCTGGTGCCCGCACTATTACATTCTCTATGCGTTGACATGTGCCCTGACCCATTTGTGATTGTGGCCACGTGAGCTCAATGTCCGTAATGCTGTTGATGATGTTCCACACTGTCGTGTCACTGTGCCATGTATACACATTACACACACAACATGAATAAAATGTTATTGTTGATTTGTACACATACTTTTAGTGTTTCAAATGTTACAGAGGTCTAAACCCGGTTTGAAATAATTTCACAGTTGACCTGATTATCAAACGGTGGAGGAGCTGTCGGGATCAGCATAAAAGGCAACACCGCAAGATCATGGAGGGGGGACCGGAAGCTGATCCAGGGCCGATCTATTGCCACTACGACCGGTTGTCCTTCCTTGAACCGGTGGTCCGTATGCCAAGGTATGTGTCTGCTGCACTGTTGTGTACTATTATTGTTATTATTATTTATTTATATAGCGCCATTAGGTTCCATGGCACTTTACATGAGGATAAGGGTTAAAGACAAAAAACAGTACATGAAGACAATCAGGTCATACAGGTACAAGAGGAGAGGACCCTGTCCATGAGGGCACACAGTCAACGTATGAAGCTCTATAATGAGTGTGGTGGTTTACATACCCACACTGGGTTTGTTTCTGCCATGGTGCAACACAATTCTATTACCTTTGGCAATGATCCAGGACATACACATTTATAGTCACATTGTGACGTTGGGACACATAAGCAATGTTCTGCAGGGTGGTCAGACACAATGTTCCGTGACCTCACAATTAGCTATTATTGTTGGCATGTTTGTGGAACAAAGCTATGTTCTTCCCTGCAATGGCCTCTAAGGTGTGTGGCCTTGTCTGCTTTGCCTGTCATAAGCCTCATTTGTATCTGTTCCAAATGTCCTCGACTTGCATAAGGGCCACATACATCCCTACACGTTTAGTTGTGGGTGTTTTTTTTTGGCTAAATAACGTTGCAAGGATATACCCCTTTTGCACTAAACTGTTTGTACACCATCCCAGATTGTTGACACAGTCATACACATTTCAGGACATACCCTCTATCACTACAAATACGTGTGGTTCAGTTTTCCCATGGGTATATTTGGGGCTGCAAGGTGATGGTGTAGATATTAGGGCCCACATGTGAATTTTAGTTTTTTTGTCGTTAACTCATGGCCACATTACGAATCCTCCGGAAAACATAGTGTATTAATGCTGTATAAAATCAAACTAAAGAGGGCCATATTTTAAGTGCAACAGGCTTTTATGTCCAAGGTCCTTTAGGAAACCCGAGGTTTGCCCTTGCTGCTCCCGGTTTTTTGCTCGGCTCCATTGGAATAACTGTAAAACTGTCCATCTGTGCATACCACCTTGTTTGGCACCAACGACGTGTGACCTGCTGCTCAAAAACAACCCCATACTCTATGTCCATTACAGTCGTTTCAAAAGCCAAGCCATCTGTTTGGTGTGTTTTATTTACCAAGACATTCCTGATTAGCATACATGGCAGCAAAAAGGAGTGTTGGCCACTAACGCCGAATGCTCATGTGTCACCTATGCTGCAGGACTCCATTTCCTGTCTTGCTCATCTGCCCTATAGATCTGGGTTATGTGCATTGAGACCAAGGCCGCCCACACTGCGTCTTTTTGTGTCCATCTGATGGCAAACAACCCTGAAGAATGTGTTTGCCTCACCGTGTCAGGCTATAGCTTTGTCCACATAAAGTTTCAACAAAAAGTCAAACCAATAGTTGTGGCCACTAATATGTCTTCAAGTGCCTAAATAGCAGTCCTGCCTAAGGCAGGGCACAGTGTAATAGTGCAGACAAATTTTTAAATTTCTAATGTAATGCCAAAAAATCGTGGACCAACACTACCCACACATAGAATATTGGTTGAGGCATGAGCCAAAATGTCCTTACTGTATTTGCTGCAATTCCATCTTAAGGCCATCAATGAAAAGACACAGAATACACAGATACACTCAAAAGTCAAAAAAGCGTGCCCATTTTATGTTTGGCCTATGGTTTTGTTTCCAAACGCAACCCATTCACCAAATTTTTTTTATATTTACCCACAGAGCTGCTCACTACCAGATGCGGCGTCATAACCCCCCACCACAGCTGCCTGAGGAGGCGAGGGAGGCCCCTAAAACACCCCGAGTTGGAGTGGAGGAGGGAGTACCACCACCACCACCACCACCTTTGGGGCATGGCCAGCCACAGGAAGAAGAGCAGGTTGAAGGGCCACCACAACCGGCTCCCCACCAAAACCAACCTCTGGCCATCCACCTTGCTTCACTGCCGACTGCCAGCAGTGTGGGGAGTCAACAGAACCCCAGCAGCCCTGCTCAGATCCCGGGGGCACAAAATTACCACCTAGGACAATGTGATGCTGACTTTGCCCGCAGTCTCATACCTTTCTTGTCTCTCATTCCATTGGAGAGACGACTGCGGGCAAGGTCAGCAATCCACATTGTCCTTGATGCCTGTAGGCCCCCAAACCACCCTGGCCAGGTATTTTCTTATTTGGAGGGGTGGCAGCAGTCTAGTTCCAACAGACTGGACAGGCCCACACCCCGGGACAGCTACGTGGCGACCCAGAGGTGGTGTCCACCAAACAGGGGCCTACCAACCCAAGGCCAACCGGCCCAGATGACCCACCCTACAGGGTTACAAACATTGGGTGAGGTAATCCATGGGGCCCTGGACCTCCTTTACGACCAGGGTGATGGTGGCCCGGTAGAGGCTACCCCACACAATGAGCCAACCTACCACCAGCTGTAGGGCCCACTTTTTTTTTTTGTTTGTTTGTTTGTTTGTTTTGTTATCGAAAAGGTGCATTGCACAATTTATTATTGTTTTTTTCTGGTTTATTTGTGAGCTTTTAGAAAGCTAAAAAAAAACAAAAAAAAAAAAACAGACATCTTTGCCATTAAGGCATAATAATACACATTTTAAAAAAAACTGCTTTGTGTCTGTCTTTTTTCAGGGAATGGATGTGTAGGTTGTTTTGTGGGTGGGCTTAAAGTCATCATCATTAGCAAGTACTTTACGGCCCGCATGGTGCATGAAGGCACCTTGCTTAGTATGTGTAAAATCATGACTGCACATACAAATGTTGCTGAAAAATAAATAGTGCCTGTGTTTGGGGGGGTTACTTAATGACTCGGTATGGCAACAACACTAGGAACACAGATGCGAGAGGCTGGGACGTCTACTTGCAACACAGCGCGTCTACGCGTTATCTCCGTAGCGTACAGTGGGACCCTTCGCCAGGCTCCAGCAGGATCATAGTACAAGCAACGTCCACGATGCAGGCATAGGCTTGTTGCCTCAAAAAATTAGCTCAAAGGGCTTTATAAACTCTTTTTAGAAATAAAGGAGGGTATGTGGCCCATACTATATTCTTGCTTGTCCTGAGAGCATAGTACAAGCAACGTCCACGATGCAGGCATAGGCTTGTTGCCTCAAAAAATTAGCTCAAAGGGCTTTATAAACTCTTTTTAGAAATAGAGGAGGGCGCATGGCCCATACTATATTCTTGCTTGTCCTGAGAGCATAGTACAAGCAACGTCCACGATGCAGGCATATGCTTGTTGCCTCAAAAAATTAGCTCAAAGGGCTTTATAAACTCTTTTTAGAAATAGAGGCGGGCGCGTGGCCCATACTATATTCTTGCTTGTCCTGAGAGCATAGTACAAGCAACGTCCACGATAGGCTTGTTGCCTCAAAAAATTAGCTCAAAGGGCTTTATAAACTCTTTTTAGAAATAGAGGCGGGCGCGTGACCCATACTATATTCTAGCTTGTCCTGAGAGCATAGTACAAGCAACGCCCACGATGCAGGCATAGGCTTGTTGCCTCAAAAAATTAGCCCAAGGGGCGGGATCAAAATTTTTAAAATTAATGCAAGGCACTTGAGCCAAACAATATATTTTATTGCAGTTTGAGAAATGCCCACGATGCAGGCATAGGCTTGTTGCCTCAAAAAATTAGCCCAAGGGGCGGGATCAAAATTTTTAAAATTAATGCAAGGCACTTGAGCCAAACAATATATTTTATTGCAGTTTGAGAAATGCCCACTATGCAGGCATAGGCTTGTTGCCTTGAAAAATTCAGCCAAGAGACTGTATTGGATTGTCTGACAAAAATCAACGTTCAAAAATCATCACAAGTGCATGCAGTAGTAAAGTAACATTAATGAAAATGATTGTGTAGTTTTGTTGTCATGCAGCAAGTGTAGCAGGAACATGAGTTATCAAAGCTTCTTAGCAGAGGCACATTGTTTATCCTTCGTGTCAGAAGAGGACATAATGTTTAAACCGCAGTCAGCCAAACATATCAAATTTGATTATGTCCCTCTAGGTTTGGGTACTGTCGTCTGGAGGGGTTAAGAACTTTGATAATATCCAGTCCTTGTTAAACTTAATGAGAGTCAGTCTGTCGGCATTTTCTGTAGTCAGCCGTGACCTTCTATCAGTGACAATTCCCCCAGCGGCACTAAAAACACGCTCTGATGTCACACTAGCAGCTGGGCAGACCAGCAACTTCAAGGCATACAAAGACAGCTCAGTCCAAGTGTGAAGCTTGGAAACCCAGTAAATAAAGGGTACAGAGGGGTCGGTTAAGAAGCTGGTAGTGTCACACACATACTCGTTCAACATGTTTGACAATGTTTGTCTCCTAGTCAAGGGGACCGTAGGCACAATCCGTTGCAGATTGGAAGGTCTGTTGAACATCGCCCAGTTGGTGGACATCTTACCACCACCTCTTCTTGACATTGTGGCCGTTTGTGTCCCAACCAAAGGCTGCTGTGGCAAAGAGCTGCTTGTTCAGGGTATAGCGGAGTCAGAGGGTGAAATTGACATTAAATTCTCAACAACAACACTTTTGAAATAATCCATCGTTAAGCCCCTTGGTGACTGCAACAGCAGCGATGGAAACTTGTCTTTGTAGCATGGGTCAAGGAATGTTGACAACAAATTTGAGGTCACTGTCATAGATGTTAATGACGCGTGGATCTTGGGACAGACATTGAGACATGAAGTCAGACATGTGTGCTAGGCTACAAAGACTCATCTCTTCTGTGTCACCTGACTGATGAACAATAGGCATCATGGTCTCAAAATCGGTCTCCGCCTCCTCCTCTTCAGCCCACCCATGCTGTACCGACATAAACCTGGGGTTGGGAGTACCATCAGGGAGCACATCAGTACCATGGAGAAATAAATCGTCTTCATCTTCCTCATCACTGTCTTGTTCTGCAGCCAATGTTGCCGGCTGAAATTGGCTTTGCTGGCTCTGATCATGGATGTTAAAATCTGGCTCCATAGCCCTCCGCTGTGCCCTCAATGATTCTGTTTTAAGATTCAGGAGAGAATCTTTAAGCAAACAGAGCATGGGGATGGTGAAACTAATAATGGACTGATCACCGCTGACCAGTTTTGTGCAGTAATCGAAGTTCTCTAGAACCTCGCAAAGGTCAGCGATCCAGACCCACTCCATAGTACCAATGTGTCTTGTATTACTTCCGGGGTGACGGGCATGTTGCAGCTGATATTCCGCTATTGCCCTCTGCTGCTCATTGAACCTTGCCAACATATGGAATGTAGAATTCCATCGTGTGGGCATGTCGCAAATTAACCTGTGTTTGGGCAAATTAAATTGCTGTTGAAGGGCAGATAGACTTGCAAATGCCGTATATGAATGTCGGAAATGTCCGCAATTTCTACGCACCTTCTCTAGTAGATCAGATAACTCTGGGTAATTTTTCAAGAATTTCTGAACTACAAGGTTCAGCACGTGAGCCATGCAAGGCACGTGTTGAAGTTACCGAGCTTTATTGCTGCAACAAGGTTTCGTCCGTTATCGCTGACAACAAGACTTCTTTGTAGTTGCAGTGGGGCCAGCCACTCATCTGTCTGTTGCTTAACACCTTTCCACAGCTCGGTTGCAGTGTGAGGTGTCACCTAGACAGATCAGCTTAAGAAGATCCTGTTGTCGCCTTGCTGATGCAGTACTGCAAAGCTCCCAACTTTGACGTGATGTTGTGTTGTTGAAGTATATGAGGACGCGGACACCCGGAATGATGTTGTGCCCGCTATTCGTGGAGTTGGTAGGATCGCAGATATTCCACTATTAGACTTTGGGATACTCTCAACCAGGTTGATCCAGTGAGCCGTTAGTGATGTGTATCTGCCCTGTCCACAACTACTTGTCCAGGTGTCAATTGTCAGGTGAACTTTTCCGCTCACAGCATTTGTTAGTGCACGCTTCAAGTTGTTAACCACGTGCTGATGTAACGCGGGTACGGCAGTACGTGAAAAAAAATAGCGACTGGGGACAGAGTATCGTGGTGCTGCCACAGCCAACAACTCCCGAAAAGCCTCAGTAGCCACAAGCCTAAATGGCAGCATTTCTACAGCTAACAGCTTAGAAATTTGCGCTGTCATTTGTTGAGAAAAAGGGTGTGTGGATTGGTACTTCCGCTGCCTCTCATACAGCTGTGGAACAGACAACTGGACATTTGGGGCAGACTCACAAGTCACTTGTCTACTGTCATATCTCTGGTCTAACGCAGCTTGTGAGGAGATCGTATGAGTAGGAGCTACTGCATGAACAGTAGATGGTGAAGGACGAATCAGAGGTGGCCTAACGGTGTTGAGATCAGAAGGCCCTGATGTCGAACCCTGATGGGCCAACCACTGACTTGGGTGCTTAACAGTCATGTGCTTACGCAAACTGCTGGTGCTCAAGTTTGCTTTGCCCTGGCCTCTGCTTAGCCTGGCATAGCAGATGTTATATATAATGACATTTGCTACTGATGGGCTATCTTTAAAAAATGTTCGTCCTTTAGGTTGTGTTGTAGGAACTGGAGGATAAGTCTGGCCAACACAAACTGTAGACACAGTTTGGCCAACTGTTGTTAAAGTTTGGGCAACAGTTGGTACAGTTTGTGCAACAGTTGACACAATTTGGGCTACTGTTGTCACAGGTTGGATTCTGGATAAAGGAGTAAGCCTGGGTGCTTTAGGCGGTGGTACATAACCACTTTCCTCCTCCTGGCTGCTCTGTTGGCTATGCATTTCAAGTGTCCAGGTTGGATCAGTGGTCTCATCATCCACCCCCTCCTCCTCAAAGTCTTCTGGATAACGTGACTGTTCAGGCTGGCCAGATGAGATGTGTGTCTCATCATCATCATCATCCTCCACCTCCTGAGACGGTCTATGACTTTGTTGAAAGGGACGTTCTTCAGGACGAGGTGAATCCAAACTTTGTCCATGAATAGAACGTACGTCTTGTTCAAGTATCTGGTCGGGCAGTGACAAAGAAAGGTCAGGTTGTATGAATGGCTGATAAGAACCAAATAAATCTTCCGAGTGTCCAAGTTCGCGGTGAAAATTTTTCTCTGTCTGGTGATGGCTTGAGGAAATAGGAAGATTTTGCGGATTAGATGACCCCGCGTTGTCAGTATGTCAATATGGTTGTCAATATGGTGTCAAGGATGATTGTGTGCTGCATGAACCAGTCATTGAGGTCTTGTCAGCCATCCAAGATGTTATTTGGTCTTGCTCTTCCGGCCTCAAGACACGTTTAGGTTGAGTACTGGGAAATTTAGACAGCAGAAAGGTCAATCCTCGTCTGTCTAATTCTACCAGTGCCTTGTTGTTCACGACTGCTAGGGCCACGACCTCGTCCCTGTCTCTTTGCATACTCTTTTTTGGGCATTTGGTGTTTTTGGGACATTGTTGACAAATGCACAGCCACCGAGATGGAGTTAGGTGTTGCTGCAGGCGTCACTTACTGGCGGGTTAAGTGTGTGCTAACACTTGGCAGTGAAGCAGCACACTAGTCCCTGAAAAAATTATTAAGTGCGCACAGCCACCGAGATGGAGTTAGGTGTTGCTGCAGGCGTCACTTACTGGCGGGTTAAGTGTGTGCTAGCACTTGGCAGTGAAGCAGCACACTAGTCCCTGAAAAAATTATTAAGTGCGCACAGCCACCGAGATGGAGTTAGGTGTTGCTGCAGGCATCACTTACTGGCAGGTTAAGTGTGTGCTAACACTTGGCAGTGAAGCAGCACACTAGTCCCTGAAAAAATTATTAAGTGCGCACAAGTAGTCGCACAAGTAGGTGGCGTACGTGCTATTTGCAGCTAGGAGAGCAGCAACGCACTGATCTACCACAGACAAAATAAAGCTGAAGGGGTTTTTAGGACCCAAAATCTATCAGCTGCAAAAAAATTGTAAATAGTACCTCAGCTAAGCCTCTGACTTCAGCTAATAGGACAGCTGAGTGAGTAAGCTAAGCTATGAGGTCGGTCCTGTGAGCACTGTAAGGCTGAACCTCCCTGCTTCCCTGCCTGCCTACAGTCCTCTACACAGTACTCCTCTCTCCTCCTGCTAGCTCTCACCAGAGCTGTTTGGGGTAAATATAAGGAATTTTTAAGGTTCCCTACACTGACTGACAATCCCTATGATCTGCTCCAGAATCTACCTCACCCTGCTCTAGCTCAGATCTTCACAGAAATGTGCCGAAAATGGTGGTGGCAAGGCTTATATACAGCCTTGCCTGTCATACATGACATAGGCATCACGATGGACAGCAGCCAATCATAGTCCTGCCACAACCAACATGGCTGTGGCATTACTGAATATGATTGACTAACATGCTTGTCCATCTTCACAAGTTTTCTGACCTAACACGCTAGGCTGTCTCGAAAGCTTTGTCAGAACATATTATTTTCACCGATTCTCGGGGATTATAGATATCCAATTTACTAAATCTAATATACTACAGGAATATCTTTTAGTAGATATTTTTTATTGCTTATTAAAATTTGTCCAGTGTGGACCGTGTTACAGTGTTAAAGTGTTTGACATACACAAAACATAGAATAAACCCTTCCCCACACCCACAAACACAAACTCTATTGTATTTGGGAATGAAATGGTGATTCTATAGATGTCACCTGAACAGTACTAAAGTCCCGTCTAATTCCTATTGGTTTGTCTGGATATGGACTTCCAGGCTTAAGCCACATAGGTATTAGTCTGTTTGTCCCTTTTACTGTTGATTTATCACAAGCGGAGTCCCTAGTTGGCCTTTATGTACGGTCAAGTCTCCAAGAGTAGGTAGCATCTAATCATACATTTTAACATCCACAGAAATACAATAATCGATGTATACACATATATGACCACAGATTATGGTCTTGTAATGCCCGACGCGTTTCGCCTTTCTTATCGTTTAAAGGCTCTTCAGGGGCTTATGCATCAGGGTATGTGGTAAGATACATCAGATGATGGTTGGGTTCCTTATGATGTTCAGGTAGCCCATTTTGTGAGATCTGGTCCCAGGCTGCTATCTTTATCCCAGATGGGGATGGAAGAGATCCTATATGTGTATATGAAGTCTCCAGTTCACAAAGGGTTCTTACTGTAAATATAGGAGAAACCATGGTTGTCATATCCCATGAGGAGTTATCCCCAGGAGGGTTACTCAAGAAATTATTCTTGTTGTTTATATTAAAACCTCCACCACTATACAAAGTGAGATTATTAATTATCTATATTACCCATTGTGTTGGTATGTGATCAGAGGGAAACAGAAGTGGACATTGGTGGAAATACCTATGATATCACTGTGTTCCACTTATCTCCCCAGGACCAGATAGTCAAAGTGGCTCTTGTTGGGTTTCAAACAAGAAGCTCTGCAAGAGGGGGGAAAAAATGGAGGTTTTGAAATCTATGACAACCAGGAGGGGAAGGGGGTAATAGGGGATAAAGAAGGAAACATATAATTAACCTTGTGTATGTTTTTAATTAGTAAAACATACCCTCCAGATGTTTCAAGATTCCCCTAGAGACCGGACCCCTATAGTTTTCAACTTTGTGGTCCTGAAATTATATATATACATATAACTAGTACATGTAAATCTCTATATTTGGTTTTAATTAATGAATTAAAACACAAATACCTTATCTGGATGATCTGTCCTTGTTATATGTAACCAGTTTCACTATCAGGTAAGAATTTGTTATAGTAGCATTTGTCTCCTATTATCTAGGTCCTTCTATATATTATAGTCCCTTTGATTCTGTCTCTGTGGACAAGACAATAATAAACTAGTTAGTCTCCTTAAGTTGTTTCCTAGTCCCTACTTTATCCACCCATATCTTAAAATACCTCTCCTGTAGGGATGCACAGTCTGGTATTCAGCTTCATACAGGCGTCTGTTGCGCGGCCAGCATCTTCACCTCAAGTGTTAGATGTGAACCGCCGCCCGATTGTGGGGTTAATATAGTACCACCCCCCTCGTGGTCTCTGAATCGCCTCCCATTGCTTATTAGCATGCGGGCAGCGCGTGCGTTCCAGCTGGAACGCACGCCTTCCAAATGCTCATGCGTCCGCCTCTCTCCCTAGCGACGCGTCTCTCCGTCTGCCTTGTGACGATTACATCACATAGTGGGAGGGAGGCGGTGAGGCGCTTGCGCGCGTGTCCTCTGCCCCGTACGACTATTGCAGCGATTCCCTTATGATCTGGGAACCTCGTTTAGCTGGATAATAGTTGCTAGGTCAGAGTTTGGGGTTTTATTATTATCATTAGGGTTTTACACTTAAGGGGTATACATGAGTTGGATAGTAGTTATCAAGGCAACTTTTGGAGATGTATTATTATCTATGTCTCATTGAGGAGTATAAATAGGTTTTTGTTAGGTTCTTAGGGAGACAGATTCAATATACTTCATTGAGTATTACACTATTATCATTAGGGATAATGGTTATATATTCCAGGAAAATGGACATTATGTAAAGATCTTTTCACATATGGATCATACTCCCTCCATCTGATTTTTGCAACCTGGTGACCACGTCATAAAAGAGGTCTATTCTTCAAAGATTAATGGCATGGTAAATCACCATGTTTGTTCATAGGTTCACTCCTTTATATCCTTTTGGATCAATGAGGAGGGGCTGATTTCATATAGGTGCTCTTAGGGGTTACTTTTTGGACATAACCTTATGTATTGGGTTGGATTTCAGGGGTGAAAAACATTTCCATTTACAAAGTACATCAAAGCAGGATGACAAATTGTATGGAATCTACAGTAGAGGGATATACCGTTGAGAGTTTATAGGATTATGTAAGGGTGTCTTATTTCTTTTTCTATTTACAGTTTTAGGTTACTCTCTCCAATTGACATGTGATACATATGTCCCCGTTTGTCTATTTTCTAACCAGGTCTTTTTGGTTTTTGGTGGGTTGTACATGCTATGCACGAGTTGGTCTCTCAATTTTCTGCCTCTTCTGTATGTAATGGAAGCGAAGGGGGTAATAGACAAACGGGGACTTTTAGATGTGGCAGATGCGTGAATTGTAGATACATACGCACTGGCAAAGAGTTTGTAAGTAGAAATACTGGAAAAACTTATACATTACGTCATTTTGCAAACTGTAATACAGTAGGGGTGGTGTACCTTTGCAAATGCACCTGTGGCATAGAATACATAGGAAAAACAAAAAGGGAATTTAAAAAACGTATCGGTGAACACATGGGGGATATTAGGAAAAATAAAGATACACCAATAGCGAGACATGTGAGAAGCGAACATGAGGGAGATGTAACCTCGATCTCATTTATGGGAATTGAAGTGGTTACACCATCTAGACGAGGGGGGGATTGGGACAAAATAATCCTTCAAAAAGAGGCTAGATGGATTCACAGACTAAAAACAGTAGCCCCATGGGGACTAAACGAGGTACAAACTTACACATGTTTCATATAGTCTGCTTTCCTTTTTAACCCCCCCCCCCCCCGGTCCCATCAGTGAAATATCAATAAAACTCTCGTCAATTGATATGTATCACGTGTCAATTGGAGAGAGTAACCTAAAACTGTAAATAGAAAAAGAAATAAGACACCCTTAAATAATCCTATAAACTCTCAACGGTATATCCCTCTACTGTAGATTCCATACAATTTGTCATCCTGCTTTGATGTACTTTGTAAATGGAAATGTTTCTCACCCCTGAAATCCAACCCAATACATAAGGTTATGTCCAAAAAGTAACCCCTAAGAGCACCTATATGAAATCAGCCCCTCCTCATTGATCCAAAAGGATATAAAGGAGTGAACCTATGAACAAACATGGTGATTTACCATGCCATTAATCTTTGAAGAATAGACCTCTTTTATGACGTGGTCACCAGGTTGCAAAAAATCAGATGGAGGGAGTATGATCCATATGTGAAAAGATCTTTACATAATGTCCATTTTCCTGGAATATATAACCATTATCCCTAATGATAATAGTGTAATACTCAATGAAGTATATTGAATCTGTCTCCCTAAGAACCTAACAAAAACCTATTTATACTCCTCAATGAGACATAGATAATAATACATCTTCAAAAGTTGCCTTGATAACTACTATCCAACTCATGTATACCCCTTAAGTGTAAAACCCTAATGATAATAATAAAACCCCAAACTCTGACCTAGCAACTATTATCCAGCTAAACGAGGTTCCCAGATCATAAGGGAATCGCTGCAATAGTCGTACGGGGCAGAGGACACGCGCGCAAGCGCCTCACCGCCTCCCTCCCACTATGTGACGTAATCGTCACAAGGCAGACGGAGAGACGCGTCGCTAGGGAGAGAGGCGGACGCATGCGCATTTGGAAGGCGTGCGTTCCAGCTGGAACGCACGCGCTGCCCGCATGCTAATAAGCAATGGGAGGCGATTCAGAGACCACGAGGGGGGTGGTACTATATTAACCCCACAATCGGGCGGCGGTTCACATCTAACACTTGAGGTGAAGATGCTGGCCGCGCAACAGACGCCTGTATGAAGCTGAATACCAGACTGTGCATCCCTACAGGAGAGGTATTTTAAGATATGGGTGGATAAAGTAGGGACTAGGAAACAACTTAAGGAGACTAACTAGTTTATTATTGTCTTGTCCACAGAGACAGAATCAAAGGGACTATAATATATAGAAGGACCTAGATAATAGGAGACAAATGCTACTATAACAAATTCTTACCTGATAGTGAAACTGGTTACATATAACAAGGACAGATCATCCAGATAAGGTATTTGTGTTTTAATCCATTAACTAAAACCAAATATAGAGATTTACATGTACTAGTTATATGTATATATATAATTTCAGGACCACAAAGTTGAAAACTATAGGGGTCCGGACTCTAGGGAATCTTGAAACATCTGGAGGGTATGTTTTACTAATTAAAAACATACACAAGGTTAATTATATGTTTCCTCCTTTATCCCCTATTACCCCCTTCCCCTCCTGGTTGTCATAGATTTCAAAACCTCCATTTTTTTCCCCCCTCTTGCAGAGCTTCTTGTTTGAAACCCAACAAGAGCCACTTTGACTATCTGGTCCTGGGGAGATAAGTGGAACACAGTGATATCATAGGTATTTCCACCAATGTCCACTTCTGTTTCCCTCTGATCACATACCAACACAATGGGTAATATAGATAATTAATAATCTCACTTTGTATAGTGGTGGAGGTTTTATTATAAACAACAAGAATAATTTCTTGAGTAACCCTCCTGGGGATAACTCCTCATGGGATATGACAACCATGGTTTCTCCTATATTTACAGTAAGAACCCTTTGTGAACTGGAGACTTCATATACACATATAGGATCTCTTCCATCCCCATTTGGGATAAAGATAGCAGCCTGGGACCAGATCTCACAAAATGGGCTACCTGAACATCATAAGGAACCCAACCATCATCTGATGTATCTTACCACATACCCTGATGCATAAGCCCCTGAAGAGCCTTTAAACGATAAGAAAGGCGAAACGCGTCGGGCATTACAAGACCATAATCTGTGGTCATATATGTGTATACATCGATTATTGTATTTCTGTGGATGTTAAAATGTATGATTAGATGCTACCTACTCTTGGAGACTTGACCGTACATAAAGGCCAACTAGGGACTCCGCTTGTGATAAACCAACAGTAAAAGGGACAAACAGACTAATACCTATGTGGCTTAAGCCTGGAAGTCCATATCCAGACAAACCAATAGGAATTAGACGGGACTTTAGTACTGTTCAGGTGACATCTATAGAATCACCATTTCATTCCCAAATACAATAGAGTTTGTGTTTGTGGGTGTGGGGAAGGGTTTATTCTATGTTTTGTGTATGTCAAACACTTTAACGCTGTAACACAGTCCACACTGGACAAATTTTAATAAGCAATAAAAACTATCTACTAAAAGATATTCCTGAAGTATATTTGTCAGAACATAACAGATTCTGTATTCGCGAGTCCCGAATACAGAATACAGGACTCGGATTCGAGGACTCGCTAAGACTCGCTGCTGACAGCCGGTATCCGTGAAGCGGTGCGATTCTTTGAACGATTTTGGGGAGATTCAAGCTACATAGCGATGTGATATAGCAAGTCTAGCGAGTGAGAAAAAGTAAACTCTGACAAAACTAGGATTGCCATTGACTTGCATTGGACTCGTTACTGTGCGAGTAATCGCTGGGAAACTCGCAGACTACCGAGTCCTGCGAGTCCCTTACTACTCGCCGAGTAACGAGTCCTAGCGAGTAGATTCACCAATCCCTATATGGCATGTATACCTTGTAATATAGTTTAGACAATATAACAGAAGAAACGAAGCCACACTCCCCGGTACTATTCCCATGCCTCCTAAACACCCTCCCTCCCCCCGTACTGCCTTACCGCTGACAATTTGATGTCTTCATGATGTGAAAGCTATGAAATAAAAAGCCTAAAGTACTGGTGAGTGCAGCTCCATTTCTTCTGTTATATTGTCTAGATCTTCGTGTGGCTTTCTAGTGGAGAGGAGCACCGCTGGTTCCTGGTCCTGAGTGGTGAGAGCTGACTAGATGCTGGCGGAGGTGGCTGCCTGTGAGCAGTGCCTGGTTTTCTTTATACTATTGCTTTGAACTTTAGTTTAACCTTGTTGCGAGTGCCAAATGATGCTTTATTAGATTGCACTCGCTGAGTTTAAATGCAGATGTGAGCGCACCCTGAAAGAAAAGTATGCAGTGCTTAGTGTGGGATAAACACTTTCATTAACAAGGGTTTTTTTAATTGATAAAATGTAAAAAAGAAGTTAAAAATTAAAGTAAAATTTTACCTAAAAATCAGTGTAAAAAACAGTAATGTAATTTTAGCTACTGAAGAACTTCATGATAGTGTTATATGTTGCCGAAAATGTATTAACTCAGGGCTCACCAACCACTGGGCCGCGGACCAGAACCGGGCCTCGGGGGTCTGCGTGCTGGTCCGCGCCACTGCAGACCAGCACTACACATAGAGGAGAATACTGGGGGCTGGAAGAGGAGGATACTGGGGGCTGGAAGAGGAGAATGGTGGGGGCTGGAAGAGGAGAATGGTGGAGGCTAGAAGAGGAGAATGGTGGGGGCTGGAAGAAGAGGATACTGGGAGCTGGAAGAGGAGAATACTGGGGGTTGGAAGAGAAGAATACTGGGGGCTGGAAGAGGAGGATACTGGGGCTGGAAGAAGAGGATACTGGGGCTGGAAGAAGAGAATACTGGAGGCTGGAAGAGGAGAATACTTGGGGCTGGAAGAGGAGAATACTGGGGGATGGAAGAAGAGGACACTGGGAGCTGGAAGAAGAGAATACTGGGGGCTGGAAGAAGAAGATACTGGGGGCTGGAAGAGGAGGATGGTGGGGGCTGGCAGAGGAGAATACTGGGGGGCTGGAAGAGGAGGATGTGGGGGCTGGAAGAGGAGAATGGTGGGGGGCTGGAAGTAGAGGATGGTGGGGGCTGGAAGAAAAGGATGGTGGGGGCTGGAAGAGGAGGATACTGGGGGGCTGGAAGAAGAGGATGTGGGGGCTGGAAGAGGAGAATAGTGGGGGCTGGAAGAAGAGGATGGTGGGGGCTGGAAGAAGAGGATAATGGGGCTGGAAGAGGAGAATGGTGGGGGCTGGAAGAGCAGGATACTGGGGGGCTGAAAGACGAGAATGGTAGGGGCTGGAAAAGGAGGATGGGGGTTGAAAGAGGAGGATGATGGGGCTGCAAGAAGATTATGATGGGGATATGATATTGGGGGCTGAATGGGGATGATGGGGATATTGTGCGCTGCAAGGGGATGACGGGGGCTGCAAGGGAATTACGTGGATACCATATTGGGGGCTGTAAGGGGATGGAAAAATAAAATATCCCCTGAAAATAGAACGTAACGCATCTTTTAGGGAAGCAGGGTGCTAAACTCCACCCTTATCCATGGCCACGCCCCATATGACCAAAGCCCCACCTGGCCACAAAAAAATGGTCTTGCATGAAGCCGGTCCACGTGCAAAAAAGGTTGGGGACCACTGTATTAACTCACTGAATTATTACCAAAGTAAATGGTTACCATAGGGCTCTGCCACTCTGGTACATGTGAAGCATAGTGTCAGAGCAGCCTGTTGGTCACGCCCTGCTATTAGATCAGGTGGGCTGCTCCGCACTAATTATATGCCTCACAAATGACAGATGCCAGCCAGAGGGCCCAGCCTTAACATGCTTTTTTATTTTGGCCAAAATATCCACTAACACCTCACATTTTCATCTTTAGTGTTTTGTTGCACCTCTTTTCATCTGCAGTTTGAGGCTGGGCCCTCTGGGGGCATCTGTCATTTGTGAAGCATATAATCAGTGTGGAGCAGCCCGCCTGAGCTAATAGCAGAGTATGACCAATAGGCCTACCCGCCTGTTGTGCCGAACATCGTTCACCATTGTTCACACCCGTCACAGTGTGGTCACAGACTGCTCCTACCAGTGACAACGTGGTGGTGTAAACAAAGCAGAGGCAGCTTTTCCTCTCTGCTCTGTGGAAGAGGCAAGACAGCCAGTCTCCTACTGATTGACAGCTAAAAAGAATAGAGGGGGGAACGCACATAGAGCTGTAAATGTTAGATAAAAATGGGCGGGGTGTATAGTGAGCACACTCTACTGGAAGGGTTGTGCATGTCACAACCAACAAAGGAGCAATGGCTGCTGCAGATTACCATAGAAGGCAAGTAAAATTCTGAGGGAAGACGGGTGTAACTCTGTGCTGACCACGATGGATCATCAAAGTAAATGGAAAAATCCTTTATTCACCACACGACACTCTTATCCGACGCGTTTCATAGCCCACTGGCTATTTCATCAGGGCTCATCAACTTACAGAAGAATACTCACTTCTCGGGGGTATTGCAATGTGTCATTTATATCATGAACTTATGACATCACTTGCCAGGAAAAAAACACTGATGCTACGTAAGATCCGGTGAAAACGCCCACATAACCAAAAATTGGGATTTATTTGGACGACTCGAGAATTAAAATTTACATATAATTAAAATACATTCATTAGAAGCACAAATAGTTAAAAATATGTTATACATATGCTGCAAAATAATAAAAATTGAACAATCATTAATGGAAATCTTCACTACTAAAAGGCTGACACGAACTCATCACTGACATATTTCACATATTTCCTCATGGATCAACCACCATTCCATTCAGTCTGACAGAGCAACCACGAATCTGGAAGCTCTGAAAGCCGTGGATCTGGCAGTGTCAATATCAAATGAGTGACCTGTTCCTGTACGGTCAGGCACATCCATTACACAAGCGCACATACTAGAGCATCTCAATGAATTAGAATATTATCAAAAATCAATATCATAATGCCATGTTTCTGGGCATTTCTGGGAGCCTTGAAACACGTTGACTAATAAATCGATATTCTATTCACCCTTTGATGTCTTGTGGAATACGGCAGCACAATTTTTAACCCTTCATCCTCCTTACTTTGATTTTCTGAGAAAATGACCTTTGGCTTTTCATTGGCTGTAAGCCATAATCATCAACATTAACAGAAATAAACACTTGAAATAGATCGCTCTGTTTGTAATTATTCTATATATTATATTTGTTTCACTTTATGTACTGAATAACTAAAATTAAATTAACTTTTTGATGATATTCTAATTCATTGAGGTGCACTAGTATATAAGAATATCTTGGTACAGGAACATTTTTTAAGACATCCAATTGTGAAACTTATTTTTATTGTAAGAACTATTAATTAAAATGTATAATTGTTTATGGCACAACCTCTTCAATTGATTAAACCATTATGAGTCAGTTACTGGCACACATTGACTAAAAGCAATCAAATTCATCCTATTTGACACCATAGAGTGTGTGAGACCTATAAGCATGGGACCACCCCCTTCCATGTGAAATCCTATTAATATGTATTAAGAAGGTTTCGGAAACATACCTGAATGCATATTCGATGAACACAGCTATGCACAGCTAGCTCACTCAGGGTCAGAGCTATATATTTACTTCTAAGCATATTGGTAGCCTAAGTAGCTGTAGGACATTTATGAAACTTACTAAATCAAACTCAGCCGCTAGTCTAGGAGATAGGTTCAAGAATGCTACTGTTACATAAAACATGATTAATTACCCCGCAGTACATATAATGCTTATTAGACTCTTTGTTTGTGCTACCAGGTGTTGTGTTCGATGTTCTATTTCATGCAGTAAAATGTTTGCAGAATAAATTGCAATCATATTTTTCTTTGTTTTCTACATGGGCTTTATTTATAACAAGTATCTGGGTCACTGAAGTATAAAGTTGTATAATAAATTAGAGGTAAAACTAAATTACAAAAGAGATAGTCACAAGGAAATCATAAATCACAATAATTACATTGACGTTTATCCTTGAGTTCGCTCAACATTTTAATGCCGCTAGCCTGAAAAATTATTACAATTATATGAAAGAATAACACTGTGATTAGGAGAGACGGGAAACACAGAAGTGTAGAATTCATGTTTAATCTGAGATGGGAGTATCTAATTGCAATGAAAGTTTAAGCAGGTGCTGCAGAAAAGAACTCAATTCCTTTGGGAGCTCTGGAATATTTTAAAATTGCATGAAGGTAAGTTTTACAGCTTAGAAAGGAAAATACACTTGGATAAGAGAACAATAGAATTATTTCAAGTGCCTTGTGACGGAGTGGACACCGATGATGGATCTCATTAGGATGCTCAGGTATGGCTGCAGAACACTGCGCTGTCTGTAGAGTGTGCCAAGTCATTTAGACTGTGCTATTTTTGTACGTACTTCTGCAGGAGTAGATCCTAAATTTAAGAGATGTATAAAAAGAATATTTAATGCGCTTATATGCCTTTTTTGCAGCATGTATCTTGATTATTATAACCTGGTGGCAGCAGTTTTTCTGTAACGCACTTCTGTGGATTGATGTATCGTGATTAAGCGTTTTCACAAATACTGATGGGTACCGCAGTAATTAGGCACTGTGCTGCCTTGCTGGCTCACTAAATGAGTAAGGGTGCATTCACACATTGCTTATTTGCTGCGTATTTTTAAGCGAGTGCTCTTGCAGTTTTTGTAGTCAAAACCAGGAGTGGCTGATTAAAACCAGGAGTGGAAGATAAATACAGAAGTGGAGCACTTGTTTCTATTAGTCTTTTCCTCTGATTGTTCCACTTCTGGCTTTGGCTACAAAAACTGTGTAAAAATACGCAGCAAATACACAGTGTGAACACACCCTTAGGGGTCATTTTTATGAGATACCTATGTATGGAACCTGAACTGCAGTGTACAGAGTCCAATGTGTTTTAAGTGCTGCAAAATAAGCTGTGTTATGTGTGTCCATTATTACCATCAGTGTGTCATCAGTGTACTGTCTGGGTGTCCATTATCACCATTAGTGCATCAACAGTTTGTGTTCCGTGTGTCCATTAGTACCATCAGTGCGTCATCAGTGTACGGTCCATGTGTCCATTATTATCATCAATGTGTCATCAATGTAAAGTCTGTGTGTCCATTATTACCAACAGTGGATCAGCACTGTAAAGCATGTGTGTCCATTATTACCATCAATGTGTTATTAGCGTGTGGTCCATGTGTAATTATTACTATCAGTGTGTCATCAGTGTGCGGTCCATGTGACTATTATTACCATCAATGTGTCATCAGTGTGTGCAGTCCATGTGTCCATTATTACCACCAGTGTGTCATAAGTGTGTGGTGTATGTTGTCCATTATTACTATCAGTGTGTCATCAGTGTGTGGTCCATGTGTCCATTATTACCATCAGTGTGTCATCAGTGTGTGGGTGTGTGTTGTCCTTTATTACCATCAGTGTGTCATCAGTGTGTGTGTCCATGTATCCATTATTACCATGAGTGTGCCATTATGGTTTGGTCCATGCGTCCATTATTACCATCAGTGTGTTGTCACTATGTGGTCCATGTGTCCATTATTACCATCAGTGTGTCATCAGTGTGCGGTCCATGTGTCCATTATTACCATCAGTGTGTCATTATTGTGCGGTCCGTGAGTACATTATTACCATCAGTGTGCTATCCGTGTGTCAACTATTACCATCAGTGCGTCATTATTGTGCGATCCGTATGCTCATTATTACCAACAATGTGTCATCTGTGTGCGGTCCGTTTGTCCATTATTGCCATGAGTGTGTCATCAGTGTGCGGTCCATGTGTCCATTATTACCATTAGTGTGTCATCACTGTGCGGTCTGTGTGTCCATTATTACCATCAGTGTGTCATCAGTGTGCAGTCCATGTGTCCATTATTGCCATAAGTGTTCCATTGTTGTGCAGTCCGTGTGTCCATTATTACCATCAGTGTGTCATCAGTGTATGGTCCGTGTGTCCATTATTACCATCAGTGTGTCATCAGTGTGCGGTCCGCGTGTCCATTATTAGCATCAATGTGTCATCAGTGTGCGGTCTGTGTGTCCATTATTACCATCAGTGTGTCATTGTTGTGCAGTCTGTGTGTCCATTAATTCCATCAGTGTGTCATCAGTGTATGGTCCATGTTTCCATTATTACCATCAAAGTATCATCAGTGTATGGTCCGTGTGTCCATTATTACCATCAGTGTGTAATCAGTGTGCGGTTCGTGTGTCCATTTTTACCACAAGTGTGTTATCAGTGTGCGGTTCATGTGTCCTGTTCCAT
Source organism: Allobates femoralis (assembly GCA_033576535.1). Taxonomy (NCBI): domain Eukaryota; kingdom Metazoa; phylum Chordata; class Amphibia; order Anura; family Aromobatidae; genus Allobates; species Allobates femoralis. The sequence goes on from JARQOC010000001.1 coordinate 147,227,333, forward strand.
CAGTGTGTCATTATTATGTGGTTTGTGTGTCCATTATTACCATCAGTGTGTCATCACTGTAAAGCCTGTGTGTCCATTATTACCATCAGTGTGTCATCAGTGTATGGCCTGTGTGTCCATTATTACCATCAATATGTCACCAGTATACGGACTGTGTCGTAATAAAATTCCTATATCTACGGTGATGATAACATGCATTGAACAGCTTTTATTTTTAAAAAAAGTAAGAAAATGTTCTGATACTTTTATTATCATTGTTTCTGCACATGATTTTATAATAAAGATTAAGAATTCATCCTGGAGGACAGAGTGCTGACTTTTTTCCAGTTTAATAAATATTTTGGAAAGCCTTTCCTGTTCTTTTTAATGTTAAAGTGTACAGTACACGGATGCTATCCAAGGGCTCTACATGTTTTTTACAGACCCATAGACTTGTATTGACATTTGCACCCATTCTACCAGAAAAAGAAAGGACATGTCTCCATGTGTTTTGCTTGGACAGATAGTTTGTGTAAAAACATAGACATGTGAACAGTACAATAGATTATAATGGTTGCTTGTATCCATGAAAAAACAGATAACACACGTGATTTATAAGATGGTTGTCTGCATGAGAACTTAGGCTATGTTCACACAGGGCATATTTTTGCGCTTTTGCTGTTTTTTTAGCATGTTTTTGTCCTTGGTTTTATGCAAACACATGCAAAAAACAAGAATTTTTAATTTCCAGCAAAACCTATGAAATTCCACAATAGTCATGCACATATTAAGACCCCCGACAACGTCGGAGATCTGGACTCATTTCAATACAGTGGTGCCACTGACAGGAAACATGATCTTCCAAACCGGTGGTATACTAATGCAAGATTTAGTATGTCAAATTCGCCCCTGTCTTTATGGGGAGGAAAAACAAAATTAATTTACCTAAGTCTAACAGTAAATGGACTGAACAATAAACTTAAACCCAGCAACTTTTACACAATAAGAATCTATGTTTTGTTTATTATTTTCCCAATCAGAAAACGCTCACATATCCCTAGGTCCAATGACAGAGTGTCTTTTCTTGGGCCAACAATGTCAATCCCTCCCCTAAATGTGTCCGGACTTAAACAGTGAGAGTTTGTACAGAGATGCCGTGATATGTGACCTTTTTCCTTGTTCACAAACTTAATATTACCCCAACCAATTAACTACCCGGGATCCCGGTGTAACCTATCTCATCTGTGCAGCTAGGCCAATTAAAAATTAGGTTAACATGACAACTCTAACATTTAGGGTACGGACACACTGGCGTGAAAGTCGGACAGCTGCAATGCAAGTTTTTCTTGCGTTGCAGTCAGCCAATGTTATTCAATGTCCGAGAACACATTGGCGAATGTCGGACATTTTTTTCTCATCAAATTGACAGACGAGAAACCAATCGCAACATGCTGCGACAGTATGTGATTCACCCGCGAGACTCGACAATGCAAGTTTATGGGTCTGACAAAATCACGGACCGCACACAGACAACACACGGACCATCCAAGAGGCATCCGTTTGTTTTCACTGATATATTATCATTCTGTAGATGAGAACACAGTAAAATATTCCTGTAAATGATTCTACAGTTAATAGCTGCTAAGAAAAAAAACGCATTGCACACGGACACCACTCAGATGTGATCTGAGAAAAATGTCGGACAGTTGTATAGCAGTTGGATGCACAACGGACCAAAAAATGGACACCACTCGTAAGACTCTTGGAAGGACAATCGGACCAAATTTTTTCTCACCAATGTGTTCCATCCTTAACACAACCATATTTCATTCCCAATCACAGGAATCTATTTCTTAGCAATTTCATTTAAATTTCATTTACTGAACAGTCTCTGCAGAAGATTCAATTCGGATAGATGGGTATCTTGAGAGCTTCACCACGAACTGTGGCCTTGGATCTTTGCACTATGCTATCTTAAGTTGTCGATAATGTCAACACAGTCCATGCTTTGTGGACACAATCCTATTAAAGAAAAGTCAATCAAATTAGTCCAATAAACAGGCTGACTCTAAGGGTACCGTCACACCTGGCGACGGCCCCGGAGATGTCGGCGGCAATGGGCGGGAGTGCCCACGTTTTTGGCGCCCTGCCAGCGTCGCCGCCCCCCGTTTACACGGGGAGACATCTCTGGCGATGGGCCAGCGAGCTGAGAGGTTGCATTGCCGCCGGGGTCTGTCAAAACCCCAGCGGCGATGCAGTAGAATGGGAGTCTATGGCTCCCATCACCTTTCAGCTCGCCGACGGCCATTTACATGGCTCCAGATCAGCCGCCTGGTTTCAGAGCACTGCTCTGAAACCAGGTGACCAGTAAAAGGCGCCGCCATCGGCCCTTAACATTAGGCGATAGGCCACGCCCCTACGTTGCCTATGTAATCTGCAGCGATGTCGCCACGTGTGACGTGGCCTTAACTAGCTCATTGGCCTGGTTAAATTGCATTCAATATAGGTGGATAAAAATAAACCTTATCCTTGGTTGTAACACAGAATACTTTACCCTCTACAGGCGTCGCATCAATCATCACAAGATGGCCATCTTCTTCCGCTGTTATCCCGCTGATGGGCTTTGACGCTGTCTTCCCCTAATAGGGGTTGGGGTTGACTGTCCCAGGTTTCACCATTCACAGGAGCCCAAATTTGCTGCACTCCACAGGGGACTAGGTTCGCCTGATTAGGTCCTTTCCTTTTTTTTTCTATCTTTTTGACAAGAGCTGAAGCAACGTATGTCTAGTCCTTGCTCCATCTCTGTGGTGACTGACTGCTCTCACTACCCAAACCTCATTTCTCTCCTCAGCTTAAGTGGCAGAGCAATGATACACTGAAGGTATATTACCCATCCAGCAGTAAAATTGCGTTTTCACTGTACAGCATATCTAAAATTATTCAAGCTATGTTTAAGATTAAAAAATTTAGAACAATACCAAGTGTTACTGACATCTAGTGATCAAATGTTATCACTACAGGTTTGACCCATATTCATAATTGCAATTGAAATCTATAGCTCTGTACACCCTCTTACGCACACACATTGGTTTATTTTCCTGATGTAAATTTAAACCTTCTTGGTTTTTACAGCATTATTTTAAAGAATGAGCATGTTAATTCTTTCAGTGTTTTTTCCTTGGTTGTTGGTGACATGCCAAAAATTAAGACGTGAGAGAGAATATATTCTGAGAGCCAAAAACTGAGTTGACTACCATGCAAAAACCGCAAAAAAAACTTGGAAAAAAATCTGATGAAAAACCTTACACAGGAAAATGTCTGCCAAGGGATTTTGTTTAAATTCTCATATCAGGATTCGCTTCAGCTTTCCCGCAAAAAGAAATGCAGCAAAAACTCACTGTGGGAACTTAGCCTTAGGCTAGCGTCACACTTGGGAGCGTACATCCGTTTACTGGATGCATTTATGGATCCAGTTTTTGAAGTTGCCATTTTCATGTCATTTTTGCTTCAGTTAACGCTAGCATTATTTATGTACCATGCATTAATGAATGCGTTTCCCATAGGGACCCATGTTACAAAAATGCATGCGTTTTTGAAAATGCACCAAAAAACTTTGCAGGCAATGTTTTTTCTGGAATCGTAAAAAACGCAATCCATTAAACGAATTGCACTTTGGCATTGCGTTTTTTCATTAGAGTCTATGGGTGCGTTAACGGATCAATTTTTCAAGATTTCACCAAGTCAAAAACTGGATCCAGTTACTGGATGCATGACGCCAGTGTGGCCCTAGCCTTAGACTATTTCCACACATCCATTTTTTGTGACCCATACTCAGATCTCATCACATCTATGGAAACCTTTAAGAAATTTAATGTAGTTGGCCAAAATAATGTGGCCAAGTTCAAGAGCCCTGAAGAGGAGAAGAGATAAAAGAAGGTACAAAGAGACAATAGTTCCACTTGGTGTCCGCTGAGATGGGGTCACTTATATTATCAAAGGTCATTTCTATTACTATAGATCGTGTGGTGATCTGTCTTCGGTTGATCAGTTGGCCATAATCTTGTCACTAAAATATGAGTGTACAGTAGTATGATTATGGGAAAGCGGCCTAAATATAAGCAGTCAATTAATATGTATTATCACTGGTGATGATGATTATAATTTATGATAAAATAAGTTAAATCAAACAGGAAATTACAGAGCGTTTTAATGTATCTCAATAGCTTTTCGGTACTGATTCCAACATATATAGAACAGGAGCCTTTACGGGTAATAGAAGGGCAAGATTAGCAGTCAGTAATTTACAGCCACTGCTGAGCAGCAGCAGGTAGTGGCTAATTGAACACCAGTTCATCTCTAATTACCACTTTGCATCATTCAGAACATGCATTTTGAAATGATAATTTCATTATAGTGGTTTGCATGAAATCTTAACATAGTTCTCAGAAGCAACAGGGTTTTTACTTCCTCATTATCCCGGAATTAGCGAATCCTTGGAGGTAAAGTGTGTTGTTATGACCAGGAATGAAAAATTATTGCTCGGAGAAAATCAGCCTATGGTACATGGGACATACATATAATTAATTTTTAGTAAAACTTTATATTTGTTTTTAGAGCTACTAGATATTGCTAATGTGGCCATAATGGTAGTGATTTGACCTAAGCAACGACACCAGTGCTATTAAAGTATTTGGCCATTGTATGCAAATGACATTTTAGATTCACATTATCTCATCCCATAATAGCTTTTATGACTCATGTTTGCTCCTAGCAGGACTCTTTTCCACTATGTTCATTTTTTTCTTGGATGTTTCTTTTCTGATGAGGATGACTGTAATTAAGGCTTCAGTGACGTAAATACCCATGTCAATATAACCATGCATAAGATTTATAAGCTCACTTTTATGGTTTTATGGTTGTCACTTTTTCAGTACAGAACAGATCCATTAAGAATCCATCTGTCCAAATATTCTCAATGAGAAAATATTCTAAATGTCACCTGGAATGATATTTGAACAGAAATCTTTCACTTGACTAGGAAGACAGCCAAAGTCTCTTTACTGTCAATGACAGCCTCTACCAGGAATTATATCTACCTGATTAGGAAAAATATATATATATTGAGATATATTGGAGGCATGAATCATTTTACTAATATTTTACAATGCAATGGTGATATATTGTATTTTATATGCAAATTATCTCTTCGGAGAGGAAGAAGACGAACTCTAGTGCCACCAATTGGAAGTAGCCATCCTAAAAGTCAATGTCAACCCTTTAACGAGCATTGCCATATGGATTGGCATGCTAGATCTGGCATTTCAATATCTCCATAAGGAGAAGTATCCTTTAGATCTACATTGTATTGAACGTTCATGTAAGCAGCACTTTCACTTATGGTCGTAAGGTAGTAAACCTACCATATTTGTTAGAAATGATAAATTTGAAGTTCTTACATATCTATGATGGTCTAATATATTTTTTATTAATATTTTTACATTTTTTATTTAATTACATTGCTATGACATTATTATTTAGGAGCTATATGTTAATATATTGTGAGCTCCTTTAAAGAAATATTATATGGATGCTGTATGGAGTTTAAGGAACTTTATGTTAGTTTTGTGTGCGCCCCTGAGTTCTGGCAAAATTACTCCAAAAATGTGTCTTTCTTTACCTTCACCAAAATTATTATGTTATAACCAAAGAAAGGGGCGTTAACATATGTTGGTAAGGGTGCTTTCACACTGTGTTTTTATCAAAAATGCGGCAGTTACAGTAAATAATCTGCATCTACCCCATTTGCCGCATAACGGCAGCAGCGTTTTTTTTCGTGGCCGCATCTGCCGCAACCGCCGATACCGCACTTGCCACACACTTACCGCAAGCCCCATAGACAATGCATGGGGCTTGCCGCAAGTGGGCCGTTATGCAGCAAATGCAGTAAATGCGTTTTTTTTACCGTAACTGCCGCATTTTTGAAAAACCCAGATGTGAAAAGGCCCTAATGGTGCCATCACACGCAGCGATGCGATGAACGATTTTGTTAGCGATCACATGCACGCACTGCCTAGATACCCAAAGTAGTTACCAGCCTTCTCCGCTCACCGGCTGGTATCCAAGGTGCACAGCAGGTAACTAGGGTCCCTGCCTAGTTACCTGCAGTTTACCTTGGATACCAGCTGGCTTATCGGTCGTCTCCCGGTGTCACACGCAGCGTTGCTGAGTGTCCATCGGACGACCAACGATAGATTTGAGGACAGGAACTCAAACCACACGATGAACGATCAGTCAGCTGATCGTTCATCGTTTGCAGTGTCACATGCAACAATGTCGTTTTGACATCGTTCAAGTGTCACAAAACACGTGACTTTTGAACGATATCAGCAACGATATCGTTACGTGTGATGGTACCTTAAGAGTGTAATAGTGTAACATTCCAGTTCGCATTAATATGTAGCCATTTAAAAGACAGAACCTAATATAAAAACAAAATATGCATATACTCTGTAGTAAGTAAATAGTAATATTACATGTAAATAATATTTTAATAAAAAAAAGTGTAAATGCCATCTCACCACAACAAGTTGTACCCAATCAGGATGGTCCTTAAATTGAGCCTATCAGGTTATTTATGTCCCAAACCTATCAATACCTGTCCCTGCAGCCTTCTACTACATCCCTAACCATCCCTGTCGGACCTAGATGTGAAGTATAATGGTTGTAAAAAACCTTTTAATAACTTCCATTTTCCACCATTATGTAGGTATGTGGGCGACCTATGGGCAATGGGTTGGCGTTCATTCTCCCCCTTCGCTCCATGGTATCATGCCAGGGTGGGTGTGATAATTCAGAAGCGCGGTCCCAAGTTTCAAATCTGTAGGCAGTTCCTTCCTGGTATGATGCAGCTGCACATCATTTCCAGTCCTGTGCATGTGGGGGTGTAATGGATAGAGTGGCCGGCGTTGGAGCATGCACAGTGTGCATTCCAAAGCCAGCCAGTACACCTGATAATCCCCCACAATGCACCGGACCGGAAATAACGCGTGCCTGCGAATCATACCAGGAAACTCGGAACCGTGCTTCTGAATTAATTATCACATTCACTGTGGTGTAATACCATGGAGCCAAGAGAGAATACTCGAACGTAGCGCACAAGTTGCCCATACGTCTACATAATGGGGGACAATGTAAGTTTTAAAAAGATTTTTTCCAACTATTACACCATGTTCCAAATTATTATGCAAATGTTCTTTTTCTCTGATTTTCCTAAATGGTCGGTGCAAATGACAGTCAGTGTAATAAAAGTCATCACCTGTTAGAGTATACATCAAATTTTATTCAAGAAACCTCCCAATGATAACAGTATAATCTTCAAAATTTAAAAAAAACTCTAAATGCACTGTTCTAACTTATTAGGCACAGTAGAGTGTCTAAACATTTGATATGTTGATATGTCATTTGTTTAATCTGCAACATTAGGAGGTGACTGTCACTAAAATAACAAGCTATTTAAGGCTACGCTCACACTTTGCGAATTTTTTGCACTTTTTTCTGCAGTTGTAAGATAATATGCACAGAGGAGTGCTCCCATAGAGAGAACCTGGCAAAAGGTTTGGGAGTAGGTTGATTGAGGTGGGCAGAGGGGGCAACTCTCACCTCTTCAGGTTATGCCTCCTCCGCACAACCTCAATGTAAGCCGTCACTGGGGCCTCCTGGCACACGCACCGCTGGATGATGACTCCTCCATTTCCTCGTTCGGCCCTCGTCACATGGGCTAGCGGTCACGGGATCTTATGTCACCGCAGGTCCTTGAGCTCCACAAGCCTCTTGGTGACAGAATTAGAACAATGGTACCCACAGCTCCAATAACCACAGCACACCCACAGGGAGGGTGGGAGTTTCAAATAAGGATATAATAGGTTACTTTTAGGAGCGCTGGGGCACAAGAGGGAACAATTAAGGATTAAGAACAATTCTCTTTATTACCACAACATGTTTCCACAACGGATCGTCGTCTTCCTCAGGTGGATTTACATTAACACTGACCATGGACACATTAAATAGTCTAACCTACCAATCAGACTCTATCAATTAATGATGTCATTAAGTTAACTATATTCACCCCATACCAACTAGAAGTATGGAAGCGTTCAGTGGAAATCAGTATAGGTCACATTGCATCATATACATAAAAACAATTACATATTTTAAAATTAATTCAGGGGTTAATAAAATTTTCTTACTATACAATAATCCCTGAAGACAATCAATTAAAAAGGGGGGGGAAGAGGAGGGATGTCTAGTTGTACCTGGCTAGACACAAAAAAGGGCGAAGCCCACATTGCTTTTTTTTTTTTAATTATTTCATGGAATTCATGAAATAATTTAAAAAAGGGCTTCCCTATATTTTTGGTTTCCAGCCAGGTAAAACTAGGCAGATGAAGGTTGTGGGCAGCCCTTACCCACGTGCTGTACCTGACTGGCATACACAAATATGGCGAAGCCCATGTCATTTTTTTTTTTTAGTTTTTTTGTAGAAAAATTTAAAAAAGTGGTTTCCGTGGATTTTCCTTTGTCACTGAAGGTAACACCAAGCAGCGGGGGTTAGCAGACAATAGCTGCTTGAGTTACCCTTAGCTGGAAATAGAAAATGCAGCGGGGGCCAACGCCTTTTTTTTTTTACCCCTAACGTTAGGGTTATGTGTTTGGGGTTTTACTTCTAATATTTTTATTCTTTAATGATTTTTTTTTTTTTAAATCGATGTGAACATTGCCAAATTTCTGTATGCCAGCCAGGTACAGCAGGCAGGTACAGGCTGCACCCAACCCCCAGCTGCCTATTTGTACCCAGCTGGGAACCAAAAATGTAGGGAACCCCTTCTTTTAAATTGTTTCATGAATTTTATTAAATAATTTTAAAAAAATGACGTGGGCTTAACCCTATTTTTGTGTCTGGCCAGGTACATCTAGGCAGCTGGGGGCCTGAATTTTCAGCACAGGGTGGACCAAGCCTTCTGAGCCCCCTATTGTGAATTGCAGTCCACAGCTGCCCTAGAAAATGGCGGGTTCATAGAAGCGCCATCTTCTGGCGCTGTATCAGACTCTTCCAGTGGCCCTGGTGCCGGGTGGCTCACTGGGTAATAATGGGGTTAGGGCCAGCTTTGTATTATCAACTGTCCCTAAGCCTGAAATTGATGATATTGATGATGCCATGTCAATATTAGGTATGGCCACCATGAATTTCTAGTAAATAAAAAAAAACAACACAGAGAAAAATGTTATTATTAAAAATAAAGCACAACACAATTAGTGACTCCATCCATATTGAAGAAAAAACTCCCCTCCGATGTAGTCAGCAGCACAAAGGCTGCATTCTGTGAAGGTGGCTCTTATGTGTATTAACCCCAAGTACACTGAAATAATCACTTTTATAAATTTGCCTCCATACCTCTGCTGAGTCCAGTAGGTGTGTTCTCTCCCCAAGTCTCAACTGCCTCACTGCTGTCAATTATCCCCCTTCTGCCCCTCAGAAGCTGTGGAAATACACACACAGTGTTGGCAGCCTCAGGCCACGCCCACACAGCGCTAAAATGCAGTTTTTAAAAGAGCACAGAAAAATGTGAGAAAATCGGTCATATGGCACAAAAAAGCATTATCTTAGTTGCTATGTGACCCATCATTAACAACAAGTGCAGTATTGTGGGGGGGGGGAGGTTCAATGAAATGATATTTACACTTTAAATAAACACAGAAAATCAAAAAGTAGAGCCACAATTCAGATGATCGGTTATATACAAATATATATAATTTATTTAACATCAAAAACCACAAAGTGCAAGAAAGAACATAAGAAAAAGTGAAGTAGCAAGGTTACAGGGAGGAACTAGGGTTTCACTTCCCATGTATATCACTGAGCAATGGGCACACATCATCAGTTCGTTGTTAATCATTCTTGAACCATTTTTAATATTTCCAACCACTTCTGGGATTTCATCACAAGTAGAGATTTGTGGATCATTTCTTGCGATCCCGGTCAAAAGTCCACTTTAGTAGTCTCTGGCCATTTACCCTGTTCATATTTCCTTTTACTTCAGTGATCTCAGGCACAACTTATGATATACAAGGCTTATGGTATATCAAAATGACAGCAGACAGACAAGCAAGTCACATAACTAAAATAAGGGTCTCAGCGCTCTCAGATTACATAACAAAAACCTACTGAAAGATCCCTGTTAATGACACTTCATCTAGTTGCGGCTTTGTTGTTTTACTAGCATGTACCAACCATAAATTGTTTTCCATAATGAAAATTTCTCTTAAAAAAAGCCAAACACATATGTACCCATATGGTAAATAGTTAATGATTCATACATGGTTTATTCTTCACATCCTGTATTGTTTCTATACAATTTAATATTATAATACAATGTAGCGATTCATCAATGTACAGGAGCAGGATATTGCCACAACTGTAGAACACATGAGATGATTTATTTAAGTAGAGTATAATTGATTTTACGAATTACATATATAAAAAACCTCTCTGCTTTCAAAAGCTGCTTGATGAATAATATGACTCCACAATATAAATGTGCTCTATAATTTGCAATTATCTTGGGTTAATTTGCAAGAAAACTAATTTACATATTTAATGAATTAAAAAAAATTGAACTTTCTGGCTTTCTTACAAAGTTTGTTGCCTGTTGGAAAATTGAGTTTTACATTATTAAAATGGCGATTATTCTCATAAATATGTTTTGCATGAAAATGCCAAACACTCCCCTGAGAGATAAAATCGCAAAGCAACAGACTAAATCTTTGACTTTTTATGCAAGTGAAATATCATTAGTATTTGACCTTCAGGAGTACATAAGTAATACTCCCGTGCAGTCGTCTAGTTTTCCCTTCTCTACAGTACCTTTACTGATTCTTAATGCATTTCAACTAAGGGTATAAATAACTTCTAGGGCCCTCGATATTTCCACACAGATGTCAAGGAAATGCTAAAAAATAAAAATTGGAGAAATCAAATAATGGTGCTGTAAAACAACATGGTTCACAGAACCTGACACTCACAATAAAGTTTATGGTATTTAAGCTTCTGTGACTGCACATAAATGTCATTTGCTACAAACATATTACAACGTAAATGTCAGGAAAGAAAAATGAGTATTTATTTTAAGTAAAACAATTAGTATATGATGGATAAAAGAAGAGGTTGTAAGAAGTCCGGTAGAGAAAGAGAATAAAAATAGATAAAATAAATTGAAAAGCAGTGAGGTTAAAAGTGTAAGAATTTTTATTAAAAAAACAAAAAAATTGCGATAATTTTTCCTGGCATATTTGTTGTATATTGTTATGTTAATTCTATTAGGATTTTTTTTTTCTAAAGATAATAACATGAAAGAAAATCTCTAAAAATCATGAAAATATGTTTAAAGTAAATGAGTTAAAAAAAGACGTATGACCTGCACTACCGTATTTATGTGCCATTCATTACTGAACTGGGAACCAGAGCACAGTCTTTAGATATCTAAAAGGGAGTAGTGCTCATATGATCCGCGCTGCCATCTGGATGAAAGACAAGGAAGACAAGGCTTCTTCAGTGCTATTCTTTTATACCCAACACGTTTCGGTGCAGGGACGGCACCGGAACGCATTGGAAATAAAAGAATAGCACTGAAGAAGACTTGTCTTCCTTGTCTTTCATCCCGATGGCAGTGCGGATCATATGAGCACTACTCCCTTTTAGATATCTAAATAAACCAACACTGTGCACGTGGAAGTGCGGATCCAGCAGCAGCTGTCCAGGCGAGCATACTGGTTGTGGGTTAACACAACCAAACCAAGTGAGCACATACACTCACAGTCTTGCAATCTTATCTAAACGATAAGACCCATTTGTGCAGAGACGGCACCGAAATGCGTTGGAATTAAAAGAATAGCACTGAAGAAGCCTTGTCTTGCTTGTCTTTCATCCCGATGGCAGCGCGGATCATATGAGCATTAATCCCTTTTGGATATCTAAATAAACCAACACTGTGCACGTGGAAGTGCGGATTCAGCAGCAGCTGTCCAGGCGAGCATACTGGTTGTGGGTTAACACAACCAAACCAAGTGACCATATACACTCACAGTCTTGCAATCTTATCTAAACGATAAGACCCATTTGTGCACCTTTGTGTCTTTCCCTACTTTGAGAGCACAGTCTTTTACAACCACCCACCATAAAGGTGCAATAACTTCCAAGGAAAGTTTTCATAATATCCAAAAGTACTGTAGAAACAATGAAGCTGCACTCACCAGTAAGGTGTCCTTAAGCGATAATTTAATATAATAGGGATCATGCGGGTAGATTGTAGAATGTGGGCTTTGGTCCTGGACAACGGCAGACTGGACAACGGTGATCATAGCCAGCATCCTCCAATCTACCCACATGTTCCCTATTTGTATGGAATAAATGCTTGAAGACACCTTGCCGGTGAGTGCAGCTTCATTCTCCTACTTTTGGATATTATGTTTAAAATAAAGTAATGAAATATGCTGGCACTATATATACTGGAAAATCTGTAGGGTATACAGGAATCTTTGATAAAGGATATAATAAAGATTGGAGCTGCTGATAGAGGACAGGTTTCACATAAAACCCTGTCAAATAAAGGAGAATATACAGTCATATGAAAAAGTTTGGCTCCCCTCTTAATCTTAATCATTTTTTTTTTTTGATTAAAATTGTTTTTTTTGCAACAGCTATTTCAGTGTGATATATGTAATAACTGATGGACACAGTAATATTTTAGGTTTGAAATGAGGTTTATTGTACTAACCAAAAATGTGAAATATGCATTATTTCTAAATTTGACAGGTGCCAAAGTATGGGCACCCTTCTGATTTTCATGATTTGAATACTCCTAACTACTTTTTACTGACTTACTGAAGCACTAAATTGGTTTGGTAACCTCATTGAGCTTTGTATTTCATAGCCCGGTGTATCCAATCATGAGAAAAGCTATTTCAGGTGTCCACTTGCAATTTCTTCTCCTAGTTGCATCTTCTCTGAGGAGTGGCATCATGGGCTCCTCAAAACAGCTCTCAAATGATCTGAAAAAAAAGATTGTTCAACATAGTTGTTCAGGGGAAAGATACAAAAAGTTGTCTCAGAGATTTAACCTTTCAGTTTCCACTGTGAGGAATATAGTAAGGAAATGGAAGACCACAGGGACAGTTCTTGTAAAGGCCAGAAGTGGCAGGCCAACAAAAATATCAGAAAGGCAGAGAAGAAGAATGGTGAGAACAGTCAAGAACAATCCACAGACCACCTCCAAAGACCTGCAGCATCATCTTGCTGCAGATGGTGTCATTGTGCATCAGTCAACAATACAACAGCGCACACTGCACAAGGAGAAGCTGTATGGGAGAGTGATGCAAAACAAGCCGTTTCTGCATGCACGCCACAAACAGAGACCTCTGAGGTATGCAAAAGCACATTTGGACAAGCCAGTTTCATTTTGGAAGAAGGTCCTGTGGACTGATGAAACAAAGATTGAGTTGTTTGGTCATACAACAAGGCGTTATGCATGGCGCCACAAAAACACAGCATTCCAAGAAAAACACTTGCTACCCACTGTCAAATTTGGGGGACGGTCCATCATGCATTGGGGCTGTGTGGCCAATGACGGCACCGGGAATCTTGTTAAAGTTGAGGGTCGCATGGATTCCACTCTGTATCAGCAGATTCTTGAGAATAATGTTCAAGAATCAGTGTCAAAGTTGAAGTTACGCCGGGGATGGATCTTTCAGCAAGACAATGATCCAAAACACCGCTCCAAATCTACTCAGGCATTCATGCAGAGGAACAATTACAATGTTCTGGAATGGCCATCCCAGTCCTCAGAACTGAATATCATTGAACATCTGTGGGATGTTTTGAAGCAGGCTGTCCATGCTCGGCGACCATCAAACTTAACTGAACTGGAATTGTTTTGTAAGGAGGAATGGTCAAAAATACCTTCATCCAGGATCCAGGAACTCATTAACAGCTACAGGAAGCGACTAGAGGCTGTTATTTTTGCAAAAGGTGGATCTATTAAATATTAATGTCACTTTTCTGTTGAGGTGCCCATACTTTTGCACCTGTCAAATTTTGAAATAATGCATATTTCACATTTTCGGTTAGTACAATAAACCTCATTTCAATCCTGAAATATTACTGTGTCCATCAGTTATTACATATATCACACTGAAATAGCTGTTGCAAAACCAAATTTTTTTTAAAAAAAGGAGTAAGATTAAGAGGGGTGCCCAAACTTTTTCATATGACTGTATATATGTATATATATATATATATATATATATATATATATATATATATATATACATACACATATATATATATATATTAATGCCTATCATGCTACCTAGAGGATTTTCCTAAAATGTGATACTTACAACATTCTCATCTACTTCTTCAATTTTATTATGGTCCTTTCACCTTTCTCATAAGATCAGTATTTATTATCACATATTAGAAAAATCCTCCGGTCAGTGCTGTAGACATTTATATATGTTTAAAATAAAAATCTTGAATCATAGTGAGTTTATCACCCGTAAAATTGATTGTATACATCTTATAGGGGATTCAGCCACTATCCCTATAATGTTGGCTTTCAATTCTTTAGTTTTTCAGAAGCAGCATTTTATTTCTTTGTCTGGAGGTTTTTATTAATTTTCCAAATTTTTACAATAAACCAAATTTAAGGATGTGTGTGAGGATATACACGGGAAGGGGCTTAAGATTTAAAATACCAACTTCAAGGAAGTAAATAAAAGCAGTTTTTATCACACAATATCTAAAAGGTCCATAGACCAACATGGAAGAGAACAAACAAAGTAGAAGAGAACTATGGAATCATATGAATATGCCTCCTAAGATATCGCTAGTCATGCTATTCCCTGCCTGGCAATGGAGGTATTGATACCCTACTTTTATGATGCCCCCATTCCTCGGCAGCTTTCCTTTTGCTGACCCTAAGTCAGTATCCAAAATAAATGTATGATATCAGGCATTATGGTGACTTAACTTATGGGTCAGTCCAGTGAGATATAATGACAATCAGATAAGTCACAGTATGATTCCTAGCTTAGTTCATAGAAAGAGCTCACACACCATATTATTCACTGACAGTGTACTAAATCTCCATCACAGCTGCGGATTCGGCACATTGTGTCAGGGTAGGAGGAGACCGCTGAGTGAAATGGGGGTAGGTGGTCACAATAGGGGTTGGGGCGGGCCTGTAAGATCCTGGGGTGGCTGGGCATACTAAGACTGCGGGAGAGGGCGTGTTTGGAAGAGTCTCGGCGTAATGTCCATTTCTGCATTTCCATGCAGGCTCCAACACAAACACACTCCCTAGTCATTCTCTGGCGACACAAATAGGTGATATCTGGCTGATAATGCAAAATGTTGACAGGATGTATATTACAAACTGTCAACATTTTGCAGCCTGGATATACATAGAAATTGTCCAAAAAACACAGACAACCCCTTTAAAATATTTTCCATGGTGTCGAAGATTTTTATTAATTTTCAAAATATTTACAATAAACCAAATCTAAGGAGATATGTGAGGACAGATGAGGAAAGGCAAACTCTATTAGGGGGTGGGGGAAAGAAAGGAACAAAGATAGAGTATTAATGAGTGAATGCAGTTATACATTTAAAACATAGGTAACTTTAAATAGCTTTATTAGGTTCTTTTATATATCTAGAAAAATACATAAAAGGGGAAGGGAGGGAGAATACAATGACAACCAAGGTGTACAGAATGGGAAGCAATATACACATATATATATATATGTATATTCACCATTGACATTCTATGCTGATTTGATTTGTTTATATTGGAAATTCTTAATCCTTATTATATAGGTCTGGGGAACTAGCTATCTACCTTATGGAGAGGAGTTTCCCTGCAGCCATAAGGCGACAGATAAGTCGATAAGGAGTCTTAAAGCCTTAATGCTCCTCTGGGAAATGTGCAAATTGTCACTTCAATGAAGAAGTGGATAAAGATGGCACTAGAGTTCATCCACTTCTTCATTGAAGTGACAATTTGCATAATCCTTATTATACATATACCAGATGGTGGCCCGATTCTAACGTATCGGGTATTCTAGAATATATATGTAATTTATTTATAAAGATTTAAAAATAATGCAATGAATACATAGGATTTTCCCCAATCAGCAACGCGGCTTCATTCATCATATCTGCACGTGTGGCACCTCACCAGCGATCAGTAAGGTACTCCAGCGATCCCAACAAACGATGCGACCTGGTAGGGATTGCTGGAGCATCAGTATGTGGTGGCTGGTGAGATTGTCACACTGAGCGACTGAGCTGTGTTGCTGCTGACCTCCAAGACATGATCAGTGATCTCACAGCGGGGGCCTGGTCGGTGCTGCGTGCCACAGTAAGCAAGAACGCTAGCGCCAGTCGGGGTACTTCCACTGCGAGCAGCTGGGAGATGACCAGGTAACGCCGGCCATCTTCCGGCTGCGTCACCGCTGAACTCCGTGCAGCAGGAGATGACCCGTGGCAACCATCGGGAGATCAGCGGCTAGTGCCGCTGATCTCCCGATAGTAGCGGTGGTGTGCGTGGTTCAAATCCCGCGCCAATTCACAGCTGGACTGTGCCTGTCGCTGTTTGGTCGCGCCCGGCGGCTGCAACCAATCAGCGACACAGTATTTCTGTTACAGACAGAATAAGACGATTATATAGTAGGATATATATATAGAATTATTTACATAAAATGAAAAGATGATTTGGTGTCTTTATGTTATTACAGTAAGCAAAATGAGGCACAAAGGGCAGCAGAACAGAAGAATTGGAATAACATACAAAAGACTGACAGATATAGATATAAAAGGAATACAGATTAAAGCTGTAGATCTTAGTCTAAGACGAGAGAGTGACTTACTAAACTTACTAATAAATGTAACTTCCTGTCCGCGGTTACAGTTGAATGGATGGAGAGGGAACATTAATTATAAAACTGTTACACGTGTAGCTACAAATAGTTGTTGTGATCAATAGAGGATATAGAATACATTGAAAATGTTCCCTTACAAGACGTGCTAGCAGCAGAATCTGATTGAGTGTTATTGATTGCATCCCTTTATCTAAAGTTACCTAACACCAGTTATATTAAATGTCCTAAAATAAATGGAACTCAAAGTATTTTATATAAACCTTAAATAAAACTGTGTACACTGAGTACTTCTACCATGATAAATAAGCCTGGTTTTGTTCCTTTAACATTGATCGGTTTTGATAAATAGCCCTGTAAGGTCTTTCAACTTGTCTTTGTCTCCAGGCGTACATTTATTCATTGGGTTTGTGATTGTCTTTTGGATTGGGCTTTCTATGTCTTTCAATTCATTGAAGTAAAAGTTGCAATATCAAATGTGTTCTGTCCAGAATACAGGTGTGTCTTCCTGTATTGGCAAGCATATATAAACATGCCGGAATAATGTATTATGTTTGCCTGCTCATATTATTACATGACGATACTTTGTGAAACATTTAAAACATTTTTCTTTCTTATTTCTATTTGAGAAAATATACACAAGAAACACTGGTATCCAAATCTGTCAAGTTTTAGATTTTTATATATTCAAACTTTCCCAGAATATTGAATGTGTGTCTTCTCAGACATGTATGCACATTTCTAATTCCCAAATCATACACAACATAAATAACCAGGTTTCAACAGCCTAAATTCATTCAGTGCATTTGTCCAAGGTAAAGTGTCCCAAAAAGTATCAAAATAAAATTGTATAGCTAATTATTGTAAATAGGTATGAGCAAACCCGAACTGTAAAGTGCGCGGTTCATACTGAATACTTAGTTTAACCATTTAAATAAATAAGTGAAAAGAATAGCTTTGGGTCCCTCCTATTTCAGGCCAGATAGGCGATCCTGTCTGCTGCATTAAGGATGGACTGGAGAGGTGAAAGTTTAGAGAGGGGCAGGTCGATTAATAGAGAATTTCAGTAGTCAAGGCGGGAATGGATTAGGCCCACAGTGAGGGTTTTTGTTGTTTCCATGGTAAGAAAGGGATGGACTCTAGAGATGTTCTTCAGGTGCAAGTGATGAGAAATTGTATATAGGAGGTGAGGGAGGGATCGGTGTCAAACATAACACCCATACAGAAAGCCTGCTGCCTAGGCGTTATTGTGGTGACACACACTGAGAGAGAGATACAGATTTAGGGAGGTTAGTGGAGGGCAGGAGCAGAAGAAGGGGTAAGGTTATTGTGTGTCATCAGCATAGAGATGGTACTGGAAGCTAAATCTGCTGATGGTATGTCCAATCGGGGCCGTATAGAGAGAGAAGAGAAGAGTACCAAGGACTGAACCCTGAGGGACTCCAATAGTGAGAGGAAGAGGGGAGGAAGTGGAGCCAGTGAATGATACACTGAAAGAGCGGTCAGAAAGATAAGAAGAGAACCAGGAGAGAGTGGTGTCCTTTATGCCAATGGAGTGCAGTATAGAGAGTAGGAGATGGTGGTCAAAAGCTGCAGAGAGGTCAAGAAGAATAAGCAGAAGGTGGGCACCATTACGTTTTGCCGTCAAAATGTCATTGCTCACTTTGATGAGGGCAGTTTCTGTAGAGTGTAGGCAGCAGAAACCAGATTGTAATGAATCTAGAAGAGAGTGAGTAAAGAGGTAACGGGTAAGCCAAGTGTAGACCAGGTGCTCCAAGAGTTTAGAGATGAAGGGTAGATTGGAGACTGCTCTGTAGTTATGTGTGTAGGATGGATCAAGAGAAGTTTTCTTTAAAAATGGAGTAATAATAGAGTGTTTGAAGGAGAAGGGGAAGATGCCAGAAGAGAGAGATTGAAGATTTTGGTTAGGTGAGTAGTGACGACCAAAGAGAGGGACCGGAGTAGGTGTGAAGGAATGGGGAAAGAGGTGCATGTAGTGGGACGAGACTAAGAGAGGAGCCTGGAGACTTCTTCTTCAGTAGCTCGGTCAAATATGGAGAGTGAGTGAGAGGAAATGTGGGGAAGAATGGGAGTAGCAGCGCTGGGAGGCCGGGAGCTGATTTCCTAGCGGATGTTGTCTATTTTCTCCATAAAGTAAGAAGCCAGATCATCAGCATAGTGGTCAGTGATTGGCCTACACTTTAGGACTCAGGAGAGAGTGAAAAGATTTCAAAGAGTTTTTTTGGATTATAGGATAGTGAGAGATCAGGGTGGTGAAGTAGCTATGTTTGCAAGGTGAAGTGCAGATTTTTAGGTTTTTAACATGAATTTATAATGGATTAAAGTTTTCTGGTGAGCGAGTTTTCCTCCATAGACATTCAGCACTCCTAGAGCATCGCTGGAGGAATCGAGTTTGCGATGTGAGCCAAGGCTGTTTTTCTCTATGTTTGGAGGTTCTAAGGGTGAGGGGCGCTACTTGGTCTTGTGTGTGCTGTGGTGGGCAAGGGTTTGTAAGCGAGACCACACTAGTGTTGTGAGACCCAGAACAGACATTGCTGGAATGGCAATGGTACGTGCAGTATGCATAAGATTTTTTAAATTATTTTACTTGAGGACTAAAAGTTTTAAAAAGAGATTGTCAAATCAATGGATGATGTACAGTATATGTGTATCTACATACACTAGTGATGAAAATTAGAGAACATTTTCAGACAGAATGTAATCTACATTGATATATATTGGAAGGATTTTGTGTAAGGCTAGGCTCACACGTTGCATTTTTGGTGCATTTTGTTGAGGATCCACTTTTCAGCTGCAAAATGGATCCGCTTTTTCCAAAAAATGCATCTCCATTCCCACAGTGCTTTTTAGCTGCATCTTTGAGGATCCATTTTTTTGAGTACATTCTACAATGGGGCAATGGAAATATTGCAGCAGGAAAAACACCAAGAAATTGACATGATCATTCTATTTGAGGATCCATTTTCCAGAAAAATGGATCCTCAAAAAAAATGGAACGCCTGAATGCTAAATTTGTAAATTCATTGACATTGCTGGGATGCCAAGCGCTACTAAATTTCACTGCAAAAATGGATCCTCAAACAAACACACCAAAAACGCAACGTGTCAATGTAGCCTAACTACACCATCTTGGTTCACTCTTCTTCCAGTCTCTTCCACACTTCTAATATACTCTGATTGGGGTATTTTTAACATTGTTTACATTTTGTGAAATTGTGATTGGTGTACTTATTTTTGGGGGAGGAGTTTGCACTATATAAGGAGGTTAAGACAATAGGAGGGTTATACAATTGATAAAGGTCTGCTGACCGAAACGTTGTGTGGTGTTTGGAATGACAGAATGAAGCATTGAGGATAATACCAGCTGAAGAGGTTTTCTTTATATATGGATGTACTGTGATCCAGGTGGGTCTCCCTGGTTGTCGACGTGCATCTCGCTATTTGGGGGTCAAGAAGGGCCTTTATTCCACGGGGTGCTGTGGACACCATCGTTTCTTCCACACTTCTGTGATTGTTGTGGGTTACTTGGCCATAATTTTGTCACCCAGGATTTTCCAGATGTTTCATTGTTTCAATATTTACTGTTTCAAGAAGGAAAACAGTCATCGATCACATCATCCTCAGGCAATTTTCCATTTTTTGTTTTTCCCTCTCCTTTTTCCAAGAGCCATAACGAGTTGTACTTTTGAATTACATCATTTTTGGTTTTGGTGTTGTTTTGAACCAGGAGATGCATATGTACACATTTAACATAATATATACAGTTTTATACCAAAATTGCAACAAAAAAGCAGGAAATCCGTGGTATAAACCTGGTCACGTTTTTGTTGCTTTTTGTGCTAGGAAATGCATATGATCAAATTGAAAACAATGCATGCAGTTTTATGCCAAAATTGCACCAAAAAAGTATGAAATCTGCAGCAAAAACAGTGTTGCAGTTTTGGTGCTTTTTTGGGTCAGGAGATAAATATGAACACATTAAGCACAATGCATGCAGTTTTGTGCCAAAATTGCACCAAAAAATCGCCAAAACTGTGACACGGATTTTGCTACAGATTTCATGCAACTTGGCTCAATTTTTACCTAAATCTACATGCTTGTGTTCAATATATACGTTTGCATCTCCTGGCCCAAAAAGCACCAAAGCCATGACACAGTTGAGCCCTTTTTTATAAAATTATCTTTTAAAATTAAACTCATCTGTGATGAGCTTCTGTAGAGCAACCTTGCGCATGCGCAATGTGCATCGCGCAGTCCTCTACACCCAAATGGGTGTCCTGATGTCAGTATAGCCGGATATGACGCGATTAGCGTCATACCGGCTATACCGCCCATGTAGGAGTATGAGGAGGATCACTATTGATTAGCACGCCCATTAGGGCATGAATAATTGACTTATAAGCGGCGATGAGAAGCCACAGGGAAAGCCCTGTGTGACTTCTCAAGCACTGAGAAGCCGCAGTTCAGCAGGTACTAAAATCACTTTTATAAACTTTATAAATACCCATTTTTTATTCAAAGGGATGGCTAGAATACATAAATGATGGTGCAGGGACAGGTATTAATAGCCTGGGGGCTGATTTGTAAGGGCCAGGTTCTCTTTAAAATTGTTGTTGGGAGATAGCACCCTTCAAAAATGAGAAACCAAGACCAGCTGTCAAAAGAGTAGTCCAAAATTCCAGTTGAGAGGTGGAAGAAGCTTAGTTGAATGTTATAAGAATTAATTGAATGCAGATACTGTATTTACACAGGCAAGCAAAAGTGTTACATTGTTTTGGACTTTTAACTTTCAGACTCCATATCTCAACATTTACTTCTTCTTTGAATGTGAGACTAAGACCGGGCCTGTCACACGTGTCAATGTCGCCCGCAATATCGCTCATGCGTCACAAATTATTAATCGCCTGAGCGATGTGAAATTATCGCAGGTAAGATGTCACACGCGTCAATATTAATACTAGATTAGCCTCGGCACACTCAACTAATGAAAAATG
The DNA here is from genome assembly GCA_033576535.1 of Allobates femoralis. Taxonomy (NCBI): domain Eukaryota; kingdom Metazoa; phylum Chordata; class Amphibia; order Anura; family Aromobatidae; genus Allobates; species Allobates femoralis. The sequence goes on from JARQOC010000001.1 coordinate 147,249,319, forward strand.
AAAAGGAAGAAATGTTTCTTTGTGCTGATAATTTTATTGTACAGAAACGAAATCATCCCACGTTTCGGCTCAACATGAGCCTTCCTCAGGGAATTGAGCTGAATTAAACATAACAACAAAAAGAAGTCACAATTTTGTTCAACATAAATGCAAAATACATGTTAAGAGAAAAAAACCTACATGCGGTGTATGGTACAAAATGCTGGAGTGTGGTGAAATCCATAGCGTGCGCACTAAGGTATGTGGTGGGCACGTCCGTAAGTGAATGGTGGCGTGTAGGGGTGAAGTGGTAGGTGAGGAAACAAAGGATAGGAGGAAGAGTGAGAGGAAATAAAAGGAGTAGATAAAAAAATCAAGAGGTCTCAGACAAAAAGAAAAAGAAGAAAATAAAACCAACAAACGGTATACAAAGGTGAAGAAAGACAATAGAGGAAAAGGGGAGGGGCAAGAGAAACAATGAATAGAGTATAATAACTAAAATCAGGTAAATTACCTTACAAACTCAGAGAGTAGGAATAAGTAGGTATAGAAACGATCCAGTAGCAAGGAAAAATCTATTTAAGGTATATAAAAGGATGAATCGGTATCATTATAGAAAACTGTAAAGAGATATATAAGGCAAAGACAAGCTGAGGTAGTCAAAGTCCAATATTTAAACAACAACCAAGGTAAACTTATGAGATGAAAAGGCAATGCTTAGGATTAATATGGGCTGAAGTATATAGAAAAATATGGGATTACCTCAAAGAGTCGTTTAGTGATTATCCTTAATAGAGGAAAATAGCAGAGAGATAACTACTGAACTGGTCGCTGGAGAAAGAGAAATAAGAAAGGTATTACAAAAGAGAATGAAGGTATATGCTGAGAGAAGTCTATAGGGGTCACATACCCTTAAATTGTAAGGAGGTACATGACTCCTGTCCTGTAAAGAAAGTGCAGCAGGCTATTAGAAGTAAGTAGAAATAACAGGCACATGTGAGAAAACAGCAAAAAAAGGGCTGTGCAGCAGTTACCTTGTGTCCATAGTGTTTGCAAGGGAGGCCAGGAGTGTGTGTGATCAAGTGTGACCATGTTAAATACCCTCCAGTGCTTCCTGGTAGGGCGGGGAGCTAATTGACCTTCCAGGGAGGGGAATCAGATCAGGAAGTGGTGGTTCCTTGTCACAGTGCTGGCGGCCGCCATTTTATTGGTGGGATAGTGCCTACAAATACTGTGCACATTAGAAAGACGATTTTGTAGGTGCTGAAGATGATTGTGCTCTGGAGTGAGGGTGATACTGCAGATACTGCAGGGACTGCGGAGACCTTCAATAACATTCAGAATAGTCCTGCCTAAGAGTAAAGAAACAAGGTTAGAATACATTCTAAACATTGAAATCAAAGCAATACAAGACCTGTCAATATATGGTTAAGTACATCTATAACCTAATAAAACTAAACACGACAAAGAGAATATCACATAATAACTCCAAGGTAAATAATGGATTAGGCTACTAATATGTCTAGAAGAATAGGACATAGCACTCAAGTTCAGTAATAAATTTCAGATTCCCTATTCAAGCCCTTAGGGGAGAGGGTATTGAGGTGATAAATCCAATACGCTTCGCGTTCCCTAAGCATGCGTACCCTATTCCCTCCTCTCCTTGGTATGGGTATGTGATCAATCACCTGAAATTTTAACTGACTAATAGAGTGTCTACATTCGATAAAATGGGCAGGGATTGGTAGTAGTGTATTTTTACACCTGATGGTCGACTTGTGTTTGGAGATGCGGTCCCGGACATGCTGGGTGGTCTCCCCAACATATCCGAGACCGCAAGGACATTTGATGAGATAGATGACATAACTGGAGTTGCATGTGTAATAACCATTGATGTTAAATCTTTTGCCAGTCAATGGATGGGTAAACGATTCACCCTTGCTTACATTCGTGCACTGTGCACAACCCAGACATGGGAATGTGCCTTTTTTGGGGCTACTCAAAGTTCTCTGCTTAAGAGTTTGTAGGTGAGACCCACTGTCAGCCCTGACTAGTGAATTTCTAAGATTCCTAGTCCTCTTATGACAGACGAGTGGTGGTAATTTAAATTCTTCAATGCCCGGATAAGCTTTATTCAGTAAGGGCCAGTGATCCAGGACTGCTTTTTTGATAAGTGGAGAAAAAGGATGGAAAGTATTTACAAATTTGAGTCTATTGTCAACAGTCCTGGGTCTTTGGAAAGTCAATGGCTGTGGCATAGAATCTGTTAGCGGGTATCCCCTTTTGTGAAATTTTTCTGTCATCTCGTCATGTCTTTGTGTTTTTGTGACAGGGTCTGAAACGATACGTTCGACCCTATGATGCTGGGATTTAGGTAGGGCCTTTTTGACATGCCTGGGGTGACAACTTGACCAGTGTAAGAGACTGTTGCGATCTGTCGGTTTTACATATAGGTCACTTGTCAACTTGCCATTGGGAGTTTTTGAAATGAGTGTGTCCAAAAAATTGATGTTGTTGGAATCGTAGTGTAGGGTAAAAGTCAGGTTGATTGTACCCTGGTTAATTTCTTCAACAAACCTGGTTAATGAGTCAGTATCACCTGTCCATAGACAGAAAATGTCATCTATGTATCGAAGCCATGTAATGGCATTGGTTTTGAATAGATGATTAGTATATACATGGTCTGTCTCAAACTTGTCCATGAAGATATTAGCGTATGGGGGTGCCATATTGGCCCCCATAGCGGTCCCACATTCCTGTAAAAAGAACTGGTCCTCAAAAAGAAAGTGATTATTTTTCAGAACCAGTGTCAGAATGTCTATGCAGAACATTTTCTGTGGTTCACTAAAATTGGTATGTTGGTTAAGGAACCAGTGAACAGCCTCGATGCCCTTGTCATGGTCGATACTTGTATACAGGCTGTTCACATCGAGTGTGACCAGTATCGTATCATCCGGGATATTTGTCATTCCATGAACATGGTTTAAGAAGTCGGAGGTGTCTTTTACGAATGATTTTATTTTAGGAATTAAAGGAGTTAGGATTTTCTCCAATGTTATGGATAGAGGTGAGAGTATTGAATCGGTGGAGGCCACAATTGGCCTTCCTGGGGGTCTCTCAAGATTCTTATGTATTTTAGGCAAAATGTATAGTACCGGTGTAATAGGGTCTTTTTTATGCAGATATTCTGCCAATTTGTCATCAATGGTGCCCTGTAATAGATACAAATTAGTTAGATTTTCAATTTTCTTTTGGATAGTGGAAGTAGGATTCTTGGGGATTGGTCTGTATGTAGATGTATCTGCCAGTTGTCTGTGAATTTCCGATATGTAGTATGATTTATCCATGACAACAATGGCCCCACCTTTATCTGCCGGCTTAATTATTATTTTATCATTATTTTTTAAGCTCTTGAGAGCTATAGATTCCTCTTTACTTAAATTATGCCTAAGGTGGTAATTGCCTTTCTTAATGTTATTTACATACATATCTACAGATTGAGATACCAATGAGATATACGTCTCGACCGGATGAGAAGATCTTGAAGGTTGGAACGAACTCGGGATCCTGATGCCAAGATCCCTCAAGATGAAAGTGTCTTGTGCTGTTTCCTCAGGAACAGAGATAGTTGTGGCTTTGTTGTCGTTAACCTGACTAAAGTGAACCTTAAGTCTTATTAAACGAAAGAAACGGTTCAGTTCTTGGTTAACGAGGAACGGGTCGAAAGGTGGTGTGGGACAGAAGGAGAGTCCCTTCTGGAGAACTCTGGTCTCGGCAGGTGAAAGGTAGTATGTGGAAATGTTGAAGACCAAGTTGTCCTTACCTGTGACCGAGTATGGATCCTGTTCTCCAGGTTGGGATCTGCGTCCGCTCCTTCTCCTTCCTCGTCGGGTGGTACCGATGGATTCGGTCTGCCGAAAAAAGGTTTGCGGGCTTTTCCACGCCCACTCCGACCACGTCCTCGTCCTCCATCCGAACCAGATGACCCTGACGATCCTTGTCGGTCTCTGTGAGGTGGACCCTCTGGTAAAGTGGTGTAACGCCATCTATAGACTTGGTTTTTGCTATAATCGTCCTGATCTCGCAGAAACTTGTTCTTTTTCCTTGTTTTCAGTTCGTTAGTGAAGTCCTGTAAGGTCTTGTTAGCTTTCGCTTTAAGGTTCGTTAGATCTGTGGAAGAGAGGGTGTTAGCAAGCTGGTTCTCAATAGCCGTAACCTGTTCTTTAACTCTAACTATCTCGTCCTGAAGGAACTTAATAGTGAGAACCATTAGATCGATAGAGCACTTGTTCAGAATATTCTCAAAAAGCTGACAATATTCTTCATTGTCACTGAATAAGGTCGGTCGGAGGGCAACTCTCAATCCCCTTGGGATACGTTGTGCTTTGGTGTACTGAGCCAAAGTATAAGAGTGTAGTTCAAAAGAGGCCAATTTCTTCAACTCCTTCTCGTAATCCCTTGATTTAACCTCACGGGCGGGAATATTCAAGAAGTTGTCGGTCTCTCTTACGGTTGAGAGGATCGTTGCTTGTTCTTCTTCATTATATGAGAATACACCAAATGATGCCATGTGGTGGTACGAAAGTGTACAGGGAGCACTAGGTCAAAAAAAAAAAAAAAAAAAAAATCTATTACGCCCCTTTTTTTTTTTTTTTTTTTTTGGACCTAGTGCTCCCTGTACACTTTCGTACCACCACATGGCATCATTTGGTGTATTCTCATATAATGAAGAAGAACAAGCAACGATCCTCTCAACCGTAAGAGAGACCGACAACTTCTTGAATATTCCCGCCCGTGAGGTTAAATCAAGGGATTACGAGAAGGAGTTGAAGAAATTGGCACCTTTTGAACTACACTCTTATACTTTGGCTCAGTACACCAAAGCACAACGTATCCCAAGGGGATTGAGAGTTGCCCTCCGACCGACCTTATTCAGTGACAATGAAGAATATTGTCAGCTTTTTGAGAATATTCTGAACAAGTGCTCTATCGATCTAATGGTTCTCACTATTAAGTTCCTTCAGGACGAGATAGTTAGAGTTAAAGAACAGGTTACGGCTATTGAGAACCAGCTTGCTAACACCCTCTCTTCCACAGATCTAACGAGCCTTAAAGCGAAAGCTAACAAGACCTTACAGGACTTCACTAACGAACTGAAAACAAGGAAAAAGAACAAGTTTCTGCGAGATCAGGACGATTATAGCAAAAACCAAGTCTATAGATGGCGTTACACCACTTTACCAGAGGGTCCACCTCACAGAGACCGACAAGGATCGTCAGGGTCATCTGGTTCGGATGGAGGACGAGGACGTGGTCGGAGTGGGCGTGGAAAAGCCCGCAAACCTTTTTTCGGCAGATCGAATCCATCGGTACCACCCGACGAGGAAGGAGAAGGAGCGGACGCAGATCCCAACCTGGAGAACAGGATCCATACTCGGTCACAGGTAAGAACAACTTGGTCTTCAACATTTCCACATACTACCTTTCACCTGCCGAGACCAGAGTTCTCCAGAAGGGACTCTCCTTCTGTCCCACACCACCTTTCGACCCGTTCCTCGTTAACCAAGAACTGAACCGTTTCTTTCGTTTAATAAGACTTAAGGTTCACTTTAGTCAGGTTAACGACAACAAAGCCACAACTATCTCTGTTCCTGAGGAAACAGCACAAGACACTTTCATCTTGAGGGATCTTGGCATCAGGATCCCGAGTTCGTTCCAACCTTCAAGATCTTCTCATCCGGTCGAGACGTATATCTCATTGGTATCTCAATCTGTAGATATGTATGTAAATAACATTAAGAAAGGCAATTACCACCTTAGGCATAATTTAAGTAAAGAGGAATCTATAGCTCTCAAGAGCTTAAAAAATAATGATAAAATAATAATTAAGCCGGCAGATAAAGGTGGGGCCATTGTTGTCATGGATAAATCATACTACATATCGGAAATTCACAGACAACTGGCAGATACATCTACATACAGACCAATCCCCAAGAATCCTACTTCCACTATCCAAAAGAAAATTGAAAATCTAACTAATTTGTATCTATTACAGGGCACCATTGATGACAAATTGGCAGAATATCTGCATAAAAAAGACCCTATTACACCGGTACTATACATTTTGCCTAAAATACATAAGAATCTTGAGAGACCCCCAGGAAGGCCAATTGTGGCCTCCACCGATTCAATACTCTCACCTCTATCCATAACATTGGAGAAAATCCTAACTCCTTTAATTCCTAAAATAAAATCATTCGTAAAAGACACCTCCGACTTCTTAAACCATGTTCATGGAATGACAAATATCCCGGATGATACGATACTGGTCACACTCGATGTGAACAGCCTGTATACAAGTATCGACCATGACAAGGGCATCGAGGCTGTTCACTGGTTCCTTAACCAACATACCAATTTTAGTGAACCACAGAAAATGTTCTGCATAGACATTCTGACACTGGTTCTGAAAAATAATCACTTTCTTTTTGAGGACCAGTTCTTTTTACAGGAATGTGGGACCGCTATGGGGGCCAATATGGCACCCCCATACGCTAATATCTTCATGGACAAGTTTGAGACAGACCATGTATATACTAATCATCTATTCAAAACCAATGCCATTACATGGCTTCGATACATAGATGACATTTTCTGTCTATGGACAGGTGATACTGACTCATTAACCAGGTTTGTTGAAGAAATTAACCAGGGTACAATCAACCTGACTTTTACCCTACACTACGATTCCAACAACATCAATTTTTTGGACACACTCATTTCAAAAACTCCCAATGGCAAGTTGACAAGTGACCTATATGTAAAACCGACAGATCGCAACAGTCTCTTACACTGGTCAAGTTGTCACCCCAGGCATGTCAAAAAGGCCCTACCTAAATCCCAGCATCATAGGGTCGAACGTATCGTTTCAGACCCTGTCACAAAAACACAAAGACATGACGAGATGACAGAAAAATTTCACAAAAGGGGATACCCGCTAACAGATTCTATGCCACAGCCATTGACTTTCCAAAGACCCAGGACTGTTGACAATAGACTCAAATTTGTAAATACTTTCCATCCTTTTTCTCCACTTATCAAAAAAGCAGTCCTGGATCACTGGCCCTTACTGAATAAAGCTTATCCGGGCATTGAAGAATTTAAATTACCACCACTCGTCTGTCATAAGAGGACTAGGAATCTTAGAAATTCACTAGTCAGGGCTGACAGTGGGTCTCACCTACAAACTCTTAAGCAGAGAACTTTGAGTAGCCCCAAAAAAGGCACATTCCCATGTCTGGGTAGTGCACAGTGCACGAATGTAAGCAAGGGTGAATCGTTTACCCATCCATTGACTGGCAAAAGATTTAACATCAATGGTTATTACACATGCAACTCCAGTTATGTCATCTATCTCATCAAATGTCCTTGCGGTCTCGGATATGTTGGGGAGACCACCCAGCATGTCCGGGACCGCATCTCCAAACACAAGTCGACCATCAGGTGTAAAAATACACTACTACCAATCCCTGCCCATTTTATCGAATGTAGACACTCTATTAGTCAGTTAAAATTTCAGGTGATTGATCACATACCCATACCAAGGAGAGGAGGGAATAGGGTACGCATGCTTAGGGAACGCGAAGCGTATTGGATTTATCACCTCAATACCCTCTCCCCTAAGGGCTTGAATAGGGAATCTGAAATTTATTACTGAACTTGAGTGCTATGTCCTATTCTTCTAGACATATTAGTAGCCTAATCCATTATTTACCTTGGAGTTATTATGTGATATTCTCTTTGTCGTGTTTAGTTTTATTAGGTTATAGATGTACTTAACCATATATTGACAGGTCTTGTATTGCTTTGATTTCAATGTTTAGAATGTATTCTAACCTTGTTTCTTTACTCTTAGGCAGGACTATTCTGAATGTTATTGAAGGTCTCCGCAGTCCCTGCAGTATCTGCAGTATCACCCTCACTCCAGAGCACAATCATCTTCAGCACCTACAAAATCGTCTTTCTAATGTGCACAGTATTTGTAGGCACTATCCCACCAATAAAATGGCGGCCGCCAGCACTGTGACAAGGAACCACCACTTCCTGATCTGATTCCCCTCCCTGGAAGGTCAATTAGCTCCCCGCCCTACCAGGAAGCACTGGAGGGTATTTAACATGGTCACACTTGATCACACACACTCCTGGCCTCCCTTGCAAACACTATGGACACAAGGTAACTGCTGCACAGCCCTTTTTTTGCTGTTTTCTCACATGTGCCTGTTATTTCTACTTACTTCTAATAGCCTGCTGCACTTTCTTTACAGGACAGGAGTCATGTACCTCCTTACAATTTAAGGGTATGTGACCCCTATAGACTTCTCTCAGCATATACCTTCATTCTCTTTTGTAATACCTTTCTTATTTCTCTTTCTCCAGCGACCAGTTCAGTAGTTATCTCTCTGCTATTTTCCTCTATTAAGGATAATCACTAAACGACTCTTTGAGGTAATCCCATATTTTTCTATATACTTCAGCCCATATTAATCCTAAGCATTGCCTTTTCATCTCATATGTTTACCTTGGTTGTTTTTAAATATTGGACTTTGACTACCTCAGCTTGTCTTTGCCTTATATATCTCTTTACAGTTTTCTATAATGATACCGATTCATCCTTTTATATACCTTAAATAGATTTTTCCTTGCTACTGGATCGTTTCTATACCTACTTATTCCTACTCTCTGAGTTTGTAAGGTAATTTACCTGATTTTAGTTATTATACTCTATTCATTGTTTCTCTTGCCCCTCCCCTTTTCCTCTATTGTCTTTCTTCACCTTTGTATACCGTTTGTTGGTTTTATTTTCTTCTTTTTCTTTTTGTCTGAGACCTCTTGATTTTTTTATCTACTCCTTTTATTTCCTCTCACTCTTCCTCCTATCCTTTGTTTCCTCACCTACCACTTCACCCCTACACGCCACCATTCACTTACGGACGTGCCCACCACATACCTTAGTGCGCACGCTATGGATTTCACCACACTCCAGCATTTTGTACCATACACCGCATGTAGGTTTTTTTCTCTTAACATGTATTTTGCATTTATGTTGAACAAAATTGTGACTTCTTTTTGTTGTTATGTTTAATTCAGCTCAATTCCCTGAGGAAGGCTCATGTTGAGCCGAAACGTGGGATGATTTCGTTTCTGTACAATAAAATTATCAGCACAAAGAAACATTTCTTCCTTTTCATTTTTCATTAGTTGAGTGTGCCGAGGCTAATCTAGTATTACTTTTGGTTGCATTTTCCTCTGAGCACCTCACATAAGGTTGAGCCGGGTCATACTCTATTCTAACACGCGTCAATATGACCCAGCGATGCGGTGATTTTATTTAGTCGCTTGTACGTTGTCAAAATAGAAAATACGTCGCTGAGTTTAGTGTCACACGCAGCGATGCACAAGGTCTACTGAGCGATGAGCGACAGGTTTTACATCTGGCAGTGAAACCTGCAATCGGCGATCAGCGACATATCGCTGGTTGCATCGCTTGGTCACACGCTTCAATGTCGCTCCTGCGTCACTTTTATGTCGCTCAAGCGACTGAAAATCCGTGACGTACGAGCGACATTGACAGCGATATTGACGCGTGTGACATCCCCTTAACTTCATTTTATAGACAATCATCTCGGCTATGTTATTCATAAATTTGACTTGCAACTATTTAAAATATGATTAGCTATGCACATTCTTGTCATGTTTCTGCATTATTACTGTTTTGTTCATAAATTCTAAATTAAATGTTTTAATATTTTCAGCATATTTTGTAAAATCGTCTTTGGTTTACAACACTGCCTGAATCCTTCTGTGCATGCTCTCTAACAGAGTCAAGCATTCCTCTACCAAAATGTGATTCTGGGTCTCTTCAACACATTTTCAATGTTGGTGCATGGTTTTTTCATTTGTGTACTGATTTTTCTTCAACTCTATCAACATGTTTGAGGTCTGCTTACTGTGTAGGGCAATCCAGCACCTCTAGTTTACTATCACTGAACTATTTCTTAATGAATTTCAATCTATGCTTTCGGCCGTTGTACTGCTGGAACACTATGTTGTTCTTTTGATACCCAAAGTATTAAGCATTAAGACCACCATCGATCCTGTTCAATTATTACTGTTAACTGTGAAGCAACCCCATATCATCAGGCTTCCTCCACTGAACGTGGCAGTTCCTTTAATTTCTCAATCCATTAGTCCCTTTACCCCTTAATGCTTCCCTACCCATTTGCATCAATCAGAGCCTAGTCTATGGACTTTCGTCTCATTGCTTAAAATCACCTGTTTCCAATCTTCTTCTATCCATTTTTCATACTTTTTTGCAAACTCAAGCTATTGCTTTTTAGGACAATATTGTTTTTGAGGCTTTTTCACCTTTTCTTGTGCTACCATTCCAGACTTGTGTAATATGCATCGCACGGTGCTTTCATGGACTTCTGAAATCACACTGAAGTAGCATAAGGGCCACCTCCACTGACTTGTTTGTCGCGCCAGAACTGATAGATCTTTTTATGAGCTGACTGGTTGAATCTAATATTTTTCCTGGTCATCTATCTTTTGGCTTTTGAATGGATGAATGGACTTAATTTCTATTCTTCCTATTCTTGTCATAACACTCACATAATGCAGTATTGCAGTTTGGAAATTGGTGGAGAGACCGCTATTGATCAGTTGGATAGCGCTGCTACTCTTTTCTTGATAAATCTTCTTCATGCTTGTTCCTCAATTCAAAATGGTGACTTTTCACTTTGAAGTAAACCTAATAACACATTGAGCTACTTGGGAATGTGAGAACAGGTTGTAATTTGCAGTATACAGAAAAGAAAAATATTTTTGAAACACCAGGAGCAAAACAGTAGCAATACAGTGACATAACAAGACTTTGACCAACTAATCAGATTCATATACTAAATCATTTCCAGTCAAAACTATTTATGAGATAGCCAAGTTGATTGTCTATAAATGCATTTAGTCTCACGTTCAAAGCTGTAGTGAATGGTAATATATGGAGCTTGCAATTTAAAAGTTAAAAAGATTGCACCCTTTTACTTGTTAGTGTATTCCAAAGGGTCTTCAACCAAATACTACAATTTTCCAACTTATTTTTGGAGTTTTGCATGAAATTATGTCCAATTTGCCTTTTATTTTTTATTTTTTGTTGTGTGAGTTGTTCCAAAGTATACAAAAAAAATAAACATATATAAAATAAAATATGTAATTAAGAAAGGAATTAAATGTATTGCTATTGCTGCATGATTCAGATATCCAGTGGCATAGAGGTTTTCATTGATGAAGAATGGCCCCCACTATCTTTGTACCCCATATACCACACCATACCATCAATTTCTGTGTCCCAACAGTCTTGGAGAGATCTATCCACTGTGGGTTAGTGTCAGACCAATAGAGGTGGTTTTGATTGTTAACTTCACCATTCACAAAAAAGTTTGCCTCATCATTATCTGTAGGCAATTGTCTATGCTGTTAAGATACGAGATGTGCAGCATCTGAAACAACGGATACTGGAAGCCTGTGCTAGCTTTTGTTTTGCGGTATTGCTATCAGTGTGTCAAGAGTGAGAGAAGAGGGTTGCATTGACAATCCAACACAATGGGCAGCACTTTGAACACAATTTATAAGTGGTCATAAACTTGTAGTTAACTCATGAACAAATAAAGTTACATTAAAACCAAGCACACCCATGTTTTTCTTATGAAATTCTCAATAGGTTTGATGTGTCACATGACCATCTCCCCATTAAAAAAATAAAATTGGATCCAAAGTGGCCAGCATCAAAATGACCGCCATAGTCACCACCCATCTGGAAAAGTTTTCCCTCTCCCATATACTAATGTACCACAAACAGTAAAAATATCCAGCTTGTTCAAAGCTCCCAAGTAACAAGCACCAAAGCTTAGATATTATTCATCTTCAGTGATTTATTCAAATTAAAAATTCATGAGTCAAATAGTACATAGAACAACGCGTTTTGGCTATATGTTTGCAAAAATAGCCTTCCTCAGGTATGATCATACCTGAGGAAGGCTATTTTTTGCAAACATATAGCCAAAATACATTGTTCTATGTACTATTTGACTCATGAATTTTTAATTTGAATAAATCACTGAAGATGAATAATATCTAAGCTTTGGTGCTTGTTACCTGGGAGCGCTGAACAAACCGGAATTTTACTGAATCTCATTACTACAGTCTCTTGGCTGAGAGATCCGCTGGATACGGACAACAGCTGCATACCGGGGAGACAAGGCATCTCATCCTGACCGAATTGGTTGATATACTACGTTGCAAGCTACATCAAAGGTGAGCAATATAGCCCACAAAATTTAGTTGAACCAAATAATCTGCATTTAGATCTGCGCCTGTTTTCTCGTTTTCCCCTTTCCATAGACCTCGTAGCCTCAGGAGTCTAAAATTCCAAATGTGCCACAAACAGGAAGTTGATATCACTAACCATTCCCATTTTATTTAGGTGCATCCATTTAAATGGGCCACCGTGTATATATACACACACACAAAGGAAGCAAGCGAAGTAAATAAGATTTAGTAATTACCCATATAAGTAATTTGCAGTAGATGCACAAAAAAAATGGAAAGAATTTCACATCTCAAAATTGTGTGCATTTTTTTCTTGTCTTAGGCCGTGGTCACGCATGCCAAAACGTTTTTCATAGTGTTCCTTTTATCAAATCGGTTTTTTTTTGGTGCTTTTGGAGGCTCCTGTGCTCCCAAACGTTTTTTGGAATTTTTTTTCCTTCTTTTTTGTGCCAAAAACGGACCATTAACGGATAGTGCCAAAATGTGCCATTTAAAAAACTGATAATTTTTCCATAGGGCCCCATGTTATCAAAAAACTGTCTGTTTTTTCCCAGCACTCAAAAGCGTTGCTAGCAACTTTTTTTGTACCCTGGGAAGAGGTCTTCAAAAACGGAATTACACAGAAAGTGCCCCACCCGTTAGCAGACCGCGTTTTGGAGTTAGAAAAAAAATTACAACATTTTTTCCAAAAACGTTCCCAAAGCAAAAACGAATTGGCATGTGTGACCACAGCTATATACCAGTTCAGTTCAGTTAAGCTCTAGACTTTGAAGAAGGCACAACTACGCTGAAACGTGTAGTCCTGGGGAGGATGGTGGTCCTAATATTTACTTGAAAGTGGACTTTTCATGTTTTGTAAAAGAAACGGGCATTTTTCCCAATAAAGCCTTTTACTTTTTTCTTCACCTGGAGAATAGCTGGAGATACTTTCTTTATTTAATGCTACCAAGACCGCTCCATTCTTCTTCTCCATGTTCATTCTCAACACAGGAGCATTGTACTATGAAGAATCTACACAATGGTGAGCTGGCGTAAAATCATATTTTCTATAATAACACATATATAACAGCAATCATTTTCTGGAGGTAATACTTCATTTTCTTGAATAATTTCAATTTCGGCTATTGGACACTGGCTGGAAAAGACACAAGCAAGATGGTACAGAAGTGGACCTGAGCTGCAAGACTTAAGCCCTGCAGGAGCACAGCAGAACAATGCAAGCATAACAAGCATGGGCCCGAGCTGATTGACACAAACACCACAGGAGTGGACCGGAGTTGATCAATACAAGCACAGCACAGTAACATAAGCACAGCGTAGCACACGCTCAGCAGGAACTCAAGACTCCGACTTCACAACAGAGGTTTATTCACAAGACAAAGGATACAGGAAAACCACAGTCTTTAGGTTGAGGATACAGAAAGACTTCAGGAATATCCCACAGCAGGATTCCACATTCAAGGCAAGGACACTGATACCAGGGTAGACACAGACAGGATGAGTCCAGGGACAAAGACAAAGACATCAATATCACAGGAATGATTGCAGGAAGAACTGGAGCTTGAATTACAGGATGAAAAGGAGCAGCTAGCTGGACCAACACACATGGTTAGATTCACAAACCTAATGCAAAGCTCTGGTGACGCCCAACAGGGAAGGAGCTACCCCTCAGCAATAGGCTGGGGACAGCAATTCAAGGTGCACACCACCCCTAATACAAGCGATGAAGGTGTAGCTGTGCACACCCTAGACAGAGACAGGAACCCAGCATGGTCAGCACAGGAACAAAGGCCTAGGGTACCTGGCAGTGGCTGCAAGCCTGGACAGATGTGGAAAGTCATGCCCCATCAGCAGAGGACCTCGCAACCCGCAGATACGGTATCTTCCACAGTAGCAGCCAGGGACTGCACACATGTATGGTCATTCAGCTCAGCAAAGACATTACAAGACGTGTACAGCTACATAGCAAAGCAGGAAACTGAGCAGCATCCATAAAGGTGACAGATAACAGTAGCCAAGTTGGTTAGGGAGAAGAAGCATAGGGTAAGAACGCGGACATGCAGTGGCGTACCTACCACGGTCGCAGCGGTCGCGGTTGCGCCTTCACGCGGGTGGGCCTGTGCCTCCAGCCGCCCGCCGCGACCGCGGGTGTCCAAGGCGAGGAGGGAGGATGTGGAGGAAGTGAAGCGGCACTTCCTGTAGCTGTGCCCGCCCCTCCACTCACCTTTCCTCTCCTCCTGCCTGTCAGCGGCTCTGCAAGCAAGTAAGTGCGGTGGCTCCCCACACCTCCACTGTGCTGTCAGGCTGAATGTTCCTGACAGCAGCCCCCATCATCCCCCCCTCCCCGCTCCTCAACCATACCTCCCAGCCAGTGCTGTGCTCTCCTCCCCAGGCAGCTACCAGCATGAATATGCATAAGCCGGCAGAGGCATGTGACGTCAGCTGCAAGACAGTGCTGATCCCCTGCAGTAAAGTCTGTCACGGTGCAGCTCAACGCCAGGAAGAAGACACCAAGCACATGGGTGAGACAACATTGGGGGGAGGAGGCCACAAAGGGGAAGACATTGCTAGATGGGAAGTGTGTGTGTTTATGTGTGTGTGTGTTTGTGTGTGTGTATGTGTGTGTTTATGTGTGTGTGTGTGTTTATGTGTATATGTGTGTTTATATGTGTATTTTTGTGTATGTGTGTATTTATGTGTGTGTATATATATATATGTGTGTGTGTGTTTGTGTGTGTGTTTATGTGTGTGTGTGTTTGTGTGTGTATTTATGTGTGTGTGTATTTATGTGTGTGTGTGTTTATGTGTACATGTGTGTTTATATGTGTGTGTTTATGTGTGTTTGTGTGTGTTTATGTGTGTATGCAGTGGCGTACCAATCGCGGTCGCAGGGGTCGCGGTTGCGACGGGGCCCGGGGCTATAAGAGGCCCGGGCCGCCCGTAGCCCCCTGCGAGCGCTGATACCAGCGCCGGGCCCCCGCTTCACATGGATGTGCGTCTCCAAGGACGCACACAGGGACACAGACATTATATTATATAAAGGGCTGTGATGCAGCTTTATACTATATGGAGGGCTGGGACGCTGCATTATACTTTATGGAGGACTGTGAGGCTGCATTTTACTATAATGTAGGACCATACATACCATGATAAAGGCATATTCCAGTAGGAGGACCATACATACAGTGGCGTACCACCCACAGTTGCAGAGGTCGCAAGTGCGACCAGGCCCGGAAGTTTAGGGGCCCGGCGCCTGCCAACCCCTGCGACTGCTTTACATGTCCATCCATGTCTCTGCATAGCGCTCTGCCAGGCCGGTCCCCAGGCGGTTGATTCCGGCTGCCGGAGGACAGGAAGGCGCGGTGGCGTGGCAGTTTCGAAAGTCCCACAGCTGCTTCGTCACCTGCTGCATCTCAGGACAGAGCCGTGAGCTTCTGAAGGTCCGGAGAGTCTGGCGGCAGCCTCCTCAGTCTCCCGCCGTGTGTCTAGTCCTGGCCGCTCATCCAGAAAGTGAGGACACTCTGTTGCTGAATACTCGCAGAAGAGAAGTGAGAGGAGGAAAGCGCCGGGGGACACAGGAGGGGGAAAGCGGGGGAGACAGAAAAAGGGGACAGAGGAGAAGGAGAGCTGGGGACACAGGAGGACAGGGGATAGAGGAGGAGCAAAACGAGGGATGCAGGGAGATGGAGGAGGAGAGTGAGGGACACAGGAGAGCGGGGACACAGGAGGAAGAGAGTGGGGATCAAAGGAGAACTGGGGACAGAGGAGGAGGAGAGTGGGGGACACAGGAGAATGGAGGACAGAGGAGGAGGAGAGCGAGGGACACAGGAGGAGGAGAGCGGGGGACACAGGAGGAGGAGAGCAGGGGACAGAGGAGGAAGAGAGCAGGGGACACAGGAGAACGGGGACAGAGGAGGAGGAGAGCGGGAGACACAGGAGAACGGGGGAAAGAGGAGGAGGAGAGTGAGGGACACAGGAGAGCGGGGACACAGGAGCAAGAGAGTGGGGATCACAGGAGAACAGGGGACAGAGTAGAAGGAGAGTAGGGGACACAGGAGAATGGAGGACACAGGAGGAAGAGAGCGGGGGACACAGGAGGAGAGAGCGGGAGATAAAGAAGAACGGGGGACAGAGGAGGAGGAGAGCGTGGGACACAGGAGAATGGGGGACAGAGGAGGACACAGGAGGAGGTGGAGAGTGGGGCACAGAGGTGAAGAGCGGGGGACAGAGGAGAGCAGAAGACTTCACCACTGGAATAGGCTAACGTGGGGTGACACTGGGTTTTGGAGTGGAGGAATATGGGAGTTATAATAATTGGACGCCTATCATGGTGGGAGGAGGAAGACCATATATACTAGAAAGGGGAACATATATATCAGGATAAGGGCCATATTCCAGGAGGAGGACCATATATAGCAGGGTGAGGGACATGAATACATAGAGGGGTCAATTTGTGAGTCTTTATAGAACTTTGAACGTTACACGGGACTCAAGCATCCGAGCAACGTGTGTGCGTGGGGGGGGTGGGGGCCCAGGTCTGAATTTCGCACCAGGGCCCACCAGACTCTAGTTACGCCACTGCGGACAAGCACAGTAATGCCAGAGAAATAAAGGACAAACAGACCGGCATTACAATACCTGTGGTTCAAAGAATCTAAATAACACAGCACTGGCTTATCAAAATCCAGAAAAGTGCCATTTTCACACCCATCTTGAGATTGGTCAATGGCTTTGGTAATATTAATTTAACTTATTCAGCAGAAAAGACAGTGTCTTCCACACAGGTGGTTTAATCAAGGCATCCTTCTTTATTCCATGTCTGTCACATAGCGACATTTCGAACCAACTGGTTCTTTATCAAGCACATTGTAATACAGACAAACCATCCTTAAATAGTGTATAAACCACCCCTCATTAACAAGTGACCAATCACCATATCATATCACAAATACTAAAAAGTTACAGAAATATAACACATTAAAACATCCCCCTGGATCCTAGTATACAAATACAGTTCTTCACCAGTGTCTGCCTACTGAGCATGCTCTTAACTCCTTCTCCTCATTGGTGACTCCAGTGGAGCTATTGAGCATGCTCCGGTGTCCATCACAGATTGGTTCCCACTCATAAACCTCAGTGGGAAGGCCAATCCCGGCGCGTGCTGTCCATAGTAATGAAAGAGCACAAAACACCCCCCCCCCTAGACTCTACTTCAGACTTTTAACCCTTAGTGACTGGACACAAACCTCAATAGAGATTATTCCCATAAGATTTCATTACAGCAACCACTACAGACACATGGCTAATAATGGCACATTTCACAACATATATCTGCAGGGATAAATAACCTTTATCCATAATTACTTGTCTAGGGATCTTGTACTCACCCAATAATGTATATTAGGATTATCTATACTAACCCCTTCATCCCCAAATACACTGACTTTAACCCCGTGACAAATTATTATCAAATATATCCAACAGACACCTGTATTTTACCTAGGTGATAAATCAAAGAGGCAAAAATCTATCTAGAACCAATAGTGCCATGTGTCTCAGTAATCCTTGCAGCATCCTTAATAAACCCAAATCTCATTGAATATAGTGGATAAAAAAGAGGAAAAAATCTACTTCAGTTACAAATCCCCAATTTGACATTAACATATAGCAACATGTCCAATGTCTCATATACACACAGATCCCCATAATACCAATATCATACATCAACATACTCCGTATCAATAACCCATATACATACATGGATTATCGCTGTTTCCACAAACATCATTTAAATGGATACAGAGACTGTTTGAAAAAAGGAAAACAACTTCTCACTATAGAGACATACATTACAATGAGTCGGTACATGGTCTGATTCTCAAAGACAAGCTCCATACATAGATTCATGAAGTCTATATAAGGGGATAGATTAAAAACAGACTAAGAACAACATATATCAAGAATGGCTACACCTATGTCATGACTAGTTCCAACACGGTCATCTAAGCAAACAACCCTTTTGGTCGTGTTCGATGTTTAAACCTTTAGGAGCCAAAGTCTCCAATTCAAAGATACATCTAAGCTCCTTTCTTTTGAGTAATGCTACCCTATCACCCCCTCTCCTCATAGGTGGCAAGTCATCTATTATTCTATATCTTAGTTGGTTCACAGTGTGACCTGCTGCTTTAAAGTGTTTAGGGACCAGGAGTTCCACCATCATAATCCGGATCGTACTCTTGTGTTTAATTATTCGTGTCCATGCCTCCATAGTGGTCTCTCCAATATTGAGAAGACCACATGGACAGCATATTGTATATACAATGTAACTGCTCGTATATGTGTATCTCTTCTGTATTGAATACCTCTTACCGGACTGTGGATGGTAGAAGACCCGTCCCTTTAACATATTACCACAACATGCACATACCAGACAAGGAAAATTTCCAAGGCTGGGGTGGCTCAATTTAAGCTGCAGGTCATGCTTTGAACTTCCCACATAAAATTTTACCAATGAATCCTTTAGATTCCGTCCCCTCCTGTATGAGAAGTGTGGTGGTTGTCCGAACTCTTCCACAGTAGAATGACCATTGCTCAGAATCGACCAGTGTTTCCTAATGATGTTGGACACCCTATTACTCATCCCGTTGTATGTAACTACCAACGGTATACGTTTCTTTGATAAAATAGAGGTTTTAGTTTCCAATAATTTATCCCGTTCTAAGCTTAATGCCTGTTCCTTATATCTTGTCAAGGTCTCCATTGGATAGCCTCTGTGGAGGAACTTGTCACACATTTCCTGCAACCTCTGGTCCACCCTGTCAGCATCTGAGACTATACGTCTCACCCTGAGTAGTTGACTCCATGGGAGTGACTCCACGATCCTTCTTGGGTGCCCACTGGAGAAATGCAGTGTACTGTTACGATCAGTCTCCTTTACATAAAGGTATCGGCTCAGGACACCATTGTCCTTATATACCATCATATCCAAAAACTGCACCCTCTCAAGTGAGCATACCATGGTGAAACCAAGTTCCGGATAGATGTCATTCACCGCACCAAAAAAGAGATCAAGGTCTTCACGGGTTCCAACCCATATAAAGAAAATGTCATCGATGTAATGTCACCAATCCCTGACATGATGCCAGAAGATGGATTTGTACATGAATTCGCTCTCCAGGACAGCCATTTAGATGTTAGTATATGTGGGGGCCACATTGAACCCTTTGGCTGTCCCTCGACGCTGCAGGAACAACTCGTCCCCAAAGAGAAAAAAATTCCTCCTGAGGACGAACTCCAGCAGCGTCACAGCAAACCGTGCACAATCCGGCACCATGTCAGAGGAGGTGAGCGCCACATCAATGGCATTCAGGCCCTTCTCATGTCCAATCGAGGTATACAATGATACCATCTCAAATGATACCAGATATGATGAGTCATCCACCTGTACACCTTTCAAAGATCCAATGTAATCTGTAGTGTCCCTTGTATATGAGGGAGCTGCCACCACAAATTTTCTAAGCAAGTGGTATAAAAAGATCGCCACCTAGTTTGAAACTAAATTCCGCCCTGATACAATGGAGTGTCCAGGTGGCTTCCTGAGATCCTTGTGGATCTTTAGAAGGGTGTACAGGATTGGGACCACCGGGTGTTCAATCACCAAAAATTCGTCCAGCTTCTGATCTAAAATGCCAGCATACAATGCCTCATTTACAATATTCTTGAGCTCACTTTGATATAATTGCATTGGATTGGACAAAAACCTCTCATATACATCACTATATGCTAATTGCCTCACAATCTTCTGTATATACTGGGACGTGTCCATCTCCACAATAGCCCCACCTTTATCGGCGGGCTTTATGGTGATGGACACGTTCTCTTTCAGTTCTTTAATGATGTCTATCTCTGAACAACTAAGGTTCACCTTCTTAATTCTATATTGTTTTTTCTTTAACTTCTCAACATCTGCCTTCACCAATTTAGCGAAGGTCTCAATCACCGGATTATGTTCTGGTGATTCAAAAGATATATGTTGTGAAATGTGCCATTACTAGCCATGTGTCTGTAGTGGTTGCTGTAATGAAATCTTATGGGGAATAATCTCTATTGAGGTTTGTGTCCGATCACTAATGGTTAAGAGTTTGAAGTAGAGTCTAGGGGGGAGGGGTTTTGTGCTCTTTCATTCCTATGGATGGCACGTGCCGGGATTGGCCTTCCCACTGAGGTGGCGGAGTGAGGACTAATCCGTCACCGACGCCGGAGCATGCTCAATAGCCCCGCTGGAGTCAACAATGGAGAGAAGGAGTTTGGAGCATGCTCAGTATGCAGACACTGGGGATTGGCTGTCGATTATGGAGAGGTGTGGTTCATCATACATGACGTGCAGAGTCACCATGGCCACATGGAGGACCTTTGTTTTGATCTGAGGACGGACTTTGATAAGATTCATAGAACTATGGGAAAAAGGGCTTGATGAGTGATCAGTACATGGCCTGCCGATGGTGAAGTACTGTATTTGTATACTAGGATCCAGGGGATGTTTTAATGGGTTATATTTCTGTAATTGTTTAGTATTTGTGATATGATATGGTGATTGGTCACTTGTTAATGAGGGGTGGGTTATACACTATTTAAGGATGGTTTGTCTGTATTACAATGTGCTTGATAAAGAACCAGATGGTTCGAAACGTTGCTAGGTGACAGACATGGAATAAAGAAGGATGCATTGATTAAATCACCTGTGTGGAAGGCGCTGTCTTTTCTGCTGAATATGTCGTGTGAGTAACCGGGTTGGACTCCCTGGGCTAGACGGGTTCCCCAACTGAGGGTAATATAGCTTTTACAGAAATATTACCCATATCCACCTGGGTGCAGTGAACCATTAGGGTTGATTAATTTAACTTAGTCTCCTTTTGTGAGCTAAGTTTTGGATTATCAAGATGGCTCTTTTTTGCACAGGTAAACTTGGTTACACCTTTTGTTTCTTTAAACATTGGACTAATAATAATGTTAATGTACCACTCATTCACCTTTATTTTAGCTTAGCCCTTTTCCCTATGAGAAATATATGCTGTGTCAAACACAATAGGTAATAGTAAATATGCTATAATAGATGTTTCCCCAACATAGCAAAGTTTGGATTTTATCTTATATTTTGGTATTCCAGTAATATGACATAAAATTGTATTCTAGAAGAGAAGCTGTGAATATTTTACGATATAGCATTTAAAAAAAAATTGGTATAAAGGATGTATAAATCAGGAGGTAGTAAGTAGTGTTCAATGAACTAAGGTAAATAACACATGTGATGGATTCATTGTTCTTCTGTAAAATAAGAGGTTTGGGACACATTCCTCATTAAGAAAAATGCTGATCTGATTTAAATTAAAAATACTTTTTATGAAAATATAGATTGAAACATGGTAAAGTGCACACAGAAGCCCAATCTTTAGACGTTTCTGTTGAGTGTGCGTCAAGCCCCATTAAGTTTATGTAATAAAATCAGCTTTGCATTACTTTTATCTGGAACATTACTAATTATAGTGGAAGAAATCCATTTGACGTAGACACCGCAGTAATGATTGTTTGGGGGAAAAGAATGGAAATTTTACTGAAATTGCATTTTGAATTAATGCACAATGTTTCTGAGCCAATTTAAAGGACAGATTTCTATAATATTTTTTGCATAGGAAATCTTCAGCAAAAAAAAAATATAGAAATCCAACTTCCAGTATGACATCCAGGCACCTTCCTAATGCTATTAATCTGCAGATTAATCTTATATCTGCATAATAATAACATTATCCAACCTGACAAAGTCCCAATAAAGCTTAGCTAACAAGGTAACATTATAAAGTCATCTCAATATATCCGATGCTTTAGACTTGAGAGTTTTGATAACTATAGTGAGAAAGTAGTAAAAAAGTAGTGAGAGTTGTGCATAAAGTGCAATGTGCAGTGCAATGTGACAGCAGAGAAGAGGTTAACCGAGAACATGACTGAGTGGTGTGGGGCCAGATGACAGATCAGAATCTTGTGCCAATGAAAGAGGAGTTTGCAGTGATCCTAACATTCTGACATTGCTTAGCACTGTGCTGCATTCTGATGTAATCTGATACATTGTCACCCTATCAGCTACAGTCAGGAGCTCACACCCTATGTAGCCCCCCCCCCTTTACTCCTATATGGTTACATGCCCAGTGTTCAGTGTGAGAAGCCTGAAGATGGACCTGACAGAGAATAAACATATGTCTTCTTCAGACACAGTCCAGTGGGGACACCATGTGCAAGGTTTATGAATGGTTTGCTTTCAGATTTCAATAATAAAGTATATTTGAAAGTTTATTAAAATCACTTGTTTTACATTATTATTAAATACAAATATAAATGGTGGTTACACTTTAAATATACTCACTGGTTTCATTTGTCACTGATACACTGCTAATATCAGTATTTTGCTATTCCCTCCACAATGATATGTGTTGCCCCAATGTGAGCCTGTGACGGCTATAACTAGTCCCAGCACCGTAAAGAAAAACTGAAGGCTAGAGCAAAGATGCTTAAAGCTCACGATGGACAGTTGTCATGCAAAGTCAGGTGAACATACTGTATAATATTTTACTATTTTAACCCATTCTTTAGATCTTAGAAATAGACAGATTAATACCTATGAATGAAGAAATGAGAAAAAAATCCAACTCTTGCAAAACTATGTTAAAAAAACATAATTTCGGAAAATTCTAAAAGTCATTGATTTAAAAATATACAATGAAACACTTTGTCTATTCGTTTCAAGTAAAAAAAAAATCTCTTAATCATTGTGATAATTAAGAGCTTTTTTTTCACTCAAAACACGCTGGCAAAGTTTTGTATTACATAGTTTTCATCCAATGACTTAAAATTTACCGAAAACATATGTTTTTATAGCATTGTTTGCAAGAGCTGGAATTTTTCTCATCTCTTCATTCATTGAATACCTGGTAGCTGGCCCTTGGGTGATTCTTTGCACTGACTATTTCTGGAATTCCATGTGGAGGTGGTGAGCGGATGTGCTTCCTTCTTCGCAGATAAACACTTATATTTGTCCTAGGCAGTGGAGGCCTCATTTTATAAACTAGCAAATAAAAGTAAAAAACACAGATAGCTATTCAACAGGTGAGAGCATCTGTGATTGGCTGTTGCTCCAACAATCTGTACGGTGTATGTGCTTCGTTGCCATAGACATTAGTGTATGCCAACCAACCTGCTCTTATTTGGAAAAAATGCATGTCTTTGCTGTATTTTTCAATCTCAGCACAGTTAAAGCGGACAGCTGTGGGCTACCACCCTAGCTGCCTAGTTTTACCTGGGCTAGCAAAATAATTTATGGGTCTGGCCCTATTTTTTATTGCTAGCCAAGGTAAAACTAGGTGGCTGGCATTCTCAATGTGGTGGGGACCCACAGTTATCACCACCCACACTAAAGAAAAGCAACCTGCAGCTGTCGCAGAAATCGGCACAATCATTAGAAGCACTAATTCCTGGCACTTTACCTGGCATTCCCAATGCCCTAGTTCGGTGGCATTGGGGTGATCGAAGGGGTTAATGACAGTTTATGATTGACAGCTTATCATTAAGCCCTGGATTGGTAATTTCAGCTGTCTTTTGTTACCCATCCATTACCAATCCATTAAGTGAACAGATAATAAACACACACAGAAAAAAACATTATTAAAATTAAAATACATTGACCACACTCAATCTCCAGTTTATTCCATCCCAACAACATACCCTCTGACAATAATCCACCCCATGTTCCCACGTAGCAATCTTAGCTCAGCTGTATAGGAGACCACGGTGAAGAAGAAACAACCTATCATCGGTGCCTCTGAGCACAAAATGAGTGAGCCGAGAGCTGCGTCTGGGAAAGCAGTGAATCAATGAGGTCACCCAAGGACAGCTCAGGTAACCATGGTAACTATAGCCAGATAAAGCACAAGAAATTGGTGCTTCTAATGAATGTGCCAATTTCTGGGGTGGCTACAGTCTGCTATTCCATTGCGTGGGGGCCCAATAACTATGGGCCCAACACCATAATGAGAATACCAGCCCCCAGCTGCCTAGTTGTATCTTGGCTAACAGTTAAAAATAGGGCAAAGCCCACATATTTTATTTGCCAGCCAAGTTAAAACTAGGCAGGTGAAGGTGGCTGCCCACAGCTGTCTGCCATATCTGTGCTCAGAATGAAAAATACAGCGAAGCTCTATGCGTTTTTTTCCCCATTATTTATTTTACATACTATGATAGCAGGTTGGTTGCTATACACTAATGTTTATGGCAACCAAGCACAGACACAATAAAGATTGTGGTAGCACAGTCTGATTGCTACAGTCAATCACTGATGCCCTCACGGAAAGTGAGCATCTGTAATTGGCTGTTGCCTGTCAGTGCAGTGAATATTCATGAAGAATAATTGGTGGCCCTGGAAGCAATCAGCAGGAGACTGGTTAGAATGATCCTATTATCTATCTTTACAGGGTGGGACATTTATATGGATACACCTAAATAAAATGGGAATGGTTGGTGATATCAACTTCCTGTTTGTGGCACATTAGTATATGGGATGGGGAAAACGTTTCCAGATGGGTGGTGACCATGGTGGCCATTTTAAAGGTGGCCATTTTGAATCCAACTTTATTTTTTTCAATGGGAAGAGGGTCATGTGTCACATCAAGCTTATTGAGAATTTCTTAAGAAAAACAATGCGGTGCTTGGTTTTAACATAACTTTTTTCTTTCATGAGTTATTTTCAAGTTTCTCTTTGTTTACAGCCATTGACATGTTGCAGAAGTTAACACGTGAGGAGCAAACAGAAATTGTGTTGATGTCTGGCGAACGCAGTATCTGCGTCATTGCAGCAGATTTCAATGCAAGACACCCTACAAGACCACCCATCTCCCATGTTACAGTTAGCAAACTGCTTGACAAATTCCGTGAAACAGGTTCAGTGTTGGATTTGCCAAAATGTGGGCGCAAGAAGACTTGTTGTGAATTCATTGGAGCTCCCTCCGGTGGTTGTTGCTGGTGATGCAGCTGACTGTGTGGACTTCAGAGGTGATGGTGATGATTGGCAATCTGGTTCTTGGAGCATGTAATGGTTGAAGTAGATTATTCCTTGCCATTTGTCGTTGGTTCCTGGAGGATTTCCCATCTCTCTGGTTTCTTCTGCTCTGTGGAATTCTTTTCAAGCTAAGTGGATGGTTTTTTGATATTTTGTGGCACACTTTTGTGTGCTTAAGGTTCTGCTTATGTTTTGTCTTATTCTGAGTTTGGGTTTGCTATTTAGTTTGTATATTTGTTTATCTGCTCTCAGGAAGTTTGCTTCCTAGAAATTTTACCATTCACTATTATCTGTTATTTCCAGTTCTGCTGGCATTTGATTTATAGAAGTCTGCAGATATAGAGGGAGCCGAGTCTTAGTGACTCAGGGTAATTTTTGTACTATCTGATGTTGGTGGTTATTTGATAGTGTTTTATACTGACCGCAATAGTATTCTATCCTGTCTTTCCTATATAGCTAGTTTGGCCTCTTTTGCTAAACCTTTTACCCTGCCTGTGTTTGTTTTTTTCTTCTCTTGTTTCCCAGTTAATATCTGTGGGGGCTGGCTATTCTTTTGGGGTTCTGCTCTGAGGCAAGATAGATTTTCCTACATCCATTTTTAGGAGCAGTTAGTTCTCCGGCTGTGCAGAGGTGTCTAGGTCTGGTTAGTTACATCCCATGGCTACTTCTAGTTGTGGCGTGTAGTCAGGGATTGCGGTCAGTACAGTTACCAATGACTTCTATGGAATCTGAATGTTACTCCTGAGTCATCGGCTCATAACAAAGACTGTAACTAATGAAGAAACATCAGTGGCTGTCCTAGCTTCATTCAGCAAGAGCCCACTGCGCAGCACTTGCCACATGTCACTGGAGAGTGGCATTAGTCGAACATCTCTTCGGCGGCTATTAGCTAATCACAAATGGCACCCTTAAAAAATCCAGCTGCTGCAGCATCTCAACAACAATGACCCAGATGGGTGCACTGAATTTGCAGAATGGGCAAAACAAAAATTGAAACATATGTCAGAAAAGGCCCAGTGCTAACTCATACCCTTTATCAATGGCATGTAAAAAAGAGCGGTGTTTCATTGTATAGTTAACCCTTTATCGGGATGTTTATTGAATATAAATTGAAATTAAAATAAAATAAAATTAACAATTAAAAAAAAATTAAAATAATAATCTATATAAAAACAATATACACTAACAGCTCTGTTAGCGTAGGTGGTACATTCCTTTCGGATGTTAGGGTCTGATGTTGGTGGGACCTGATCTGGGTTCTTTTAGTTAAATCCCTGGCATCTCTAAAACTAATAATACCATGAGTCAGTGTGGCTAGTTGATTAAAATTAGTTTTACTAGATGGATATAGCACTCTAGTTAAACCAGTTTTAATCGACTAGCCACACTGACTCTTGGTATTATTATTATTTTTAGGATGCCAGGGATTTAACTACAAGAACCCAGATCAAGTTCCACCAACATCAGACCCCAACATCTGAAAGTAATGTACCACCTACACTAATAGAACTGTTAGTGTATATTGTTTTTACATAGACTATTTTCATATTTTTATATATGTTTTTAATTTTGAATAATTTTTAATTTTAATTTTATTTTAATTTCAATTTATATTCAATAAACATCCCTATAAAGGGTTAACTATACAATGGAATACAGCTCTTTTTTTACATGCCATTGATAAAGGGTATGAGTTAGCGCTGGGCCTTTTCTGATTTATTTGCCTAAGAAATATTTAAACCAGAGGGCTTATACATGGTAATTCTCCACGGCCTTCTAGCAGCAATCACCTGAATAATAATAAAAAAAAACCTTTGACTAGTCTCCCTGACTAGCCAGTCCCCATTTGACTAGCTCCAGTGTATAATAACCTATTAAAAAATTGGAACAGGACCCTCAGTTTACATAGAACATTATGTTCAGTGATGAGGCACACTTTTTGTGAATGGTAAAGTTAACAAACAAAACGACCATTATTGGTCTGGCACTAACCACAGTGGATAGATCCCTCCAAGACTGTTGTAACACAAAAATTGATGGTATGGTGTGGTATATGGGGTATAAAGATAGTGGGGCAATTCTTCATCAATGGGAACCTAAATGCTACTGGAAATCTGAAATTGCTACATGAGGATGTGTTGCCCTTTTTATGCACTGAAGATGGCACATTCCCTGAGTTTTTCTAACAAGATGATGCACCACCACATTATGGGTATCAGGTCCGAGCATTCCTACATGAACAGTTTCCTGGAAACTGGAAGCCTGTGCTAGTATTTCTTCTGCGGTGTTGCTATCAGTGTGTCAAGAGTGGGAGAAGAGGGTTGCATTGACAATCCAACACAATGGGCAGCACTTTGAACACATTTTACAGGTGGTCATAAGCTTGAAATAACTCATGGAAGAATAAAGTTACGTCAAAACCACACACACCATTGTTTTTCTTATGAAATTCTCAATACGTTTGATGTGTCACATGACTCTCTTTCCATTGAAAAAAATTAAATTGGATCCAAAATGGCCGATATCAAAATGGTCACCATAGTCACCACCCATCTGGAAAAGTTTTCCCCTTCCCATATACTAATGTGCCATAAACAGGAAGTTGATATCACCAACCATTACCATTTTATTTAGGAGTATCCATAAACATTTCTGACATGCAAAAACAAAACCCCAAAAAATGAGTGACCAATATAGCCACCTTTCTTTAATATAACACTCAACAGCCTTCCATCCATAGATTCTGTCAGTTGCTTGATCTGTTTTACGATCAACAGTGCGTGTAGCAGCCACCACAGCCGCCCAGACACTGTTCCGAGAGGTGTACTGTTTTCCCTCCCTGTAGATCTCACATTTTATGAGGGACCACAGGTTCTCTATGGGGTTCAGATCAGGTGAACAAAGAGACAATGTCATTATTTTTTTTTCTTTTAGACCTTTACTGGCCAGCCACGCTGTGGAGTAGTTGGATGCATGTGATGGAGCATTGTCCTGCATGAAAATCATGTTTTTCTTGAACGATAACAGCTTCTTCCTGTACCACTGCTTGAAGAAGTTGTCTTCCAGAAACTCGCAGTAGGTCCGGGAGTTGAGCTTCACTCCATCCTCAACCCTAAAAGGTCCCATAAGTTCATCTTTGATGATATCAGCCCATACCAGTACCCCACCTCCACCTTGCTGGTGTCTCAGTCGGAGTGGCGCTTTCTGCCCTTTACTGATCCAGCCTCTGACCCATCCATCTGGCCCATCAAGAGTCACTCTTATTTTATCAGTCCATAAAACCTTTGAAAAATCAGTCTTAAGATATTTCTTGACCCAGTCTTGACGTTTTATCCTATGTTTCTTGTTCAAAGGTGGTAGTTTTTCAGCCTTTCTTACCTTGGCCATATTGAAATATTGCAAAACTGGTGGCAAATGGCATCTTGGCAGCTTCACGCTTGATTTTTCTCAATTCATGGGCAGTTATTTTGTGCCTTTTTTGCCCAACACGCTTCTTGCGACCCTGTTGGCTATTTTCCATGAAACGCTTGATTGTTCGGTGATCACGCTTCAAATGTTTGGCAATTTCAAGACTGCTGCATCCCTCTGCAAGACACCTCACAATTTTGGACTTTTCAGAGCACGTCAAATCTCTCTTCTGACCCATTTTTACAAAGGAAAGGAAGTTGCCTAATGATTAAGCACACCTTATATAGGGTGTTGATGTCATTAGATCACATCCCTCCTCATTACAGAGATTCACATCACCTGATTTACTTAATTGGTAGTTGGCTCTCAAGCCTATACAGCTTGGAGTAGGACAACATGTATCATGTGATCAAAATACTCATTTGCCTAATAATTCTGCACACAGTGTAATATTAACCATTCCTTAACAGTACCCTCCATAAAGCTGTGGGCATTCTCTTCATACTTCCAAAGTTCTCAAAGATATTATAGTAGAATTTCTTTTTTTTTTAAATGACATTAAAATCATAATTCACATAGAATTGTTTAGGCACATAAACTCTAAAGATTTTTTTGTGAAGATCTATTGGTATAGGGGTTACCTCTCAAATAACTGTATTTAGCTTGAAATCAATGTCTAATCCCCTGAGCTTTAAGGTTCTCAAATCATAAATCCATTTCAGCTCCAATTTCTTTAAAATCTCTGTCCTATTCCCCCCTCTCCTTTGAATAGGTACATGATCTATTATTTGGAATTTTAGATCCCTTTACGTGTGACCATTTTCACTGAAGTGTTTTGGGACTGGGAAATCCTTGCGTTTTTTCCGGATATCATATCAATGTTGGTTTAAGCACATCTTCATGTCACACGTCGTTTCCCCAACATAAAAACATGGACATGGGTACTGTAACATATAGACAACATACTCCGAAGAGCAAGTCAAATAATGTTTAATCTCGATCTTTTTCCCTGTCCTTGGATTTTTAAAAAAGGATCCCTTGATCATATAGGAACAATTGACATATGACAAACAGGGAAAACATCCTCTTCTCTGCACTCCTGTTAATGACACTTGTTTGTTCTGTTTAAATGAACCAATGTCCGATTTTACTAACTACACCTAAATTCCTACTCCTGTGATATGCCATAATAGGTGGTTTGTCAAATTCCTTCATTTTTGAACATCTCCTCTTTATTGTTGAACAATGACTCTTTATAATTTTTGAAATAGCTTCACTTTCATCACAAAAATCCATTACACATGGGACTACTACCCCTCTCCGTCTTCTCAAATAGCTCTCCCCTTCAACCTTACTAAGCTTATTTTTTTGTCTTTCCAGTACTTTATTCGGGTAGCCTCGTCTTTCACACTTCTCTGTCATTTATTTTACTGTCTTTGTCAGTTTGTCCTCATCTTGTACAATTCTTTTAGCTCTCAAATGTACGGTATGGATTCCACCATTTTTCGGGGATGATGGCTAGAGTAATGGACAATATTATTCTTATCCTTTTTTTTAACAGACAACTCTATTCAATTTCTCCTCATTAATCTTCACCAATACATCCAAAAAATGAAGTTCATTTCTTGAGCTCTCAACCGTGAAGTTGATCATTCCGTTAATGGTATTAACAAATCTATGGAAGTCACTCAACTCTTCAAAAGTCCCAGACCAAATCAAAAAAATATCAATGCATCACCACCATCCCCCTACTTTGGGGCGACACATGGATGCATTCCTCTTCCAGAGAAGTCATCATGATATTTGCGTAAGAGGGTGCCATATTTGCATCCATTGCAGTTCCTCTCTGCTGTTGAAAAAACTCATCCCCAAACAAAAAATAATTCTTAGTCAACACAATTCTTAGAAGAGCTATAATCATTTCTTCAATCTCATCTGAGTAGTTACAATTTTTCAGGACCTTCCATACTGCTGTTAGCACTCCTCATGCAAAATAGAGGTATACAATGATACCACATCAAACGAGACCATTATATCCTGGTCACTGAGAGTTAATTCATTGATTTTCACCAAAAAAACTGTGAAAGCCTTGATAAAGGATTTGGATTTTTGTGCTAATGTATTTAATACCCTATCCAGGGACACCCCAATGTGGCTTAAAACCGGATCTGTTCCAGCCACAATTGGGCGCTATCTAGGGATGAGCGAGTCTACTCGCTAGGACTCGTTACTCGGCGATTCTTAAGGGACTCGCTGGACTCGGGAATCGGCGAGTCTTTTAGCGAATACTCGCTCAGTAACGAGTCCAAATCCGGCGAGTCGGTTTGCGGCAGGCGGGCTGCTTCGCGGCTGGAGGAGGTAAGGTCAGCTTTGATAGCCCCCCCCCGCTTTTCAAGGCCGCCGGGTCCAACAGCACCCCCCCCCCCCCCTGGACCCGACAGCACCCCCCCCCCCCCCCCCCGGTTCTCAAGGCTGCCTGGACCCGACAGCACCCCCCCCCCCCCCCCGGTTCTCAAGGCTGCCTGGACCCGACAGCACCCCCCCCCCCCCCCCGGTTCTCAAGGCTGCCTGGACCTGCCACCCAGGGGAAGAGGCTCCAGCCAGCCCCTGAGTCCAATGCTCCGAATCCTAGCGAGTCTGCGATTCCGAGTCCTGTATTATCTATACGGGACTCGCGAATCCATATTCCCTATTCTTTAACATTGGACTCGCTAGACTCGCCACGAGTACCGAGTCCTGGGCTCGGACTCGTGCGGGTCTAGCGATTCCGAGTAATTTAGGACTCGCTCATCCCTAGCGCTATCTATCTATCTATCTATCTATCTATCTATCTATCTATCTATCCATATGTGTGTTTATCTTTTCTTACATTTTAAAGACTGGATTAAACCATGCTAAAAGTCCATCAGTGTGCTGTGCGTATGCTGTGCAATTTTTTATCCCACACATGCACATGCTGCAAATTTTTCCTTAGCACTTTTGTTGCTGAGTAAAACTTGCAGATGGGAATTTCACTATAGTATAACATAATTACAAGGGCAATTCATTGTTTTATCGGACTGCACTAGCTGAGTTTTTTTGCAGATATGAGCGCATATTTACACTTAAAGTCTTTACATCTTCCTTAAATCTTCCTGCACAGCTCTCTCACATGTGAAATGGCTGTTGATTAAACAGCATGTAACCAAAGCACTCCATCAGTCTCATTCAATTGAAAAACAACTTTACCATGCTTAATGTTTTTACATTTTTTAAATTGGATGAAACTGATAGAAATGTCTGATCACATGCTCCTCTATCAGGGGCCATTTTGATAACAGGAGAGCAGAGGAGTCTGTTGATAAAGATGTTTTAACAAATACCAGAGGAGAAACTATAGTAATTATGTATTAAAGAGATGTGGGCCCAATGCTATTGCTTTGGGAGGGCCTTTCTCAGACTGTCTGTGCCTCCTGAGCCTGTCTGTGCCTCCCTGTGCCTGTCTGTGCTTCCCTGTGCCTTCTCCTACTCTTTGTGCCTCCCTGTGACTATCTGTGACACCTCTCTCTGTGCCTTTTTGTGCCTCCGTGTGGTTCTCTGCCTCCCTGTGCCCCCATCGCCTCACTGGGGCTGTGTGTGCCTCCCCGTGCCCCCTCCACCTCCCTGTGCCTCTATGTGCCTCGCTGTGCCCCATCTACCTGTGCCTCCCTGCACCACCCTGTGCCTCCCAGTGCTCCTGTGTGCCTCTCTATGCCCCTCTGCCTCCCTGTGCTCCCCACCTCCCTCTGCCTGTCTGTTCCCCCATGCCTCTATATGTCTCCCCATGGCCCCCGATTTGCCTGATCCTGTCTTTACCTTGATACGCATGTACTGTAAATCAGACTTTCGTCACTGGCATAGGTGTTTCAAGATGGTGCCGGTCTAATTTACTGTGCCTGTGCTAATCCCACACACATGCGCAGTAAATCAGACTAACACCACCAGCATAGGTATTCCAAGATGGCGTCATTCTGATTAACTGTGAATGTGTGTGATGACACCAGTCTGATTTTTTTTTTTTTTTATCATCAATAATATTTATTAAAGTTATTACACAAAACAACAAATGAATAATTCACATGAATAATTCACAACAAGTGGGGGAAATCCCCAAGGGGAAAATACGAGGGAGTATAAACAATTAGTCACATGAACAAGGGAGGTGGAAAGCGTGGGCCAAAGGACTGTAGGAGCAAGGATCACCTGGTCTGAGTAAGTTCTGGGTGTCGACGTGGGGGGGAACGCCGGGCCATAGTAGTTGCAATGGTAGGGACCTGATAGTACATCCTAAGGGGTCATTGTAGTCGTAGAAGTACTTGGGTCTTGCTGGGTAGTCTGCATCATTGCTCGAGGGCCTCAGCCAAGCCTCCCCCAAGGCTCAAGGAAAGTAAACAGTGAATTATGGTTAGTACTAGAAGCATGGGCCAAGGGGCACAGTTGAGTAATCCTGTACAAGAAAGTCGAGCATAAAGCAGTCCTGCGGCCTAATATTGAGGAGACACCAAAGGGGGACTTATGAGGGAGAGAGAAAAGAGGGGACACGCTGAGCGGCGAAGAGGGGAAAATTGATACCAGTCTGATTAACTGTGCGTGCACACTGGGTTGGCGCATGAGCACTTAATATTTTTTTTGCCACCATTGGAATTGTTCTGTGGTTGGTTATTGTGATGGGCTATGATGTTCAGGAGCGTCATTTGTGTGGTGGTATGGATGAGGGGTGCGTCGTTTGTTAATGTTCGGTGGGTCCGCTGGTGATACTGTGGAAAGCGCTCGTATCACCAGTGCGGGCCATATTAGTACACCCATCACTTGAGTGTGTTAATATGGCTTCCAGTGGAGCAGGGAATTTTAGGATTCGTAGACATCGTTGAAAGTCGATGATGGACGCCACAAGATAAGTATATGATAGATAATTACAATTAAATACGGTACCTAACATATTTGTTAAAACAGAGATCAGTTTAAATAATATGTGAATAAGTTTTAGAGCAGGTGCCACTTTTCTAAAGATGTCTGAAGACACAAGCCTACTGTGCCTACAGGTGAATCTACACACTCATCTAATTATAGATACTAGGTCAGTAACATACTTTTGTGGGTTTTATATTCTGAAAAGTTTTCATAGCTTTACTTTTCAGGACAGATGATTATCATGTTTATATACTACAGCCATCGGTTCTTTACCGCTTTGTTGACATTCATTTGGCTTTTAAATGTGTTTAGAGACTATAATGTTCACTGGGGAAAAATGCAACTTTAGGAAGACTCTAAGGGACAATTCTCACTGACTGCTCATGATATTGATAAGTGTGATCTGAGCCCCTGTAGAGCACGAATTACCTTAAATTCAGTATAAGTGTTCACCTCCTGGAGATTATTACCTTGACTGTTTCCTTGCTCTACTTACTGTTTTGCTATTTTATCATTTAGTAATTAAACTCCTATACGGCTAATTACCAGAAGCCTACAGGTTATGAGGAACCATTCTTTTAAAAGCAAGTCTTTTTTGACAGTAAAATACAACTAACCGTAGTAGAAACCAAACTGATGACAAATTTATCATTCAGGTCAAATGACATTTAAAAGCTAATTCAGCTTAAGAACGTTGAAAGCCTAAACATACAATATGTGAACATCTGTCAACTAATATCATTTAATACCTTCATATTAATTTTTCTTTTGCACTTTTGTTTTTTTCCTTACCTCTTTCTAAGTGTTTTTTTTTTTTAGCAAAATGAGTTGCATTGTGGAATGACATCTTTGATTTTACCATATAATTTTTTTTGGACACACAGGGTTTTGTTTTCGGCTTTCATTTTACAGTGAAAACTATTTTGCAACGTGAGTCTTCAGGTCATTTCAATTGCAGCAATACCACAGCTGTTAATAGGTATGAGCGAGTACTGTAATATCCATAATCGCTATACTTGTTACGATTACTGTCTAATAATTGCATATTTGTTCCGAATAGCGAGTACAATGTAAGTCAATGGAAAGTAATTGTCTGTTGGACCCTACAAACGGGTCTGGGAGCCTGGGAAAAGGCTGAAATGGGTGAGTAAGTGATGAAACAGAATAGGTAGAGCCTGGAGAATATGCCTGCAAGCATTTTTGACTCACATAGGGTTTGTGGGAATAGCTTTGTCGCAGGATTACGCCACTGTTACAGATACACAAGAACAACTACCAAACCTAACCTAAATCGCATTTAACAGCCCAAAAAGATTAAGAAACAGCAAAATCACTTGTATACCAGGCTAAATAAACCAGAGAAAAAAAATATTGGTTTTAGTGTTTGTTCAAATGTAGTGTTGTGGCTTTTTTGCCTTTTACAATTGGGAGGGCCCTGACTTATACATTTTGTCGGTCCCTCTGTGATACATCATTTTTAGTTAGCTATTTCCCAGCACTTCAAAAGGCCAGCTACAATGTACCAGTAGATATGTTGATCTTTGACCTCAGAGGCCTCAGGTGGTCCAGTAAGATATGTTTTGAAGGGACCGCTCTTACATATACATTTGGGCGGTCCCTCCCTCATTGACAATGTGATAGTGGAATACATGTTCCATAGCACTTTACAATGTGCCCATTGTAGCGTTGGGCTTCACTCACCTCCTCCTCTTCCACCTCCATGACATTTTGCGGCCCTACATTCAAATGTTCAGAGGTCCGTCAGTAGGCAGGAAACTGGAGATATATATGTACGTTTTGGAGGGATCGCTCTTATTTAGATATTTGGGCGGTACCTCCCACATTGACACTGTGATAGTGGAATACATATTCCATAGCAGTTTACAATATGCCTGTTTTAGAGTTGGGCTTCACCCTCCTCCTCCTCCACCTCCACTTAATTCTGCAGCCCTACATTCAAATGTTCAGTAGGCAGGAAACCTGAATTTAGTGAGTGCCTTCATGTGGCCCTGTAATGTACGTTTTGGAGGGACTGCTCTTATTTAGACATTTTAGCGGTCCCTCCCTCATTGACACTGTGATAGTATAATACATATTCCATAGTAGTTTACAATGTGCCAATTGTAGCATTGTGCTTCACCCTCACCCTCCACCTTCACCTCCACTGCCCTGTGATTCTGCAGCCCTACATTCAAATGTTCAGAGGGCCTGCAGTAGACAGGAAACCTGAATTTAGTGACAGCCCCAGGAAAGGAAGACCAAGAGTCGCCTCTGCTGCAGAGCATAAGTTCATCCGAGTCACCAGCCTCAGAAATCACAGGTTAACAGCAGCTCAGATTAGAGACCAGGTCAATGCCACACAGAGTTCAAGCAGCAGACACATCTCTACAACAACTGTTAAGAGGAGACTGAACAGATGGACTCTACATGCCTGGTTCCCACCGTGAATCATGGAGGAGGAGGTGTAATGGTGATGGAGTGCTTTGGTGCTTTGAAGCTCATCAAGAGAATGCCAAGAGTGTGCAAAGCAGTAATCAAAGCAAAAGGTGGCTACTTTGAAGAACCTAGAATATAAGACATATTTTCAGTTGTTTCAGACTTTTTTGTTAAGAATATAATTCCACATGTGGTAATTCATAGTTTTGATGCCTTCAGTGTGAATCTACAATTTTCATAGTCATGAAAATACAGAAAAATCTTTGAATGAGAAGATGTGTCCAAACTTTTGGTCTGTACTGTATATTTTTGCAGTCCCTCCCTCATTGACACTATGATAGTTTAACACATATTCCATAGTAGTTTACAATGTGCCAATTGTAGCATTGTGCTTCACCCTCACCCTCCTCCACCTCCACATCCACTGCCATGTAATTCTGCGGCCCTATATTCAAATGTTCAGAGGATCTGCAGTAGACAGGAAACCTGTGATTGCTGAGGGCCCAGAGATGGCCCTGAAACGTACGTTTTGGAGGGACCGCTCTTGCTAAGATATTTGGGAGGGTCCTCCTCTATACATTTGGTGCTGAAACCATGGCCTTAAGAGTAATACAGCATAAGCAATGCCATGTTTGATGGCACTGAAGGTCATCTCTTGTGTACATTAGGGATGGCCCTCTATACATTAGAGTGGGCCCTCCTAATTAATTTGGGAGTGCCCTCTACACATTTTAGAGGTGGCAAGCATTGATGCACAAGTATTTGAGGACCCACAGCCAGAAGAATGTCACTTTGAGGAACCTGATTTACTGTCTCCAGATGTTATGGACGATGATGAGACACAGTTGCCATGAGTTTAGCCTACAATCTCAATTGTGAAGGAGGATGACATGGAAGATGAGTTGGCCGATGATGAGTCCACTGATCTGACCTGGGCCATTGGCATGCATAGCTAGCACAGCAACACAGAGAAAGATTGATACGTAACACCAACCCAAGTGCCAAGGGGTACAGGTTTGACAACACTGAGAACTGGATCAACTGTTCCCAAGAGTACCCACACTATGGCCCAAGTCAGGTAATGGAGGCATTCAGCCGCTGATTGGAATTGTTTTACTGAAAGTCCTTCAGAGAAGAACATTGTAATCTGTGGCATCTGCCATAACAAGCTGAGCAGAAGTTAGGGCAAAGGCAACCTGAGCACCAGCCCAATCACTCCAGTAGCCTAAAGGCTTGTCACACATGTCACACGGGAAGTAACACAGGATTCTTCCTCCCTCGTGTGACATCACTTCTTTCCTGCGCTTTTGGGGGAGAAATGCGGCCGTAAAAAAACACGGTGTGTGAATGCACTGCTTTTTTTACCTGCGCTAAATAGAGCAGCCACAAAACGCGGAAAAAAAACGTGCACCTCCAAAAGCACAGGAAATGTGCATTGTGTGAACGTAGCCTAATAGCCACCACTATTTCACGTGTAACTAGGAAGGTCAACAAACCTAAAAGGACCCTCATTTATACATTAGGGAAGGCCCTCCTCTATACTTTGGGAAGGGTCCTTCACAATCTGCTGTCCTTGAAGCAGGCGCTACCACCTACTGCCCACGACCTGCATTTGCACAGACACAGCAACCAACACAAACTATGTCCACATGTTTTGTCCCAGCAAAGCGTGCTGTTGTCCCAGATCTTGGAAAAGAAGAGTAAATACACAGACACTCCCCCACAGGCAAAAACATTACACGCTCACATTGCCAAATTGCTAGCCGTGCAGTTGTTTTCCTTTAGGCTTGTGCGAACGTAGTCTTTCCATGATCTCTTGGCTGTGGTTGCCCCAGGATACTGCTTTTCTAGCCAGTGCACCACTATTGTACCCAGTGTTTCAACCCCACTTTACAGAAGCATGTGTTAAACTATATCAACCATGCTGTCAGCAATGCCATAACTGGGATGGTGCATGTAGCATCAGACACATTGAGATGTTATTGTTGAAAGTCTAGGACAATAAATTCTTCTGATGGCACACTGAGTGAACCTGGTGGAGGGTGAGACAGAGTGACAGCTTGGGACATCACACATCCTACCCACAACAAGGATATTTGTGTCGACTTCATCATGGTTTACATCTACTCATATGCCAGTTTCTGCCTACTATCCTCCTCCTCTTCCTCCTCCTCTGTCATTCTGCAGCCCGCAAATCAACTGTTCACAGGGCCTGCAAACCTGAGTTTGTTGAGGGCCCAGAGGTGGCCCTGTAATGTATGTTTGGGAGGGCCCTCCTCTATTTGTTTAGCTGTGGAAAGCACTGCCTTGAGAATAACGCAGCATATGCAAAGCCATAGTTGCTGGCACTGATGGCCATCACTCATTTGTACATTAGGGAGTGCCCTCCTCCATAAATTGGGAAAGGCTCTCCTTTATTCATTTTGGAGGGCCCTCTAAACATTTGGGAGGGCCCTCTTCTATTTGTTTTGGTGCGAAAACCACAGCCTTAAGGGATAACGCTGCATATGCAAAGCTATGGTTGCTGGC
Organism: Allobates femoralis; assembly: GCA_033576535.1. Classification (NCBI taxonomy): domain Eukaryota; kingdom Metazoa; phylum Chordata; class Amphibia; order Anura; family Aromobatidae; genus Allobates; species Allobates femoralis. The sequence goes on from JARQOC010000001.1 coordinate 147,288,083, forward strand.
ACTGAAGGTCATCTAGCATCTGTACATCAGGGAGGGCCCTCCTTCATAGATTTCTGAGGGCCTTCCTCTATACTTTAGAAAGAGCTCTTTTCTATTCATTTTGAAGGGCCCTCTATACATTAGGGAGGGCCCTCCTCTATTCATTTGGTGCAGAAACCACTACCTTAAGAATAACACAGCATATGCAAAGATATGCCTGCTGGCACTAAAGGTCATCTCATCTGCACATTAAGGAGGACCCTTCTTTATTCATTTCTGAGGGCCCTCCTCTATTCATTTGGGAGGGCCCTCTTTTACATTTTGGAGGGCACTTCTATATAAATTTGTGAGGACCCTCCTTTATACAGTTGGGAGTGCCCTCATCAAGTGGATTCCCACTGCTACAGAGGGGACTCGCAACCCCAGCTTTGATGGGCTTTCGCCTACAACCTATGCTGGTTAGCCACCTTTCTCGATTAACACTAAAAGGAGAAAATTTCTTCTCTCCTTTAGTAGTCACAAAAAGTTTGCACAATGGAATCCTTCAAGAGATGCCATTGTACATCACTTGCTGAAAATATCACCCTCTAACAACGCTCGTGGCAGAGGTATCGGCTCTTTTCAGCAGCAAGGATTAAGGAGGAGAGACATGCATGCCTGTTACAACAGAGTTGGAGGGGAAAGGTACACAAACTCTGGCATTTTCAATTGACCAGCACCTCAGCAAGGGCTACTTGTGTCTGTAACAATGGGAAGAAGATAGAAGTTGAGCAAGATGCTAAAGGGATGCTTAATTGAACATACCTGCGTCATTTATGATGATTCACTTCCCTTTAACTAATGTGTGTCTAAGGTGAAGACTTTGCCTGAATGCCAGTAGATTGGTGTATTCATTCCATGGATCACATTTGGAAAAACCCAGTCCTGAGAGTCCAGGAGTCTTTCTTAGAAGTGGGGTACTGTCACAAATGTACCAGAAGGTCACAAAACCTTATTGATCGCAGGTCTTCAACTGGTGTTTAAAGGTATTTGCTTTCTTTTGACCCTACAGGGGTTAAGGATTATTACTAGGGATGGGCGAATCTACTCGCTAGGACTCGTTACTCGGCGAGTAGTAAGGGACTCGCAGGACTCGGTACTCTGCAAATTTCCCAGCGATTACTCGCACAGCAACGAGTCCAATGCAAATCAATGGCAATCCTAGTTTTGTTACAGACTCGGACAAAACTAGGATTGCCATTGACTTGCATTGGTCTCATTACTGTGCAAGTAATCGCAGGGAAACTCGCAAAGTAACTGCTGTCTGCTCTGTGCAGGCTGCCGCAGCTCCAGGGTCCTAGAGCCCGCCTGCTCACAGAGATGATGTAACAGAGCTGAGATTGTTCTCAGTCTGCTCATTCCGTGTGCATAGACATCTATATCTATGCACAGGGGATGTAGCAGAGAGGACATCGCGTTTTGGACTACGTCGGACGGAAGAGGATTTTTTTTATTAAAGATGGAGTCCCTAATGGCTTTTTTTTTTTTATTCCTAATAAAAAAATTTCTCTGTGTTGTGTTTTTTTAACCCTTTATTGGAGATTCTTAGTGGCCGGGTCAAACGTGGCCTAACATTAACAATCTCGGGCTTAATACCAGCTTGTATAACAAAGTAGTTCTGGAACCAGCCGGATCCAGCAGGCAGACACGGGCTGCCCCCAACCCCCAGGTGCCTATTTGTACCTGGCCAGACACAAGAATATAGGAGAGCCCTTTTTTTTATTATTTCATGAATTTCATGAAATAATTAAAAAAAAATGCGTGGGGCTCCGCGCAATTTCTATGTCTAGCCAGGTACAGCTAAGCAGCTGGGGGCTGGAATCCGCAGCGCAGGGATGCCCAAGCTTTCTGGGCACTCCCCGCTGCAAATTGCAGCCCGCAGCCGCCCCAAAAGATGGCACATTCATTGAAGCGCCATCTTCTGGTGCTGAACCCCGCTCTTCCAGCGGCCCTGGTGGCGGTGGCACGCTTGGTAATAAAGAGGTTAGGGCCAGCTTTATATTATCAGCTGGCCCTAAGCCCGAAATTTATGGCGGTCACGCCAATATTAGACATGACTGCCATGAATTTCTATTAAATTGTTTTAAAAAAAACACAACACAGAGAAAATTTTTTATTAGAAATAAAAAAAAAAGCCATTAGGGACTCCATCTTTAATTGAAAAAATCCTCTTCCGTCCGACGTAGTCCAAAACGCGATGTCCTCTCTGCTACATCCCTTTGCATAGATATAGATGTCTGTGCACAGGGAGTGAGCAGACTGAGAACAATCTCAGCTCTGCTACATCAGGCAGCAGGCGGGCTCTAGGACCCTGGAGCTGCGGCAGCCAGCACAGAGCAGACAGCCTGACTCCTTACTGTGCGAGTTTCCCAGCGATTACTTGGACAGTAAACGAGTCCAATGCAAGTCAATGGCAATCCTAGTTTTGTCAGAGTCTCTGACAAAACTAGGATTGCTTCAGGCTGAAGCTTCCGAGTCACATCTGTGATTTGTAAATCGCACACTACTCGCTATTACTCGCTTCCCCATTCATTAACATTGGACTCGCTAGACTCGCAACGAGTAGCGAGTTCCGGGCTCGGACTCGCTAGAGTCAAGCGATTCCGAGTAATTTAGGACTCGCCCATCACTAATTATTACCCTGATGGATGTTTCTTGAGGCCTTAATCATCATATGCAGTCTTTTGTGGCCACTCCCCTCCACTATAAGTAGTATTGTATCTTACCATCTGATGCCAGCTATAGGGTCCATTACTATGCTGAACATTTTGGAAGGAGACTGTCTATAGAAGAAGCTGTGGAGTAAAGTTTAATATAGCTCTGGAGTTTTGCTGCATTGGAGTAATTGGAGTGCTTTTCTGCTTGGGTCTAGTTTACTTTCCCTTGTTTTGCATTATTTGCAGTAGTGAGCCTAGCAAACTCACCGGCCTTCTGACTAGCCAGGGTAAGGTCAGTGCTAGTGAGAGCTTAGGTGCATAATGGCAATGGGAGGAAAGACCTGTATAGAGATGTTCGGGAGTGCAGGGCACAGAGTCATGTGATTTCAAGGAGGTGTTCCAATTTCCCACTCCCTATCACCAGGGCCTTCTTTCTATTCCTTCCCTTTTATCTCCTTTGTGTTGCATCGCACACCAGACACCTGTATGTCCCAGAGTGACATTCTTTGTACATTATGGGTCACAGAAAATTATATTGACAGTACCGTAATTACAAAATACAACTGTGGCCAAAAGTATTGACATCCCTGCAATTCTGTCAGATAATACTCAGTTTCTTCCTGAAAATGATTGCAATCACAATTTTTTTGGTATTATTAGCTTCATTTAATTTGTCTTCAATGAATAAACACAAAAAGAATTGTCCTAAAGCCAAATTGCATATAATTCCACAGCAAACATAAAAAAGGGGGTGGACAAAAGTATTGTCACTGTTACAAAAATCATGTGATGCTTCTCTAATTTGTGTAATTAACAGCACCTGTAACTTACCTGTGGCACCTAACAGGTGTTGGCAAAAACTAAATCACACTTGCCGCCAGTTGACATGGATTAAAGTTGACTCAACCTCTGTCCTGTGTCCTTGTGTGTATCACATTGAGCATGGAGAAAAGAAAGAAGACCAAAGAACTGTCTGAGGACTTGAGAAACCAAATTGTGAGGAAGCATGAGCAATCTCAAGGCTACAAGTCCATCTCCAAAGACCTGAAGGTTCCTGTGTCTACTGTGCGCAGTGTCATCAAGAAATTTAAAGCCCATGGCACTGTGGCTAACCTCCCTAGATGTGGACGGAAAAGAAAAATTGACGAGAGATTTCAATGCAAGATTGTGCGGATGGTGAATAAAGAACCTCGACTAACATCCAAACAAGTTCAAGCTGCCCTGCTGTCCGAGGGTACAACAGTGTCAACCCGTACTACCCGACGGCGTCTGAATGAAAAGGGACTGTATGGTAGGAGACCCAGGAAGACCCCACTTCTTACCCGAGACAAAAAGCCAGGCTGGAGTTTGCCAAAACTTACCTGAGAAAGCCTAAAAGGTTTTGGAAGAATGTTCTCTGGTCAGAGGAGACAGAATTAGAGCTTTTTGGGCAAAGGCATCAACATAGAGTTTACAGGAGAAAAAAAGAGGCATTCAAAGAAAAGAACACGGTCCTACAGTGAAACATGGCGGAGGTTCCCTGATGTTTTGGGGTTGCTTTGCTGCCTCTGGCACTGGACTGCTTGACTGTTTGCATGGCATTATGAAGTCTGAAGACTACCAACAAATATTGCAGCATAATGTAGGGCCCAGTGTGAGAAAGCTGGGTCTCCCTCAGAGGTCATGGGTCTTCCAGCAGGACAATGACCCAAAACACACTTCAAAAAGCACTAGAAAATGGTTTGAGGGAAAGCACTGGAGACTTCTAAGGTGGCCAGCATTTAGTCCAGACCTGAATCCCATAGAACACCTGTGGAGAGATCTAAAAATGGCAGTTTGGAGAAGGCACCCTTCAAATATCAGGGACCTTGAGAAGTTTTCCAAAGAAAAATGGTCTAAAATTCCAGCAGAGCATTGTAAGAAACTCACTGATGGTTACCGGAAGCGGTTGATCGCAGTTATTTTGGCTAAAGGTTGTGCAACCAAGTATTAGGCTGAGGGTGCCAATACTTTTGTCCGGCCCATTTTTGGAGTTTTGTGTGAAATGATCAATGTTTTGCTTTTTGCTTCATTCTCTTTTGTGTTTTTTCATTGAAGACAAATTAAATGAAGATAATAATACCAAAGAATTTGTGATTGCAATCATTTTCAGGAAGAAACTGAGCATTATCTGACAGAATTGCAGGGGTGTCAATACTTTTGGCCACAACTGTATCAAGTAGCAAAATCTTTTTAGATATGATTAGTTTGCCATTGTGTAATGAAAGAAAGCATAGCTGTACCAGAAAGTTACTTTTCTCATGATACTATGTAAAAAATATTACAGGGCAACAAAGAGGTCACAAGAAAATTTTACAAATTGTATTATTAGGACTTTCATGACCCTTAAGGCCAAACCATGGGGATTCAATAGACAGTTTCTAAGTTGTTTTTAACTTACATATTGTACCAGAAGTACTTTCAGATCACGAACCGCTTTTAACTTCTGGAGCAATGAGAATAAGGAGCTGAAGGTCACAAAACTCTGAGGCAAAGGGACACTGAGATTAAAAGCATTTATTAGACTCCTAGCTGAAAAGCAACAAAGCAAATGGAAATCATAACAGAAATGAATCTGTGACATCAGTAGATTGATGAATGCACAAAATGTCTTGCATTCATTCCTATGAATGGCTATCTTCACTGCCCATTGTATTTCAGTTTTCACAAGTATGCGAAAGTCTTAACTTGGCCTAGTTCTCATATATATATATATATTTTTACTAAACATGAAGATTATTTCATATTGTGTACACTAGCCTATAGACAAAAAGATATCAAGAAAAATAATTGGGCCCATAGGCACATATTATCCCAGGCTAAAGCTGAGCAGTCTTAAAATAACATTTGGCAGCATTTATTTCTAGATCATGGAATCGGGAAGTCCTGGAAGTGTAAGTGATGTTGCACTGAGTGTCTGTTCATTTCCATTTGTCTTTTAATAAATTAGATACAGTATCTACTAGATATCTTTAAGGAGAGCAAAAGAATATTAGTCATGCTAAATATAAATGTTAACCTCTTTACGACCAATGACGAGTATACTCGTCATGAAAAGATGTCAGTTCCCGCATCATGACGAGTATACTCGTCATGGCTTTGAACTGTCACTGCTTCTAAACGAACAGTGACAGCTCAAATCTAAAAGCTGTCAGTGACAGCCAAGGGTTAGGGGCAGAGGTGTGGGCACCCCGGTTAACCCCTTCACCCCCCTCCCCCACCGCAATCACTCTTATCTGCGGGCGGGTTGCACCGCAGCCGCCGGCAATGAGCTGATGCTCCAGCTCCCCCTGTGTCCTGTCCCCGCCCCCTGTGTCCAGCTCCCCCTGTGTCCTGTAGCCCCCCCCTGTGTCCTGAGCCCCCTGTGTCCTGTCCCCGTCCCCTGTGCAGCCCCTCCTGTGTCCTGTCCCCGTCCCCTGTGCAGCCCCTCCTGTGTGCGGTCCCTGTCCCCTGTGCAGCCCCTCCTGTGTCCTGTCCCCGCCCCCTGTGTCCAGCTCCCCCTGTGTCCTGTAGCCCCCCCCCCTGTGTCCTGAGCCCTCTGTGTCCTGTCCCCGTCCCCTGTGCAGCCCCCCCTGTCTCCCGTCCATCCCCGCCCTCCACCTTGCACAGTTTGTTTGCCGGCGGGCTTCTGTGCCCACCGGCAAAGCTGCAGGGCCCCCTCCTCCTCCCTGCTGGTCCCCAGCCCCCGGGACTCGGTCCCCAGCCCCCGATCCCTGGTCCCCAGCCCCGCTCACCTATCCCGGCGGGCTGCACGCTGGGTGCACCCGCCCGCACCGTCGGGCCTCCTCTGCAGTGTGGCTCCTCCTCTTCTCAGGGGCTCCTCCTCCTCATCGCTGGGTAAGTATGAATGAATGAAAGAATGAATGAAAGAATGAAAGAATGAATGGATGGATGGATGGATGGGTGGATGGATGGGTGGACGGATGGATGGATGGATGGATGGGTGGGTGGATGGATGGATGGGTGGATGGATGGATGGATGTGTGCGTGCGTGGATGTGCGTGTGTGGATGTGTGTGCGTGGTTGTGTGCATGCGTGGATGTCAGCACATGGATGTGCGTACGTGGATGTGCGTACGTGGATGTGCGTACGTGGATATGCATGTGTGGATGTGTGTGCGTGGTTGTGTGCATGCGTGGATGTGCGTACGTGGATGTGCGTACGTGGATGTGCGTACGTGGATGTGCGTACGTGGATGTGCGTGCGTGGATATGCGTACGTGGATGTGCGTGTGTGAATGTGCGTGCGTGGATGTGTGCGTACGTGGATGTGGATGTACGTGGATGTGTGTGTGGATGTACGTGGATGTCAGCATGCGTGCGTGGATGTGTGCATGCGTGGATGTGCGTGCGTGGTTGTGTGCATGCGTGGATGTGCGTACGTGGATGTGCGTGCGTGGATGATGGGTGCATAGGTGGATGGATGGGTGCAACAAGGGATCAAGTGTCCTCTTGTTATAGTCTCTGGGATCATAGTCATGGTGCACTGTATAACTGATCATTGTCATACAGTGCACCATAACTCTGACCCCTGAGACTGTAGGAAGAGGACACTTGATCCCTTGCTGCAGTCTCTGGATTGAGCAGAGGCGATCGAGCGTCGTGGGACCTTCGTTGTGGACTACGTCGGAGGCAATCGAGCGTCGTGGGACCTTCGTTGTGGACTACGTCGGATCTTCATAATAAAGATGGAGTCCGAATTTTGTTTGTGTTTTTTTTTCAAATAAAAAGATTTTTCTATGTGTGTATTTTCTGACTATTTACCAGAGATTCCTAATGGCGGGTCTAACATTGGCCCTATATTATGAATCTCGGGCTTAGTGCCAGCTGCCAATAAAAAGCTGGCATTAACCCCTTTATTACCCAGTTTGCCACCGGCACCAGGGCAACTGGAAGAGCATGGGTACAGCGCCAGAAAATGGCGCTTCAATGAATGCGCCATTTTCTGGAGCGGCTGCGGGCTGCAATTCGCAGCATGGGGGGCCCAGAACGCTTGGGCCTTTCCATGCTGAGGATTCCAGCCCCCAGCTGCCTAGTTGTACCTGGCTGGGCCAAAAATATGGCGGAGCCCTACGTCATTTTTTTTTCTAGAATTAGTTCTAGAAATTAAAAAAAATGGGCTTCACTGTATTTTTGGTTGCAGCCAGGTACAACGAGGCTGCTGGGGGTTGCTGGCAGTCTGTAGCTGCCAAGTTGTACCTGGCTGGACCAAAAATATGGCGGAGCCCTACGTCATTTTTTTTTCTAGAATTAGTTCTAGAAATAAAAAAAAATGGGCTTTGCTGTATTTTTGGTTGCAGCCAGGTACAACGAGGCAGCTGGGGGTTGCTGGCAGTCTGTAGCTGCCAAGTTGTACCTGGCTGGACCAAAAATATGGCGGAGCCCTACGTCTTTTTTTTTTCTAGAATAAGTTCTAGAAATAAAAAAAAATGGGCTTTGCTGTATTTTTGGTTGCAGCCAGGTACAACGAGGCAGCTGGGGGTTGCTGGCAGTCTGTAGCTGCCAAGTTGTACCTGGCTGGACCAAAAATATGGCGGAGCCCTACGTCATTTTTTTCTCTAGAATTAGTTCTAGAAATAAAAAAAAATGGGCTTCGCTGTATTTTTGGTTGCAGCCAGGTACAGCGAGGCAGCTGGGGGTTGCTGGCAGTCTGTAGCTGCCAAGTTGTACCTGGCTGGACCAAAAATATGGCGGAGCCCTACGTCATTTTTTTTTCTAGAATTAGTTCTAGAAATAAAATAAAGCCTTCGCTGTATTTGTAGCCAGCCATGTACAACTTGGTAGCTGGCTGACTGGAATCCTCAGCGTGGAGAGACTCAAATGTTGTGGGTCCCCCACGCTGCAAATTTCAACCCACAGCCACCCAAGAAAATAGCGCATTCATTAGAGGCGGATCAATTTGTGAAGCATCTGGGGGTTCAAAGTGCTCACTATGCATCTAGATATGTTCCTTTGGGGGTCTAGTTTCCAAAATGGGGTCACTTGTGGGGGAGCTCCAATGCGGAGACACACAGGGACCCTCCAAACGTGACATGGTGTCAGCTAACAATTTGAGCTCATTTTCCATTCAAATTGTTAGCGGACACCATGTCGCGTTTGGAGGGCCCCGGTGTGTCTCCACATTGGAGCTCCCCCACAGGTGACCCCATTTCGGAAACTAGACCCCCTAAGGAACATATCTAGATGCATAGTGAGCACTTTGAACCCCCAGATGCTTCACAAATTCATCAATAAAAATGAAAAAGCACTTTTTTTTTCCACACAAATTTTCTTTTTTCATTTTTACAGATCAATTTGTGAAGCACCTGGGGGTAGAAAGTGCTCACTATGCATCTAGATATGTTCCTTTGGGGGTGTAGTTTCCAAAATGTGGTCACTTGTGGGGGAGCTCCAATGTGGAGACACACGGGGACCCTCCAAACGCGACATGGTGTCCGCTAACAATTTGAATGGAAAATGAGCTCAAATTGTTAGCGGACACCATGTCGCGTTTGGAGGGTCCCTGTGTGTCTCCACATTGGAGCTCCCCCACAAGTGACCCTATTTTGGAAACTAGACCCCCAAAGGAACATATCTAGGTACATAGTGAGCACTTTGAACCCCAGATGCTTCACAAATTGATCCGTAATAATGAAAAAATAATTTTTTAGTGGAAAAAAAAGTGCTTTTTCATTTTTACGGATGAATTTCTGAAGCATATGGGGGTTCAAAGTGCTCACTATGCATCTAGATACGTTCCTTCGGGGGTCTAGTTTCCAAAATGGGGTCACTTGTGGGGGAGCTCCAATGTGGAGATACACAGGGACCCTCCAAACGCGACATGGTATCCGCTAACAATTTGAGCTCATTTTCCATTCAAATTGTTAGCGGACACCATGTCGCGTATGGAGGGTCCCTGTGTGTCTCCACATTGGAGCTCCCCACAAATGACCCCATTTTGGAAACTAGACCCCTAAGGAAGGTATCTAGATGCATAGTGAGCACTTTGAACCCCCAGATGCTTCACAAATTCATTCATAAAAATTAAAAAAACACTTTTTTTTCACAAAAAAATTCTTTTTGCCTACATTTTTTCAGTTTCACATGGGCAAAGGGATAAAATACATCCCAAAATTTGTTGGGCAATTTCTCCTGAGTACACCGATACCTTATATGTGGTCATAAACCACTGTTTGGGCGCACGGCAGGGCTCAGAAGTGAAGGAGCGCCATTTCACTTTTTGAACGGAAAATTGGCTCTAAAATTCAAATTGCGTTCCCTCCCTTCTGAGCCCTGCCGTGCGCCCAAACAGTGGTTTATGACCACATATGAGGCATCGGTGTACTCAGGAGAAATTGCCCAACAAATTTTAGGATGCATTTTATCCTGTTGCCCATGTGAAAATGAAAAAATTGAGGCTAAAAGAACATTTTTGTTACAAAAATTAAAATGTCCATTTTTTCCTTCAACATTATTTTAGTTCCTGTGAAGCACCTGAAGGGTTAATAATCTTCTTCAATATAGTTTTGAGTAGCTTGAGGGGTGCAGTTTTTGGAATGGTGTCACTTTTGGGTGTTTTCTGTCATGTACACCCCTCAAAGGGACTTCAAATGTGATGTGGTCACTAAAAAATTGGTTTTGTAAATTTTGCTGGAAAAATGAATAATTGCTGATGAACTTTGAACCCTTATAACGTCCTACCAAATTTTTTTTTTCTTCCAAAATTGTGCTGATGTGAAGTAGACATGTGGGACATGTTATTTATTAACTATTTTGTGGCACATAACTCTCTGGTTTAGCAGAATAAAAATTAAAAATTTGAAAATTGCTAAATTTTCAAAATTTTTGCCAAATTTTTTATTTTTTCACAAATAAACGCAAAAATTATCGACCTAAATTTAATACTAACATGAAGCCCAATATGTCACGAAAAAACAATCTCATAATCGCTAGGATCCGTTGAAGCGTTCCAGAGATATTACCTCATAAAGGGAGAGTGGTCAGAATT